>CAJNOI010000001.1:1831401-1857741 GCA_905250115.1 Adineta steineri | reverse complement strand
AAAAAAATTAATTGCTATGTAATTGATAAAGTATAAATTAGATTTTAATACAAAATATTTCCTATAAGCAATCAGATGAAATATATTTCGTTGTTTTTTTGTTGTCTATACAATTGCATTAATTTATTTCGAAAAAAAAAGTCGTTAGTAGATAAAGTGCCATGAAATATATTTAGGGATGCTGGCTGTTGTCGGGGCTATAAACTTATAGATGAAGTGAAAGAAAATGTTATGTTATAATTGTTTTCAAATGAAATAAGATGTTGAAAAAAAAAATTTAATAGTACGGTTGGTACATTTGAGGGTGTTGCATCATAGAAAATGCCTGATTATTCACATTAGAATTCATTAAAGGATAAAATGATTGTTGAGGGTATGCAGAATATTGACCTTGATTATTCATCATCATTTCCTGTTGACGTCTTTGTTGTCGTTCGATTCGCTGCATTTCTTGTGAGTATTGTGCACGTTGAAGACGACGTAAAGTTTCAGGAGAACCTGGTCGTGAATGAGAGCCAAAATGAACAGGTGATCCCCTTCCTTCTGCCTGTGCGAAATATGCTGGTGAACCTGGTCGAGATCCAAACATTTCAGGTGATTGTGGTCGTCGACGATATCTAACTGGAGTGCCAGGTGGAGGTTCATCAAAATTCTCCCTTGCTTTATCATCCTTTTTTGCACGAGATCTTGATCGATTTAGACCCAATGCATTAGCTATGAAATTTAATGGAGATGAACGACCTCCTTCAGCTTCCTCTCCTTCATAACCCTCTTCCTCGCCTACTATATATGGTGAATTATGATTGTGGGGACCAACAGTTCCAGCATAAGGACTTGTTGATCTTGCTCGTAATTGTACATATCGTGCTGCTTGTTCAGCACCCATTTGATATACGATATCCGGTAGAGGTTCTGCATCCCTTGGTGGTCCACCAAAATTACCAAATTTCTTCCGTTTTCGAAAAACACGCATTATGATTAGAGAAATAAAACTGATAAGAAAAACTTGTTTGTTTTCATCATATTTATATGACGAAAATGCAGTCAACCAAATCGGACAAGGGAAATAATCAATTAGTTGATGAATAATTATTATTACATTGTAGATATCATTTATTTTGAAAAAAAAACATGCTAGCAAAATCATTATTTTTACATTTACTCCTATTTAACAGTAGTTGTATCCTTAATTGATCAAATTTGTAATATTTGAGGGTCATATTTAGTGGTCTACACGCGTGATATACGTAGGATGTATATTTATCAGCACTTTTTTATTCTATAAATAGATAAAATCATGAACAGTTCGTCTATGACGGCTTCTTTCAAATATTATCATAGATATACATGCATCCGTCTTTTTTTTTCTAAAGACAAATCAATATCAATCTTATGTATCTTTCATTTGTACATAACCGACAAGGATATAGTAATAGTGTAGCTAATGATTTATCAAAAATAAAAATCTCAAAAAAAAAAAGAGAGTGCGCAATTGCTTGACTGACTAATATTATTCAGATGATCACTTGAGAAGAACAAGAAACATGGCTGTTGTTCAGACTAATAATGAAAATCAACAAAAAGTATCATTACCAAGACGAATAGCAAGTAAGTTTAGCTTAATTGATACATATGTTTACCTATACAAATATACTTTTAACTCGTTTGAATTAACGGCAAATGAATGTTCACAATTATATGTAAATATATTGAGATATACATTGAAGATACCAATTGTTCTCAACTTAAGTTTGACATTACCACTCGAAAGATACGCTTTCTTTTTTAATAGGATAAATTTTATGATATGGGAATGGTTCATATATATATATATATATGAGTCTATTTTATCATCTAGCTGATTTGAGCTATGCATAGGCATAACAACAGATGAACACAAAAAGAAAAACGAAGAGATCGATCGAACACACACACGCGTACGTGAGGATCGAATTTCCTTTCCATTCTTCATCGCCTGTTTTTTTTGTGCCTATTTGTTCGCAATTGAGGACGATGTTCACTTGTTGTGCCGACAAATGAAATAGTGTAGGTATCTAATTCTTACAAACAAAAAAGACCTCGTACCGAACAACGAAAAAAAAGAATGTGCATATATATATATACTCGATATCTGAGTCGATCGGATGTGTTTTAACACCTACGTTATTGAAAAATGAAGAACAACAATTTCTCTACGTAATTCAGATAGTTGTGGTTAGACGGGTAACTAAAGACAGTATTCTCTCTCTCTTTCTTTCTTCTTTCTTTTTATATATATATGTATATTAATAAGCGGTTCACTGATAGGGCATTGGCATTGTATTGAAAAGAGAACTAACGAAACACCTGTTGATTTGTTTTAACAATCTTTTTCTCTTTTCCAGCATACATTGCTTCAATGAATTTTACTAAAGTATTTCGTCGTCACCAATCTAGAGAAGCAACTTTATCTAATATCAAATCATCGGAAAGACCATCATTGATTCATCAGCATCATCGATATAATCGACCATTTTCTTATCATATTCCAAAAACTGAACAATTATCATCACCACCATCATTAACTAAACTATCAACTATCGTTCCATATCGAATTGGTTTATCAAGTGATAGTACACTTGTAACTAATAATCAAGCAAATCAAAATGATGAAATTATTCGTTTACCATTAAAAAGTGTTAAAGCACATAAAGATCGTCGTTATCAATCACAATTAAATGCAAATAAACGTTGGTTATTTCGATCGATGGAAACACTTGATGGTTGGAAAGGCAAAGTATTTCCACAGAAAGTTCGAACAACTAAGTATGTAAAACAAATGATGATTATGTCTTATTCATTTTCTTTTCGTTTTAGTTCTAGTCAATCACGATCACGTAGTGTTGAAAATTTAACTAATGATAATTCTCATAACAATATTCTATTAAATCATAATCCACCAACAATAAAACAACAACGTGCCATATCATCTAATCGAAGTATTGAAGGAATTACCAATCGCGTAATTCATGGTATTGGTATTCATCGAAAATCTACGAATTCTATACCTAATCTTACACGTAGTCCAGCATTAACTATTAAAAAACAATCATTATCTACTCATTTAATTAATGATCATAATAATGAACGAAATTCTTCAGCTATTCTTGATTTTCGTGAAATATCTTCTATTGGATTTTCACAATCAAGTAATATAAATCTAAATTTTATTTTTCTAAAATTCTTTTTTTCGTATTTTAGGAACAATAATAACAGATGAAAATGAGAATATTTCTATAACACGATCAGAAAATAATAATAATAATGATGATGAAAATGACGAAGTGACAAGTAATTTATCATTTCTTGGTAATAATTATGAGCATAATGGTAATAATGAAGCAGGTGATTCATGGGATTTTAGTATTACATGGATTGATTCTCTTAAACAACAACAATCACCTCAATGTAAAATACAATTTTATGAAAATCTCATTAAATTACTTGAACAAGATACACTAAATATTGATGAATTACTTGTTTTACGTAAAGTTCTTGCTAAAATTTGGCCTACAGATGAAACGACAATGGATTGTAATAATCAATTAAATTCTCTTAATTCAAAATCACTTCAAATTTCAAATAAAATTAAACAACGTTCAAAACTACCTGCTATGGCACATCATACAGCACAACGATGTTCAACTATTCTTGAACAATCACTCGTAGTTTATGAAACATTAAATGAACAACAAAGTGGTCATAATACAAAGCCATCGTCGACATTATTTACTACTAAAGCTAGACCATGTTTTATTGAAAATCAAAATGATAATGTTAATATTGAACAAACTTATCCTCAACATTTAAATCCATTCGACGATACAACAAGTATAGAGAAAATAGATATAACACCATCTGCACCATCAAAAGAACTTGATCAGAATAATAATAATGAGTCAATTCGTCGTTATTTTGAACGATTAACACTTCTCGAAACAATTTATGAAAAATTAAATATTGAATCAAATAAAACACCATTAGAAACTATAGATCATCATGAAAACTCTTCAACACAAGCAAATACAACTGAATCAATACCACAAAAACATTCTCCTATTGAAAAACAAATAGAAATAAAACAAGATATTTCCAATCATTCTCATACACAATCAAGGAATAAGATCGGTATGAGAAGAATAAAAATAAAATTACAATATCTTCTATATATTAATTTTCTAGATACAAATAAAACAAAAACAAATAAATTTTTTGAAATGAATGTTGATGGAAATGGTAGTGTTAGTAGTGGGAAAAGTTCTATTAAACGACGAGCACCAACTGCTCCACATATAACACAAAATGATAATAATCATCAAAAAAATCCGGTAAGTATCTCAAGTATTATGATTCATATTGAATAATAGAAAGTTTTATAACATATTCTTTAGAGAGGTAATAAAATACTTCTATCTTTTCGATTGATAAATCAATTGACTGATCTTCTTATTCAATAATCTTGAATATATTTTCATTGTAGCCTATGTTTGTCTTATCATCTACTGATATCAATATACTACATAAAACTAATCAAGAAATAAGTCCACCGATTCAATTTCTCACTCATACTGAAAAATACTCAAATATAGTTAGTCCAAAAGAAAGATTATCTTCACCAATAGATAATACAACTGCTTCATGTGATGATCATGGACATATTTTTGTTTATGAACCAAATCTAAATCAAAATCATACTCATAAGAATGAAGAACAATCTGGTATGTTGCAGATCCTCTCTTTTTCTTTGAAATTTATAGGATTCTTATTTTTTGTTCAGTTACAATACCAAAAAAATCTGAACGTATACAAGAATGGTTATCTTCATGTGACACAAGAGAAGAATCAGATTCTCAAAATAATTTATCTTTACGTAATCACACTACTAGTCCAACAACTCAATTAAAAATACGTTGTATGGCAAAACCAATGCGATATTCAAGTCCAGTATCTCCATCATATCACACTCAAAATCATCTACCATCAATTAACAATGAAATTGAACCAGGTCGTTTTCGAACATCAGTAAAAATAAATCTTGAAACAAATGAACCTATTATACATCCACGAAATCGATTGTCATCATCGACATCTAGATATTATCAACAACTACAAACTATAGCCGATCAAGATTTAAATATTACAGATCATAAATATTATCAAAGACATGCAATATCACCTAGTTTTCAACGTGATCATCAAGCTGTCTATCTTTAATATCATAGACTAATTCTATACTTTTTCTTTTTTTATGTTACCATTGTATATATTAAATTTCTATCAACACTTTTCAAAATATATGTATAATAGACTATCATTTTTTTATTATTATTATCATCTTGCTTACCGACGGACGAGTTTGATTTAATTGATTTAATTGATTCGATATATCGCATCAATTAAATCATTCTCTCTCTCTTGTTCTCTCTTATTGCTTGCATCAATTAGTTAACATCATTAATTGATGCGAACATATTAAACTATTTCAAGAGTATATATCGGAAATATTTTTTAACAAACATTACTAACATTTCTTGTTAACATTTAATACAATACAATACATAACCATGCAACAATCTCAATCATCATCATCATCATACATGTATCCATCATCACCAACATCAGATTTATCACTTTATGATTCTGCTTATTCATCATATGTTTATTCATCACCACCACCACCATCATCTTCATTTCATTTTTCATCATGTCCATATACAAACGAATCATTCTACATGCCATCACAAACTTGTAAGTGAATCTCATTATAAAGAAAAACAAATCTTCTATATTAATTTTTCTTATTTTAGATCCATCATATTACAGTCCAACACCATATCCAATGACACAATATTCAGAACCATTTGCCAGCAGTACACCAGTTCCAATAAGTAACGTATGTCTTATTCCATCAATCAAGGTAAGATTCAAACTATTTTTTTCATGTTGATGAATGAGAATTTATCGTGAGTAATTAGCTTTATAATAGTAGTCAATACTCATTTGTACATGAATTATCTTATATTTCTTTTTTTTGTCTAGGATTCACAACCAAGACGCCGTCGTCAGCAACAACAACAACAGTCAACTACATCATCACCATCTCTATGTCCAGTAAGTGATTCTTATATGATTATATCTTATAAATTAATATGTTTCTCTATTATAGGCACGTAAACGTATTAGTGATGAAGCTATTGAACATCTTAATGCATTTTATGCAATGAAAAAACGTCCAACTGAAGCAGAAAAAGATCGTCTTGCTATGGAATGCAATATTACATTGGCACAAGTTAATACATGGTTTAATAATGCTCGTTCACGTCGTGGCGATACAAATCCAAAATTAGCTCAAAAACTACTTAAACAACAAATTGATTCGTTAAACAATCAAGTTAATCTTCTTCAACAACGACAACAATCATCGTCATCTGAACATGTTTCTTTTTGATTCTTATTTTTATACATAAATTGTGTGTGTTTTTTTCTCTATTGACAAATAAATAGTAATAAACATATTTACTTTTTTTTTGAATAGCTAATAATTTTTATTCATTAGAATAAGACGTTTGCATAATTAAACATTTGAGTTACGATTTAGCAAAGAATGATTTAGTGTTTGTGTGCCAATCTTTCAATGTCATCGCAATAGTTCTAGTATGTAGATGAGATAGAATGAGCTGATTATATGTCACTTACAAAAATTTATCTCTATCTATGATAAATTTGTTGGATGTATAACGCAATTGTGTAAATAGACATGTTCTTTAGGTAGAAGAATATATATTGTATAGTTATTCGATCTTATTAACTGAAATCAAGATATAAGAGAAAGTAGAAAATGTTTGTAAAAGATGAGAACATTATTGTCTGACTACAAATATATGTATAACCTTGGTTTTTAGCATATGGAATAGTTTGATTTAGTTTAGCATATGAATAGTAGTAATAGATCATAAATTTAAATTGAATTAATTTCATTCTTATAAGAATTTAATAACCGCTAAACTGTATATATTTATCAAGAAATGTTTTAAATCATGTATTGATATTAGCGATTACATGTTGTATTTTACGTATAATACTACAAACTGTCCTGTCGTTTATATGAATGTTTGACATTCGATATGTTATTTGCATATATACCATAATCCACTATTACTATTTATTAAACAGGAAACACATGATCACGATTGAGGTTATGTGTGCATAGTGAAACTATGAATATGTACATATACATCATATATTTGTTCCACATTCATCTTTAAAAAGTCATGTACACTTTTTTTTAAAACTATATCTTCAAATGAATAAATCAAAGATAAGGCATAAAAGCATTAATTTTGTAAAATGTCTGAATATTATTATCAAAGATTAGTGTAGTTAGTATATAAATTTAAAAATCATTGAATTTTGCCAGATATATGATTATTGCATAATTTTTTCTTTAATCGTTTGTTGATATGATCATTTTTCAAGAAAAAAAAAATCTTGAAAAGTATATAAGTTTATATCATCTTTCTTTGTTTATTAGAAAGACGAGAAGAATCATTGTTCAGTGGATTTTTATGATATTAATAATCATCTCATATAGCCAAATGTCAACTAAGACAGACAGCGAGAAACAAAAAGTGTGTTTTTTTTTCAAATGATATTTTATCAGGAAGATTTTGTTCTTAACTTATAGTATGAATACTTATTCTTAAATTGATTTGTATATATATTTGATAGTCTTATCAATGATTAAACCAATCATTGAATGTCTTCTAAGGTTTATTTGCATCTAATCTATTCTCTTTTTTTCTTCTCTCTTTCTTGTTTTACTAACAACTATGACCTGAACAAAGAACGAGGTAAAAATTATGTGATTCTCTTCTAATAAATTAGGTTATTTCAGATATACAATGATGAAATTATATTTATTATTTATTTTCTACATTAAAATTAATTTTACTTCTGGTCAATTATGTCAAAATGATATTCCAGACTTTTTTGTATGTTTAATTATAATAAAAAAAGTTCTCTGCATTCGTCTGTTCTTTTAATTTTAGTATAATATTAGTTTTGCTGGACCACTCTTTAATCAGACAGTTTATACTAGTCATTCTGATCTTTCTGTAGCGACTCCAAATGATACAACAGTATTCCAATTTACTGTCCGATCTCGAACAAATTACGATCGACCTAGTTATATTTCAACAAATTTTACTAGTCGTATTCTGAGACAGACAGAAACAAATATAGATGTAACATCAAGTGATCCAAGTTTTATTGTTAAGAAAGACGACAGTCTTAATGATACTTACAGTCTTGTTACTAATACTTCGTATGTATTAAAAAATAAGTACTAATTCATTTGATATATATAGATGTTGCATTTAGTCCATTGAATTATTCTTTACCTTACAATCGGTATTTATTTGAATTAATTGCAAAACAATATTTTTCTGATCGACCACCAGCAGTTTCAACAGCTTTAGTTCAAATAGATTTAAAAAATGATAATGTTCATCGTCCAAGATTTATTTCTGATAAACAAGAATTTTACATTAGTGAAACAGCTGAAATAGGTACACAATTCGGTACGGTTTATGCGACTGATGATGATAGAGATGAAATTTTCTATTCGACAACAAGTACACAATTCTCAATTGGATTATATACAGGTGTTTTACGACTTGAACATCCATTTAGTCCTGGTTTATTAGTCGATCATTTTAATGAAACAATCACAATTAAAGATTCACCTTGTTTGTTATCAGATCCTTTATGTCATTCAGAATCAATAGTAATTACAATTTTTATAATAACAGTCAATAAAAATTCACCAAGATTTTTACAAAATATATGCGGTACAAGTATACAATTTCCTGAGAATAATATAAGAGAACAAACGATCGCATTATTATATGTATATGATGATGATCGAGGAGAAAATGGACAAATTAATATATTATTTCCATCTGAGCAATCAAGAACAACAGGTTAATGAATAATTCAATAGTATATTTAAATAAAAAACAAATTTTTTCGTTTTTTTCTGTTATGTAGTTAGTGGTTTAAGGAATACAGCTTATTCTCAGTTTTATATTGAACAATTGAATCAAACAGGTGCAACGCGTCAAGCTTTAATTAAAACAAATGAAATATTTGATTATGATGAACCAGGTAATAAAATGATGATAATTTTGTGAGAATAATATTTTCTTCTAGGTACTACACGAGTTTGGTATTTATTTATATTAGCTATGGATAATGGTAAACCTCAACGACAAGGTCAATATAATATTTGAAAATTTTTCTTCTAGTTTAAAAGTTTTTATTATTTCAGCATTTTGTAGTTTGCGTATTGATTTAATCGATATTAATGATAATCGACCAAGTAAAGTTAAATAAATCAATTAAATAATATACGTCAATTTATTTATTCATTTAGAATTTGCTATGACATCTTGGAGTTATACAATCTATCGTTCATCTTTTCCTACTATAAATAATACAACTCTTTTACGTATAGTTGCAGATGATGCTGATTCAGGTTTAAATGGTTTAATTAATTATTATATTGGATCATTATATATTCCATATTTTACAATAAATCGTAGAACAGGATATATTGCTTTTCGTAGTGATATTTCTGGAATAGAAGCATTGGACGCTAGTCGTTTTCCAATAACATTTGATGTGTATGCACAAGATTGTGGTACACCACAATTACTTAGTGAAAATAATGCAACAGTAACGATTTATTACAATGACAATGATGATTTACCACCTGCAAGATGGCTTAATCCACTTAATGAAAATTTTAATATTTCGATTACAGAAAAATTTTATGAAAAATATCTAAATCAGCCAGTATTTGATAATAACTCAAGTTTTAATGGATCGATTATGTATACTTTAACCTCAGATACATCATCTATTATGACTGTTTATAGTCCATTTCTAAATCAGACAAATATGCCATTTCGTGCTATACCAGTTATAAAAGATGGATCGATATTTAGGAGTGGTATTGCTGTTATCAAGTAAGAGTTTAGAATCTATCGAATAAATAATTCAGAGATTTTTATGAGATAAAATATATCATATTGAGATACGTGAAGGGAAACAATCTAACATGACTAAAAGTTCGATAGCGAATTCCATGAAATTATTATGCTTGATATTGTATAATCTTTAGTGGTCTTCATGCTGAAATTCAAGATAAATATGTACTTTATATTCGTGTTCTTGTTGATCCGCCATTAGTGGATTCAATAACAATAAGATTAATTGATGAAAATGATCAAATTCCAACATTTGATATTCGTTCTATTACTTTGAGTGTTGTTCAAAATGAACAGGGAAGACGTATAATTGCACAAGTTCAAGCATATGATCGTGATGTTGATGCTAGAAATAATCATGTTGAATATCGTTTAAATCAACAATTAAGTGATAAAGAAACAAATGAAACTTTTCATGTTGAATCCAATGGTACTATATGGACAAATACAGTATTTGACGAAACAAATATCAATAAAACATCCTATCGATTATTTATCACAGCGTATAATACTGTACCATCATGGGATAATAATGTAAATCATACAGAAGATTTGCAAATTGATGTTCAAGTTATTCGTATTAATGAACATCTACCAGGTAAAATTTTGAAGTATCGAACAAGAAAAAAATTATTTATTTAGAATTTAATACGATGAACTCAATGGTAAATATCACAATAAATGAAACAACATCAAGTGGAACTACTATCGGTAATTTTTCAATAGTCGATAAAGATATTGATACAAAGCTTACTTTGGGGATATTAAGTGGAAATATTCGTAATGCTTTCAAATTTATTTTATTATCAAATAATTCAGATAATCCAAATCGTACACAATATGAAGCAACAGGATCACTAGAAGTTATTGCCCCATTAGATTATACATCACAATCAATTTATACACTCACTTTATTCGCATTTGATACAAAAAATACAGTAACACTTATTGTAAATATTACATTAACTGCACAAAATACTAAAGCACCTTGTTTCAAACTAATGCCTGGTTTTACTTCTTTTGAATATAAAGTCAATGAAGAAACTGCATATACAGTACTCGATGGATCTATGGTAAGTTGTTATGACATACTACAAATACATATTTCTACTTTTAAATAAAACTGGGTACTATTTTCTACCTATGTATTAATTATAGTAATTTTTCATATGAAAAGTAATCATTTTTCTATTAACAAATTACTTTATTAATGCATCACTAATTGTCTCATATCAAATTCTATTTAAATCAATGTCACAAATGATAATTACAAATTCTATTTTCGTGTAAAATTATATTTCTTAAAATAATTAATTCTATTTAGATTAAAGCAATTGATCCTGACAATCTAACAGCAACTCTTCATTATAAAATCTATGATACTAATCATCAATTAAATTTAAATAATTTAGTTTTGAATAAAACTGATGATTATATTACAATTGGTATTAAAGCACCGGGTCTTTCTTATGATTATCCATTTGGTAGTTCAATATATAATTTTGCAATTGAAGCAATTGATGAGAATGGAACAGGTGTATCGAGTTATGTACCAGTTCGTATTAATGTAATCAAGGCCAATAATAAAGCACCCATACTAAAGGTTAAGATTTACTGACATAATTTGATAACTAATTTATTTTTTATTTTAAATATAGAACTTTCCATGGATTATAGATGAAGGTATTAATCCTATGATTCCAATTGAGTTTATAGATTATGATGAACCAGCAAATAGAACTTTATATGAAGTCAAAACTATTAATTCAACGAATTTTGAATTCTTACCTCCTACGTTAAGTTCTAACAAAACTTTTACTTTAATATATAATGGTACTTTAAATTGTACAACAACTAAGTATTTACATGTTACAATTAATGCAAGTGTTATTAATGGTTCGTTTGCAGTAACAACCATTCCAATTATGGTTCGTGGTAAACCAAATAATACATATGCAATATATAATGGTGATAAAATAATAAAAATTCTTTATGTAAATGGTTATCAAAATTCTTTACGTAATATTAAACTTGGCTCAATTTATGTTAGTGATTCAAATGATTGTGTTCGAGATAATAGAATTTATTCTATACGAAATAATAATAATGGACAAAATTTTAATGTTTCAGAAGGTTTTTTAACTACATCAAACGTACTATATCCTGGAGTTTCTACAATATATGTTGATGTGACTAAACTAAGTCTGCCATCAGCTTTGAGTACAATTAAACTCGATGTTCAAAATATTGATAGTGAATATATTCGAGAAGCATCAACAATTCGTATTCAAGGTAAATAAAAATCTTATCTACACTTTGAAATTTTATTGATTTTTCTTTAAGGTGAATATCCTACAACGTTAATTGATCCGACACTTGGTTATCGTCTTGACAAACTTCGTCAAGCACTTGCATCAATATTATCAGTTAAAATTTCTTCAATAATTATACTTTCATTACGTACCGTATATCAATATCGAAATCCGTTTTATCCACCCAAACCTTTGGATGTTGAGAAAGCGGAATCATTAACTGACGTTATTTTTTACGTATCAGATTCGTATCGATATCAAGTTGAAGATAAACTCAATGCGAATCTTGGTAAATTTCAATCAGATTTTCAATTTAACGCAACTGCTAGTGGACCAAATCCTTGTAACAATTATTTTTGTCCTAAAAGTAAATATATGTTTATAATATATATAGAAGTCTATCATCTATTCTATTTTCCACTATTAAGATACGATATGTCGACCCACACGAATTATTGGACTAAATCCTTCTGTTATCGATACAGATCAAGCATCTTTCGTTGGTATTAATATTCTTGATTCAGCTGATTGTGTTAATTCCAATTATACTATTAGTTTAATAAATACAGCACCTAATTGTGCTATATCTGCATATAATAATTTATCATATTGTCCATTGGGATCAGTTTCATTATCTAATGGCCCAGTTGGATCTTGTTGTGAAGTACTTGGACGAACATTTGATGGAAATGATGAAGGATATGCAATATATGATAGTTCAACATTTTCTAATTTTCCTCCAACACGTTTTTCATTTGATTTTCTATTACAAACTACCATATCAAATGGTTTGATTTTATTATATGGACAAAATGTATCCAATATAAATGATTTCTTTTGGATAGCTATTGAAATCGTTAACTTTAAATTAAAATTTCATTTTCGAGAAACTAAATTATACGCAAATAATACTGAATTAAATGCATCAGTATGGTATCATGTTGAATATCAGGTTAATAACTTCTATTATTATTTTTTTTTGAAGAAATTAATTTTATTTCTTTTAGATTCTTGGTTCAAATGTCCTTGTGTCAGTTAATGATTGTCAATATAATGAAACAGTCAATACGACCTTGAACACATATAATTCATCAATTGTTGAATTATATCTTGGTGGTTTACCGCCTAATTCATCTGTATTAAATCTCTATCAATTACAATCATCAGTAAATCCATTTAAAGGTTGTATACGTAATGTTTTATCAAATGGTTATTATCTTGATATGTCTAAACATCATTCATCAAATAATTCTAATTATGGGCAATGTCCTTGTTCAATTACAAAATCATGTACGACCGAAAAAAATACAATTATTATACCTTGGTATACATGGTTAATTATTGCACTTGTTTTATTACTTTTAACAACAATTATTGTAATGACTTTATTAGCATTAATAAGAAAAAAACAACAATTAACAACTTTATCTGGATTGTATATAGATGATACACGAGATACTATTGTTGATTATAAGTAAGTTATAAAACTCGTTTCTATATATATTAGCTGATTTTATCTAAATATTAATTTACAGAAAGATCACTTAATTGTAATTTGAACTATATGAATATTAATTGAAATTTTTAATTATAGCGATTGATTGTAAGTCAGGGAAAACGACATTTGTGAATATTAGAATACTCAAAGCTTTGCATTATTTAACATCCATTATATATATATACATATACATATATGAAGCCTAAATTTGTAAACAAATCATTCTAATTGACCTTTTCTTTTGTATTAGAGAAACTGCCGGAGAAGAAGATTATTCGGCGTATAACCTTCGTATATTAAAAAAACCAATTTATGCTTTGACAGATGGTAGTATTATACTAAATAATGATCAACTAAGTACGAATAATCTAAATAAATATGTCATGGAAAAAAAAATATTTCCATATTTGTTTAGATAATAGCGATCTAATAACTTATGGTCGCCCCTCACTTGGTGATTATATTGAAGAAAAATTAAATCAACGAGTTCTATCACATGCCAATGATACACAATTACGTTATCAATATGAAGGCGTAGGTTCAATACCATCAGATTTAAGTTCAATTGATTCTTTATCATTACAAAATGATATTGATCAGAATTATTTGTATTCACTCGGACCAAAATTTGCACGATTAGCAGATATATATTCTGGAAATTCTAATACTAATGATGAGCTTTGAAAGATTATTTACTTTTTCAGTTCACTACTGATCGTGTATTTTATATATATATGTATTTAATTCCTATATTTTTTACAACTGTATATATTGTTGCATAAAATAATATGAGCCAACAAGAAGAACAAAAAAGGAAGTGGAATGCAACACAATAAACTCTTTTTATCTGAACAAGAATAATCGAAATATGCGAGAATAAAGTTAAAAAATCGAACTAAAATTTATCCTAATAAACCAAATGTTGGAATGAGTATTGATACTCGTCGTTGTACAAATTTATATTCGGGATATTTTCGATATAATCGTTCTTCACTCATTGGAATGGATCCGAAATACATCATTAATGTAATAAGTAATGGACCAAATGCACACCATAATGGAGCATTATGAGAATAACCAAGAAAAAATAAACCCCACCAAAATATAATTTCACCGAGATAATTTGGATGACGACTGTATTTCCAAAGACCAGTTGATAAAACAGAAAATTTATGTTCTCTTGATTTTTTTCTATGACATCGAAATTCTGCTAATTGTTTATCAGCATAATTTTCTAATAATACACCCAGTAAAATAATTAACAATAATAAAATATCACCTATTGTTAAATTTTTATGTATATTATTATAAGTATAGATGTAATATATTGATGATGAACCAAGTAATACTTCAAACATTGGTAATAAATGTAAAGCAAAAAATGCAAATATTAAAAAATTATTTCCATATTGTTTTCTCATCATTTGATATCGCCAATCTTCATGTTTAATATTATCTGATGACGATATTGTTTGCCATATCAAATGACTTGACCATAGAAAAATGAGAAGAAAAAGTGGAAGACATTTAAATGGTAAAAATTCTATGGAATTTAATGTCAAATGAAAATAAATTGAAGATATCAGTGGAATTAATGGCCAATGGAGATCATAAATATTATTTGATAAAAAAATAAAGTTACCAATTAAGAATAGAAGACATGTGACAATGAAGTCGATTATATAAATACGTAATAATGGTGAAGAAATCAATGAAAGCAAAACAAAATGTAAAATTGTTGATAGTAAAAGCAAAATCGAATAAATAAATGAATACACAATCAACGGTGATGATGGTAATTTCATGTTTCTTCTAGAAAAATAAAAACAAACAAAAAAATTAGTTTATATGAATAAATTTTGCGAACCGATGTGAAATTGTTTTTTACTCTAACGATCAAATATAAAAAAAAGCAAAAACGACAATAACAACACACAATAGTCAACAAGAACGATCGAGAAGAAAAAAAGGAAAAGACATGATTCGTTCTTTCTTTCTTTTCTCAATAACAACGGGGGCTCACCTTGGCAACATTAGAGTTATAGACGTGTCATTAGTGCAACACACTGTTAAAAAGAAAAAGATTGCCAAAAATTAAGGAAAAAATTCTATAATGGACTCTGATGATCGAACTGATATTTCACGACAGTATGGTGCAATGGAACAAACCTTGACCGCGCCATTGAATAATACGATTGATTTTCTTGTAATAATTATCATTGAAAATATTAAATGTATTATAAGCTTTCTATTTCTTCAGGGACCCGGAAATGACTTTGGTCAAACAACAGTTAATTACGAAGAAATATTAGATGAAACTTCTCGAGACTGTAAGTATTTTTTTTTTATATTGATATTATTAAATTTCTTTTTTTTTTCTATTTTCACACATAAGAAATAACATTCGGTATGTTATAATAAGGATAATGAAATCTATCAAGACAAACAAAAATGTGAAATATCCCAGCTGTGTTAACTAAAGTTAGCTCTCTAAGGCATACAGACGGCTATTACGATAGTACATGCAAATATAGACAGATGTTACTATAAACGATTGGAATGTTTCTTATGACATCACCACGAAAGCTACTTCAAATATTTATACAAGCTAAGATAGAATTTCAGTGAATAAAAACGAATTATTCTATCATTAAGAAAAAGTTTTTCTTTTTAAAGAGCGACATCTAAAAAAAACAAATTATAAATATAATAATATTAAATTTCACCTTTCCTGTAAATATTGTAATCGTTTTATTTGTAATAATATTAACGTGATAATTCGATTTCAAATATTAAATAACAAATTTTATATTTATTTTTAGTGCTCAGTTTTGGTTTTAAAAAAATCGCTAAGAAAAATGATTATATTCGTATAGAAACAATCGGTGAAGCATTTCGTCATTCTGGCCAAAATCCAACAGAAGATACGATTAAAGATATGATTGAAAAAGCGAAATTACTTAAACAAACTCATCAACAAAATGAAGATCCAGGTTTGTATACATTCATATTAAAAAATAATAGATCAAATAGAACAACGGGTACTAATTTGTATTCTTTTATCGCATTTCTTATGTTCGGTTAACTTATAAATTTTTAATACTGATGCATTTGTAAGCCTTTTTTTTTGTTCCGATATTCTTTAGAAGAATATTTTTATTATCAAACCCTTGAAAAAATATTTGCATATTGTATTAAAAAATTGTTTCTTTTACATTTTTTGTTTTATATAGACGAAAAAGCGGATGATCGTTTATCATTTGCTGATTTTTTGACAGTTGTTCATGAATATTATATTCCAACTAATGATGATAAACAACAATTACAAGAGGCATTTGATATTCTCGATCCTGAACAAAAATCAAAATTAATGGTTGATAATTTTGTATATTTACTTAAAAATTGTGATTGGCCAGAGGATGATATCGAACTCCTTTTATCACAACTAAGTCATGCTGATGGTTATTTTGTTATTGATGGTAATAATCTCATTGTTTGTTATTTTAATAATCTACTCTTTATTTTTTAATTTTTCTAGATTTACAAAAGATACTTATAACACCCGTTGAATTACCGAAGAAAAAAGCCGGCAAAGGAGGCAAAGCAAAAAAAAAAGGAAAATGACATTTTTGTTTTCTTATATAAATAAATAAATAAATAAATAATCTTTATTGTTTCGTGTAAAAATATAAATTAGTTCATTTTTCTTTATAATGACATATCCTTTTTTTTGGGGGATACTAATCCAGGGATTCCGTAGTTTTTCATCGATCTTCATTAATTATACTAGCAGATTTTCTTTTCTTATTTTTCTTGTCGAGTACATTTGCTTTTTGGCTATCGTAGGTTTTTTTAGCAGCCGTTTTTGTCCTTGTCGTTAGTCGCCGCAAAGAAGCATATAAACGAAGAAGTCAATCTTAATAGAAAACATCTGACAGTCTTGTGCGAACTATTCTACAAGACAGTCTTCTGTCATATAGATATAAAGAGAAAGAACGTTTGCATTTTATCCAACAAAATGATTCGTACTAAAGTAACAACGATTAGAACATCTCTCATTTCTCGCCATAAGAATTGTGTTCCGTTTCTTTTTCTTTTCTTCACATCATGTATATATTGAGAAGAATTGTCAGACCGTATGTCGATGTCAGTACCCGTATACATATATATTTTTTTTCCTTTACACCCAAAGACTTGATAATAATAAATATAATAATAATAATAATAATGATACCCTGGATACTCATTCATAACTGTACGATAGACACAGCTTCTTCTAAAAATGTAATAAATCGGAAATATAACTGTATTGAATGAAAACGAACAAAACTGTTTATCATAAATTTTTCAAGTGCACATTTAGAAAGGTGAAGTGACGTTTGAATAGAGAATAGGTAATGTAAAATATATATATATAAATTCAAAAACTAATAACAAGGACATTATCGAATAGTTGTCTGTCTCCTATAATCATTGCGTGTATCTATGCATATGTATGTATATAATATTCGTCCCTTGTTATTTTCTTTTTGTTTCGTTTTAACCCTATTCGTTTTTCTTGTCAGATTTTTACATCTGTTACGCTGGTTTTCATGCGCCACGACCGGTAACTTGTTTTTTGTTGGTTGTGCGGTCACAAACAAACAGCGAATAAGCAGAAACGCGAGGCGAAGTAAGTGTGAAAAAAAACGCAAAACGCACGGGGAGAAAAAGAAAGAGCGATAAAAAAAATGAAGAAAGAAGAACCAAAATATATTTGATATCTGTACAGCGAAAAAGAAGAGGTTCTTTTCTCTCACTGTCTCTGTCTTTCCTTCGTTCGTTCTTCGTCTTTTTTTTACGTTGTCGAGTTTCCGCTACATCGACTGTTTTCTCTCTGTCTCTCCTCCTCCTCCTCATCTCTTGTGGTTGCTCTCCTCTGTTGTGGTTGTTTTCTTTTTTTTTCTCCTCTCTCCCTCACTCTCTAGTGCGGCTACGTACGTTCTATCGTCTTCGTTTCGGAAGCGCTGGTGTGTTTCTAGAGTCTCTGATGGATGTCAACGACCTGCAGAAATCACCACAACAGCTTTCTCTTATTCGGTTGACGTTTCGTTTTATTCATCACAGTCGCTACGGCGACGATTCAGAACGCATATAGTGTTCTGAGCGAGCCGGCGTACTCGAAATGCATTTCGACATATACATGGTTTTCGCCGCAATTGTTACTACTGTCCTCTGCTCGTTACCGTCATCATTATCCAATTTAATTACCACTCAAACTAGTTCAATAATAACAACAACAAGTGAGTCTCATTTCTTATCAAATTTAATTGTTTGGATAATATCCAGAAAGTGCCACCATCAGTTTTATATCGATTATCTCTATATTTACTAGTATATATGTATATATATTTATGTGTAGACTAAATTTGACTTTAGTGACGATATTCTACAAGGTGATGTAATGATGTAATTTGATCCCTAATCTGTATCAATTCAGTAATTACTGAGTGTTTCTATCCTTCATATTTCTTTTTTTTTCTTCTTTTTCATTGCATTATTACCGACGCGCGATTAAATCTGATATACACATATAGATATATAGATATAGATACGTGTGTATATGTATGTATATATATATATATATATAAACGTGTGTATAAATATACATGAATTAACACGGCAGGCAACCTTGGAATAATCTAGGGGAATTAGGTAACGAAACGGCACCATATTATCGCTATATATATATTATATTCTTCTGTTTTTCTTTCGCTGGTGAGAGATATTACGTCGCCGTGATGTTGTTTTCATGTAGGAAAACAACGTCAACTTAATGGTAGTTAATGACACTCGTTCGCGCGCAACAATTCTAATAGACGTTAAAAGAATAGAAAGAAAAAGTCCAACACACACACACACACACAACTTCTGTTCTTGAGACATCAGGTGACTTTAGTTGATTTTTTTCAAAATAAAATAATAAATGTGACAATGATATAAAAAGAAAAATATTCTGATTTTTTTTTTGTTTATCTACATATTGAATGTATATCGATCCATCAATCGATCAGCACAACTGCTATTTGTAGAAGATTGACATGCAAACCACAGTTCTCTGACGCGTCAAAAAAACCACTACTATACCATAAGAAAGAGAAGAAAACTAACTACATATATGTATACATAGATACATATACCTCGTTCTTCTTCTTCTTCTTCTTCGATATCATTTAATCTTAATCAAGATTATGTCACCTTGATAAGACATATTCACATAATATTTTGGAAGAAGTTCCATTCTCTTGAGAAAGAACGTGCTTTTTTGGTTGATTTTGATTGATTTCTACGAACTTAATAATCTCGTTCTTTCTTATGCGTAATAATAATTCGTAATAGATAATGAAAGTATATTTCTAAGAATAATTTTTGAGTTAAAAACGACGTTGAATTGTTTGAATGTCTCGACATTTAATTTACTTATCTGTTATCTTATAAGACAATGTTTTTTGCGGTATGCTTACATACACACACATACGCGCACCCTTTCCATCGGCAAAATGAGAACGCTGGCATGAAGGCTATTGCCAAGTAGACGACGCGTTAAAGTCTTGTTGTCGAGCATGATAAGCAAGAGAAAACCTTGTTATCAATGTTGTTGATGATTGTGTTTAGAAGCGGATTCTTATGAAAATTTCTGTCATGGTTTCGATTGATCTTATAAAAATCAATTAGAGAAATATTATTTTTAGTTATATTATGTAATAAACGTGTGTACAATTATTTGATAAGAGGTGCGGTTAGGCATTTATAAATATATATATATACATACAAATGTATTCTTATTGCTTCATATGCTCGTTCATATAAAAGCTCATCAAAGATAATTTTATCTTCAGAGACTAACTCTTCAAGTGCTTCGAACTACTTCCTTTTTATTCGTTTGTCAGTAGTTTTTCTTTACTAATAGAATGAGTATATCTTTTTTCTTGTCTAACCTCTTCAATTTTCAGTAGTCAGTTTAAATGTCTATTCATATACAACAATAGTACAAATTTTCAACGACCTCAACGTCAAATAAATATTTTTTTTTTGTATGTGTACATTTAATGGTCATATGAGACGATCCTACAAGTCTACACTCGACGCCTCGAAATAAATAGTTTCGAGTGGCAAATTGTATCCTTTTTGCGCTCTCTCTCTCTCTCTCGTACTTTTTTTTACACAAAGGTCAATAAACCTACGTTGCATCTGTCTCCAAAAAAAAAATGCTCCACTTGACAGCAACCTTCAAGAAAAGTGTTTGCCATTGCTGCTACAGAGATAACAAATGTACACATTGACAAGTGGATACATGATTATGTTGTATATCAAAAAGAATGAGATAGAGACAGAGAGAGAGAGATTGTTAGTAAAGTCGAAAGCGAGACAAAAACGGCAAATGCCCTTTCTATGATATAGAGAAAAGTTACGAGAACAAAAAAAAAATTTGATCTCCCATTTACATTTGCTATGCCTTGTTTTGTTTTTTCTTTCTCGCTCGTTTTTTTTTTGGTGAAATAGAATACTTGTTCTCAAAGATAACAAACGAGTGATCTTTGTGGGCAGAAGTCGGTCATGACTCGACATACTTTTGCAAATGTCCGTATAATATAAATAAATAATGACTAGAATATTACCGAGACATCGTTATCATTGATATTACCAATAGAATAGACAATTACTTTAAAATCAATTTATATGAATATATCGTCTTTCAAATTTTCTAATCCTTCTATTTGATAAAGATATATAAAATATCGAAGGACATTATATCTAAGCACACCTATATCCTCTTGTATATTTATATATATTATATGTTTACTTTCAATTTAATATATGTATATGTGAGAAGAAAATAGTCGTTTATTGACATCTTTAACTATCAGCAAATATCTAACCAGGCATTCGTATATTAAAGTACATATAGACATAGACAGTCGTTTTTTTGCTCGTCAACCATATTAATGATGAAAAACGAACGATTTAACGGGACTGATATACAAGCAAAACGCAATCAGGCGGAATAAAAGAAAACATTATATACATATATACTTCTAAATACGATATAAACGTTATATAAAAAAAAAAAGGCGCATAGTCATACAGATAGAAATATTGAAGGAGAACAAGGTTAAACATGATTAATGATTATTATTGCGACTGTACATGTATACGTCTATTCATATGAAATACTAATATCAAACATTTGCAAACACATTGTAATATGTATACATATATAAACAAATTGAATAAGCATTACAGATCAATGTCTCTTCCTAATGTCTTATATAAAATATTCTATTCAGATAAATATCTTTTATAAAACAGAAAATCTAATGAATATGTCAAAAAATATAGGTTTTTTATGGGTAATCAATCAGAAACATTTTAAATAATTTCGAAAAGAAATAATTTTTGATAATAAATATATTTATTTTTTATAGCTACGGTCGATCAAGAACAATTTATCTATGAAATTGTCATTCCCCAATCATTACGATCATCAACATCGTCTTCATTTGTACCTGATTGGAAAGCTCGATTAAGAGATAAAGATCAATCCTATCCTTCTCCTGATATTCGTCATAAACATTCATTAGAAACATTTATTAATCATACTAATACAACATTATACTATCGTATAAATGGTTTTAATCAAACATTTGATTTAACATTAATTGAAGACGAAGCATTCCTCGCCCCATCATTTACTACTCAACATTTTGATCAAAATCATACATGGTTAACTAGAGATATTGAACATTGTTTCTATAAAGGTTATATTAATCAAAATCCTTTGTCGACCGTATCAATCAGTTTATGTCACGGTTTGGTATGTATTATTTTATCAATGAGAAAAACATATGTGTGAATATGTTGTCAGAAAATCAGAATTCTATTCTATTCTATTCGATCAATCAATAGAAATTGATTAGAACTGACAGAATGATAGACAAACTGTTGATGTTATTTCTTTTTCGTCCTTAATGAAAGATAAACCTTTGGATTAATTAGAATTTTTCGTTATTAAATCTTTAATATTAAAACGAGGCATTTTCTATTACGAAACCAAAAAAAGAGAATATATATTTACTAAGAAACCATTCTAACACTTTTTATCGATTTTAAAAAGGTTTCATACGAAATAACATCTTGTCAATACTTATCAAAGGTTTCTCTACGTGAAAAAAAATTAATTGCTTAAATTCTATTTAATATTTAAAGGTTTCTTAAAAAACAATTTTTTTTCTATTATTTTTAGTTAGGTACATTTGTGTATAATGATGTAGAATATTTTATTGAACCTAAACATCATGAGAATGAAACTAAATGGAATTATGAACATTTATTTTATACCCATAAGGATTCAATATTATCAATTACAGATAATCCTCAAACAGTACGATGTCCCGTTGATGGTAAATATTTTTTTTTCTTCATATTTTCATATTATTTTAAAATCTATATTTTAGGTGTACCTTATTTTGAAAAAGAAACTTCCTATCCTCATTATCACCGATCCCGAAAACGACGATTTCGAAAATCTTCTAAAAATATTCCTTCCAATTTTCCGACAAATTTTGTCGAAGATAATCTTGCACATCATGTTAAACGTCGAGCTAAACGTCAACTGGATTTTGATCCTACGGCTAAACATGTTGAAATACTTGTTGCTTACGATGAATCAATCAAATATTTTCATTCAGATGCTGATATTAAATCATACATTCTTACACTTTTTAGCTATGTAAGTTTTCTTATTTTTTTAAATAACAAAAAATACATATTTTATTTTAGGTCTCACATTTATATTCCGATGCAAGTATCGGTAATAATATTAAAATATGGCTTGTTAAATTAGTCGATTTAGGCAAAACTTTTACTGTAAGAAAATATTTCGAAATAAAATTTATTTATTCTTGTTTTTTTCAGGATTATATACAATCTAGTGACGATGCAGCTGATACATTAAGTAGATTTTGCGCATGGCAAAAAGCCTATAACGCTGAAGATACATATGATGCAGCTGTTCTTCTTACAAGGTATGACTTATTTTAAGAAAAAGGAATTTTTTTATAATATATTTTTTTATTTTAAGAACACCTCTATGCAATAAACGAGCTAAAAATGTAACTGATAGTAAATGTGACACATTAGGATTAACTGAATTAGGTACACTATGTAATAAAACTTCAAAATGTGCTGTTGTACGTGATAATGGTTTTGCTACTGCATTTACAATTGCTCATGAAATTGCTCATTTGTAAGAAAAATTAATTTATAAAAGAATGAGCATTTTTTTTTCTTTTAAATTTAGATTTGGTATACGACATGATAATGACAAAGCATGTTTAGATCATACCAAAGAACAAAATTTAATGGCTACTTCATTAACATTTAATTATAATCATTACAAATGGTCGAATTGTAGTCGTCATTATTTTACTCAATATCTTGAGTATGTATAAAAAAGAAATGTGTAATAGAAACTGAAAGAAAAGATATTAGTAGAGTATTTATTTATATCATTCTATCTGATATTGATCTTTACTAAATCAGCGCATCTGTACTAATATATTGTTATTTATCATGATAAATTAACTCTGATAATAATCGTAAACGTTACACATACATTTGTAAGATGATAGTATATATAAGCAAAGTACAGCATGATATCTATAGTTAGGTGAATTCTTTACATAAATAGAAGATATTATTTTTCTGATTTCGTTTTTAATCGTCCGATATATTAGTCTTTTCAGTTGAATAGTACAAAATAGTTAAGTTTCTATGCGAGACTTTATCCTATTCTTTGATGTTTATCCGTCGCCTGTCAGTAATACACAGCAGTCGTCAATACGTATCGTGTCAGGAGAAAAAAATTAGACATCACAAGGACGAAAACTATTTTTTTGTTTATTCTTATCTAAAATCATTAGCAATTTCGTATAAAGTTTCTAAATCTATTTTTAATTTTAATTCAATTTTTTTTTATTTTAAGGTCGGAACGATTTCAATGTTTAAATAATGTACCAGATTATAGATCTTTATCATTCAAAGATTTAAATGATGAACAAAAAGCACGTGAATTACCCGGTCGTTTTAGTGATCTTAATGATCAATGTCGTCGCGCTTTTGGTGTTACATTCGAATATTGTAAAGATCTAGGTTTTGGAGTAAGTATCCTATTAATTTTTCTTAATATGAATCTCATTAAAAATATTTTTTAATTAATTTCTAGCCTAAATGTAATCGTTTATATTGTCGTGAAATGTATTCGAATTTATCATCATGTATAACGAACCATGCACATTGGTCTGATGGAACTATGTGCTCTGAACCGCGAACAGAAATAAAAGTAAGAAGAAAAAAACATACCTTAGTAGCCATTGTTATTTCTTGAAATAATTTGATGGATAATATTCCGGTAGTTCGCGTATAAGTGTAGTTTAATAGACACTTGAATATAATAAATGATACATATATTTTTTTTTGCTTCGTCTATATGCACACGTACGCATCTATATATTTTTTACGTGACAAGGACAAAATATGCGAAGGAAAAGAAAAATCCATTATATGATGTATCAAGGACTTGGAATGAAACAATACTGTCTATTTATTTTCTAGCGTTGTTTTCGTGGTCAATGCCGAAGTACCCTTGATCTTCAAGTAGTCAATGGAAATTGGGGTGATTGGCACGCATGGTCACCATGTACACGTACATGTGGTAGTGCTGTACAAAAATCACAACGTTATTGTGATAATCCAAAGTACATATTTTGTTAAATATGTTTTTTTTCTAATTAATTTAAATTTATGTATTTTTAGACCAGAAAATGGTGGACAATATTGTTCTGGTCAATCAACTCGAATACAATCATGTGAAGATAATCCAGTAAATAATATATGAATTAATAATAAAATTTAAATTATTTGCTTCTATTTAGCCTTGTAAAGATCCAATTGATATGTTTCGTCAACGTCAATGTTCAGTTTTTAATAATCGAACTATTGATCCTTCATTACCAATTGGTGTACGATTTGAACCAAAATATAATGGTGAGTAAAAATTAAATTAATGACTTGTTTAGTAATATAATAATTATCGTTTTTTTTTAAATTTAGTATTACCAGGTGAACGATGTAAATTAATTTGTAAAGTAACAGATGATCGACTTGAACGATCATTTGTTCTTGGTGATCGTGTTGACGATGGAACACCATGTGGACGTGAAGAAGAAACAAGAGATATTTGTATGAGTGGTATTTGTATGCCTATTGGTTGTGATCAAAAATATGGATCAAATGCTACTGAAGATGTTTGTGGTGTATGTAATGGCCAAAATCGTACATGTAGATCATATAAAGGACAAACACCAGTCTCAGCTTTTGGTATGTGTTGAATATTTATTTTTTT
>CAJNOI010000001.1:1783503-1831301 GCA_905250115.1 Adineta steineri | reverse complement strand
ATCAACAAGCATGTTCAACTCGATGCGGTGATGGATATAAACGTGTAATATATGAGTGTACAAAAACTAGTTATACAAAAGGAAATATGGAATCAATGGATGAAGATACTTGTCGAAAATATGTTGGGGAAAAACCTAAAGATATTGTTTCATGTGTTGGAGATTGTACAGGAAGTGGTTGGGTTTATGGAAATTGGGGCGAAGTATATATAATTTCTTATATTTTTTTCCTAAATTATATTTTAATATTAATAGTGTCATTATAATGATGGTTGTGTTCGTAAACGCTCGGCTGAATGCCGAAATTCATCAGATTTACCAATACCAACACATTATTGTGTTCCAGATTTTATTTTTAATACGGAACGATGTGCTGACGCATCATGTGATCAATCACGATGGAATTATACTTCATGGTCTGATGTATGTATTCATTGTTTTTTTTTATAATTAATATATATAAATAATTCGATTATTTTTAGTGTGATTGTACATTGAAAAGACGTCGACGAAGTGTAACATGTGTTCGTCATGGTAAACCAGTAAATGATCGAGATTGTATACATGAACCAAAACCTGATGAAACAGTTTCATGTTATGATGAATGCTCTACAGCTGCACATTGGGAAACACATGCATGGCAATCAGTAAGTTAATTTTATTGATTGATGCGGTCTATTTTTTATATTAATTTTAGTGTACGGCTACATGTTCATCACATAAAGGTATTCGTCGTCGTCATGTTGTTTGTTCTCATCATGGTTCAACTGTACAAGATGCTTATTGTGATCAACGATCAAAACCTGTTCAACAAGAATGGTGTTCAACAAATGTTAGTTGTACAACCTGGTCACTCAGTGAATGGTCATCGGTATGTAGTAGAAATTAGAATTTCGTATTTAATGATTTCTGTTATTTTTTTTTTAGTGTTCAGTTACATGTGGAACAGGTATTCAACGACGTACAGTACTATGTAATCAAGATGGTCGAGCAATGGATAAATCAAAATGTCCACAACCAATGCCAATTGAACAACAAACATGTACAGCATCAAGTAGTACTCTTTGTGCCACATTACGTTGGTCTACAGGACCATGGGATGATGTAAATAAATTTGAATTCTTCTCTTTTTTAATAAAATATTCGTTTTTATTTTGAATAGTGTTCAGCAACATGTGGTACAGGTATTCAACAACGTAGTGTTTATTGTGATGATCCATCACGAGCTTGGATACGAATACCAGATAGTGAATGTATAACAATGTTAGGAGAAAGAACGAAACCAGCTCATCGACAAAATTGCTCAATTGCGAATTGCCCTAGTTGGCAATTAAGTCCATGGGGTAAATGTTCAGGAAAATGTGGTTCTGCTGAACGACATCGACGTGTATGGTGTTCATATAATGAACGTGAAGTTGATGATAATTATTGTACACAATCTGGTGAAGTACCCTTAAAAACTGAAATATGTCATGTTGATCTTTATTGTCCGCAATGGACAACTGGAATGTGGTCAGAAGTAAGTTATAAATATATATATATAGGTAAAAACATATGATAAAAATCTTTTTTTCTTTTTCTAATTAGTGTTCGGGTCCATTATGTTCAACTGGAATGCAATATCGACAAGTTGTTTGTCGACAAGGACATGAAACAATATCGAATATACATTGTGATGAAGCATTGAGACCACTAGAATTACAAGCATGTCATATGCCTAATAATACAGCTTGTTCGAATGTTCGAGCAATATCAATAGCGGAAAGTACATCATCATATATTTGGGATGTTAAACAATTTGGAGAAGTAAATAATTAGAAAATTTCAATATTTTAATAGATTGAATTTATTATTTTCTTTTTTTTAAATTTTTTAGTGTAGTACAACATGTGGTATTGGTCGTCGTTTACGACAAGTTCATTGCGTTGATAGTTCAACGAAAATGTCTTATGATGATAAATATTGCGCGCAATTACCAAGAAAACCAGTTGATCAAGAAATATGTAATTTAAATCCATGTCCTACATGGTTTACTGATCCATGGTCACCGGTATATATTTTTGTTTTCTTCAAAATTCATTGTTTTTTTAATGTTTTTATTTAATTATTTTAGTGTCCGGTTACATGTGGTACTGGTATGCAACATCGATTAGTTATGTGTAAAAATCGAGAAGAAATGGTTTCACCAGAAAAATGTAATGGTCTTAATAGGCCTGAAACAACCAAGCAATGTTATACAATACCTTGTAGAACGGGTACAGGTAAAGATAATAATAATATATCACCAGCAACAGCCACATGGATACCAAGTGAATGGGCACAGGTTTGTTATTTTCAAGAAGAAGAAATTTTTCAACATAATACTTTTATTTATTTTATTAAAGTGTGATCTTCAAACTTGTACACAAAAACGAACAGTTCGTTGTATTGATGCAATGAATGGTCGAATTTTACCGATGTGGGATTGTTCACAAAATCAACCTCAACCATTAACAAATCGAATTTGTCCAATATCAGCTTGTATAGAATGGCGTGTAGCTCATTGGAATGGCGTAAGACTTTTTTTTGTTTAACTTTCTTTTTTTTTATTCTAAAGAATTTTTATTTTTTAGTGTTCTGTTACATGTGGTCGTGGTATTGAAATTGGTTTTGGTCTTAATTGTTTTGCTCGTCAGATGCCTATACGTAAAATAAACGCCAGTGAATGTGAATTAGCTGAACCTCATTTACCAAAGCCTACTGCAAGACGAGAATGCCGTCGAACTTGTGTAGATTGGCGAACAAGTAATTGGTCTGAGGTAAATATTCTTACTAAAATTAATAATGTAGCTTTTGGTTGTGCTGCTAGTATAGATAGCATGTGCTTTCATCTATGGGGTTCTTTTTTACTAAATAGTATCATATACATATATAGATAACAGCTTGGGTACTGCACGCATAATTAGGTTGACAATGAAGATTTTTTGTTTTGTTTTAATTTATGCGTGTGCATGTGCACATACACAGACACACGTACACGTTCAATATGGCTCAATATATATCTTTCTATCTAGATATATTTATATATATGTATATATGTCCGGATCTTTTTTTTTTTTCTTGAATACTATCTTTTATATTCTATATCACTATTATCTTAAGCAGATTTCGGCGAGAAGAATACTAATTCTATATGTGCTTTTCGTCATAATCTGTATATGTTCGATGTCTATAACACGCATATATATATATACTATTATCACAATATTCAAAAAAAAGTGCAGCAATAGTTTCTCTTTTTTCCTACATTCCTATGGTTTTATATATATATCTAACAGTGCGACAACAAGTGTGGTACAGGCAAAAGATTTCGTCAAGTAACATGTCATCGAAAATTAAACGGACAACAAGTAGCTGATCGATTTTGTTTACAAAAACGACGAAATTTAACAAGACCTATATCAGAAGAAATATGTACAAAACAATCTTGTTACAAATGGAGCCCAACTGATCAATGGACACCTGTATGTTTTCTTTGTCTCTTTACTTTTATTTTAGAATGAAAAAAATCTTTTCTTATTATTTATAGTGTTCAGCTATGTGTAATGGTGGTCATGAGGATAATATTATTCGTTGTGTTACAACTATAGATCCTATTGAACAAACAGTTCATGATCAATTATGTAATGATACTATTCGACCACAAATACGTCGTTCATGCAACATCAAACCATGTGTACCAAAACCATATAATGTAACACGACGTCGTGGTCGACGTCGTCGTTGGGAAGTTGGTCTATGGTCACCGGTAAATACCTCTTAAAAAAACATTCTAAATTATAATAAGACTTACTTTTTTTCTTTTCTTGTGATTAGTGTAATGTACCATGTGGTGTTGGTGAACAAAATCGAACAATTCAATGTTTAGCTATATTTCGTAATCGAACACTAAATGATCGTTTCTGCCGACATTTACCTAAACCTAATCTTATTCAACAATGTTTTCAAATAGCATGTACACCTATGTGGGCAACAAATGCATGGTCATCAGTATGTAACAAAATAAATTATATGATAGAATTATTTTTCTTATTTTCATTTCTAGTGTTCATCTCAATGTGGATTAGGTTATGAATATCGTGGTATATCATGTCATGAAGTAAATAATAATGGATATTTATTGAAAAATAATTATACTACGCAATGTAATCAATATCGAGCACCAACTACTCGCATATCGTGTAATATGGGTGATTGTGAAAGTCCATACGTATGGCATGTTGAACCATGGTCAAAAGTAATATATAAATATATTTTCTTATTTATATATTTTCTTTTATGAAATTATTTTTAGTGTTCATCGGATTGTAATCGTGGTGAACAAACACGCCATATTTATTGTAAAAATAGACAATCATCATTACGAGTTGATGATCGTTTTTGTAAACCTCATAAACCTGTTACACGAATTGATTGTTATGGTTTTCGTAAGTTATCTGTAAATTACTTAAGATTTTATTTCTAGCTTTATTTTCAGTATTTGAACATGATCAAAGTACAAAGAGGTAACATTTTATCTTTGTATTTATCAATTATACATATATATATATATTCTATTCTTGCTACATTTAACGTACATACAACTTAGTTTAAATACATATGTTATTGTATTTCTATGTTGTACTGTATATAAATATTATTATTACTAATTTTATTCCTATACTCATTCGAAAAAACTTCCCTCCACCCCTTATCATATATACATATATATATATATACATATAAACAAATATATATTTATGAAAGTTATACTATTCAAGAAAGAACGTGTCGTGTGTGTGTGTGTGTATTTTTTTTTAATTAAGCATGCTTATAATAATTGCTTAATTAGTTTTATTTTTCTTTCAACCGAATAATGCTAGTTTATTTGCTTATATTTGAATTTTCTTGATAGAAACAAAATATTTTGTTTATAGGTATTTAATAATAATTTTCTTTGAATTTATTTTCTTCAGGCTATGCTAAAAAATATTTCATCAAAAACTTCTTCTTGTCCATTAATATTTTTGCTCACAAACATTCTTGTCCACATTTTGTACAGGTAAAACAAAGAACAGGAAAGAAATTATTTATTTATTAAATTTATTTCATAGATTATCGATGATGATTTGAAACAGAGAAAAAAACCATTTTAGATCAATCGATCTGAATGACACTATGTATGTTATTAATTTTAATAAAACAAAAATTTTTATTTTATTTTATTTTTTTTGTATTTCATAGATATTTCTTTCTTCCTCGCTTATTTTTTTTCTTCTTACTCATATTCACATCAATTGTATGTTTATTAATAATTCTCGAAAAATCCAGATCTATTTTCTAAACACTATTGTCGTGTGTGTGCTTTTTCATCGTCTTCCAAGTCAGATGTTGTTCTACAATCATAGGTAAATATTATTTATTTATTTCTTTTATCTATCTTTTTTTCTTCTCTAGGTGATGATGGTTAGCACATATTTGTTTTGTTCTTCAAATTAAAATCATAATAATAATCAAGATGTCTTGTCAATGAAATATGTAGAACTGAATTACTACGAATATATGGGTGCTATGCATAATCAAGAAGCGATCAATGCCGTATTACGGACAGTGCTTCTTCTTTTTTTTTTTGATTTGTCTTTTTTCATTTAATTAATCTAGAATTATAGAAGTGTTTAGTTACTGTTGTTCTACTATTGTCGAGTTTTTCTTTTTTCTTTTCATCTCATTTATATTAAAAAAAAGTAGGACGTAGATGTGTTTTTTTGTTCCATTTTATATGTTATGCACGCGAATATATTTGTTGTTACTTCTTGTTATAAAGATCTCTGTTAATCATTATATGTGTCATGCTGTTTATTTGTGCAATAGAGTTGCCTTGGTCTCTCTCTCTCTTTTCTTTTTTGAAATTCTTTTTCTGTTTGTATGTGTGTGTGTTTGTTTGTGTGCGTGTATTTTATCACTTTAGCATCAGAATATTTTTCAGTGCTATTGTTTTGTTTTTTGCTCAGCTAAATTCATTTTGATTTTGCATTGAAAATGTTCTTCTTAAAACTAGTATATGGTATCATCATCTCTCTCTCGGTTTTTTTCATTGTCTTAAATAACTGACTGTGCTTTTTAAAAGTGTCTTTCTAATATCCTCGTCATTACATACGTATATATATACATATTGAGTCATATCTTACTCATATTCTACGCATATATATGTTTAACAAAACAAAAAATTACACAAATGATAAATAAATAATAACCTGGGTAGAGTACATTTATATATATATTATAAGTTAGTATAGTTTTATTTAACAATTATTCAGTTTGTGGTCGAAATGGATTTGAAAATCGTCCTCTATTTGGAGTATTTGGTAATGAAGATGATGGGGATATTGGTGGAGTTGATGCATGTTGAGTAATTTGATTGAATAAAGTACGAAATTCTTCAAGAGATAATTTTCCATCACCATTTGCATCTGCGGTTTTAAGCATATCTTTTGCTTGTTTATCAGTTAATGGTTCGCCAAGATTTTTCATAGTTTTTTTTATTTCTTTTGCCGTTATAAATCCATCAGAATTTCTATCAAATGCACGAAATGTTTCATTTAAATAAGCATCATGTGCATGATGACCAAAATCTTGCATTATACGACAAAATTCATCAAATGTTATATGTTCACGATTTACAAATAAATCTTTCATTCGTTTTTCATCAATTGGCATTTGTAATTGTTGACATGCTGATCGAAGCTTGACAAAAAAAGAAAAGAAAAGAAAAGCGTAAAATATATGCATTAGAAAATATCATACCTCAAGTGAACTGATACAACCATCTTTATTTTTATCAAATAATTGAAATGTATGAAGTAATTGCGTTATATTAATTGTTTGTTCAGACATTATGAATTTTTCTATGAAAAAAGAAAAGAAAACATATTTATTAATCCTACTTTTCTTTTCTCTTTTCTTTCGTATTAATTTACCAAGTAGCAACACAGTTTGCGTGTCCGTCGAGACTGAAATCGTTTCTATATAATATCAGTTTATATAAAAACTCTCTAAAGTATCATAATCATCTACAAGAAAAGCAAAATTTCTATATAAAACGTCATCGAACTTAGACATCGTTCTGTTCTATGTTCGTTGTTTTTTCTTCCTTTGTTCTGTCACTTTACCTGTTTTTGTCATCGAACTACCAATAAAATAGTTCTATTGTAATTCTAGTTAATGGCATTAATAGAAAAAATTTTTAACAAAGAGAAAAAATAATTTTATGTTATAAAACACAAATTATATATATGTCGGATGCATATATAACAAGTTAGTTAAATAAAAATAACAGAATATTTATCTTTCGATTTATCTGCACCACTCTCTAACTGATATTAGATAGGATTCTCTTTCGTTTTTTTTTCTGTGATGACGTCAATGACATATTACTTTAGGGATAGACGTCAGCAATTTAATGATAAAATTTTTTTCGTGATAAAAATAACATATGTGAAAGCATCACCACATAAAATCATCAATGAAATTTGAAGATATTAATAGGATAGAGAATATAATGAATGTTTCGTTCGGAATAATCTAAAGATTTAATATTATTTTAGAATATCTCTTGTCATTATTTATTAATCTGATCAGATGAAAAGAAATGTTATTGTATAAAAATAACTCATTAAAATAATCCTTTATAATTCCGAAAATCATTGTATTGATTGGTTCGATTCTTAAAATATTTCATGAATAATAATTGCTGAATTACGTCAATATAATTACTTGTTATGTATTGATGGTTTTTTTTTCACTGAATAAACTAAATAGTTTTCGAAAGAAAAAAGATGAAATTTTTTATTTACTGATTAAACAAGGAAGTAAAGACAATATTGAGTTTCAATCAAATATTTTGCATTTGTAATAAATTTAGGATAGTTTAGAAATTAATCTTTACCTGATTTTGCAGTGAAAAAACTAACTTTTAAGAAGGTCTCGAAATTTATCATTCATACATGATTATTGATGGCATTTGTCGTAACTAATGATTATGAATCTAAATTACAGCTTGTTTGAAATACTTTTTCTAATGATATGTTTTGTGTATTTAATACTATACTAGCATCGAGCGACCTCTTTCAATTTGTTTTACGGTTAAAAATCTGAGCGCAATTTTGATCCAATGAAATGTGCGATTTGTGTCAAAGTATTACAAAAAAAAGAAGAAAGAATATTCGACCGAATAAGATCTATTTCATTCAATAGTTAGCAACTGAAGTGAACAGGCAGTCGACAGTAAGAATACATTTTTTTTCTATTGTAGATAGATTTATTTTCATTTCACAGGAGAAATGTCTACAATGGAGTTCGATGAAGTCTATGAAGAAATACGTGGTGTCCTTGTAAGCGTATTTATTTCCTATGAAAAAACATGCATTATTATTATTGTTTATTTATAGAATCCAGGACGTTTGAAACTTACATCAAATTCAATTGTTTTTAAAAATATACGAACTGGTAAAGTCGAAACATTAACCAAAGATGAAATTGAAAATATTAAATGGATGAAACGTTCACGTGGTTATGGTTTAAAATTTATTACAAAAAATGATACATCTCTTCGTTATGATGGTTTTAAAGATACAGTTCGTATTTTTTTTCCTATAGAAATCAAATCTATTTATAAATTCTTTTTTTCAATAGGATATCGAACGTTTAAAAGAATTTATGACAATTAATTTTGGTAAAAATGTTGAATCACAAAAGATGGCAGTAAATGGTTGGAATTGGGGAAAAGTAAATTTTGGAGGTAAGAACGAACAAAAGCAAAAAGATCTAATAAATAATTATTTTCTTAATTATAGCCGGTAATCTTACATTTGAAGTTGATCATAAACAAGCATTTGAAATTCCATTAAAAAATGTTTCAAATTCAAATAAAGGAAAAAATGAAGTTACACTTCAATTTCATCAAGCTGAAGATGTTAAAGTTTCATTAATGGAAGTTCGTTTTTATGTTCCACAAGGCGATGTTGATGGCGATGCAGTTGAAGTAATGATTATTTTATTACAAAAAAAAATTAATTTTTTTATCGATTTTTAATCATTAGGAATTTCATCAAAATGTTATGAAAGGTGCTGCTGTCTTAACAGCTAAAGCTGGTGATGCTATTTGTAGTTTATCAGATATCAATTGTCTTGTACCACGGTATGCGAAGGACGAATCTTGGAAAATTATCAAATATTTTTATATTTTAGTGGTCGACATGAATTACGATTTTATCCAGGATTTTTTGATTTACATGGAAAATCATATGATTATAAAATTCCATACAATCAAATTACACGTGGTTTTCTTCTTCCACATAAAGATAATCGACAAATGTATTTTGTGGTAAATAAATTAGAAAGAAATTTCTCTCATTATAATTATAGTTCAAAAAAACATATGAAATATTTTTATTTAGCTTAGTTTGGATCCACCAGTAAAACATGGTCAAACACGTTATCAATATATTATATTTGGTTTTAAAAAAGAAGAAGAAACATCAGTTGAAATCTCATTATCACCGTAAATATATATTTCATATTGCTTTTTTTATTATCTATGCAATATTTATTTATTTTAGTGAAGTCATTCAAGAAAAATATGGTAGTAATCTTCAAAAAGAAATGCAAGGTCCTTATCATGATATTGTATCACGTTTATTTCGTGCTATTACTGAACAACGTATTACTGTACCTGGTTCATTCACCAGGTAAGAAATGAAGTTTTTGGTATACAATATGCATACTATTCTTAATTTTAATAGTAAAAGTGGTGCAAAATGTGTTAGTTGTGCATACAAAGCATCAGCTGGTTTACTTTATCCACTTGAACGTGGTTTTATTTATATAACTAAACCACCAATATATATTCATCATGATGATGTTGCTTCATGTGGTTTTAATCGATCTAATACAGCTACAGGTCGTACATTTGATTTTGAAATTCAATTAAAAAGTGGTGGATCACAAGTATTTAGTAATATTGAAAAGTAAATAAATTTTTTTTCGAAATAAGAAAAAAGAATTTTATTTTATTTTCTTTTGTTTTTAGAGAAGAAGCTAAGCCAATGTCTGATTTTCTTAGTTCAAAAGATCTTCGTATTCATGCTGCTAGTAATTGGGTAATTTAAAAATGAAATTTATTGAATAGAAGAATATTTATTTCGCTTTCTTTTTTTTTTGTCTAGGATAAAAAAGTTAATTATGCTGTGGATAAAGTTAAAGATCGTGATATTTATCTCGAACATGTACAAAATGAAGGTCAAGAACGAGAAGATGACGATGTAAGTTGAACATATATATATTTCAAATAAAATAATTGATTTCTTATTAATTTAATAGGAAGAAAGTGATGATGAAGAAGATGATGAAGATTTTCAAGGTACAAAAATATTTTTGATTGTTCTATTTTATTAAAATAAAATAAATATTTTTTTCAGGTGGTGAAGAAGATGAAGATGCACTTGAATATGATAGTAATGCTTCAATAAATTCAACTGAAGATGAGGATGAAGATGGAAATAAAAGTCCATCATCACCGAAAAAACGCAAAAAAACTGAATCATCTGCAACTAGTTCAAAAAAGAAAACTGATGATTCAAAGAAAAAATCCAAACCAAAAGAATCACCAAAAAAGAAAGCACCTAAAAGCAAAGAAGAAGTTGAAGATGATTCAGATTAATTAACTCTATATATTGTGTCTGTGTGTAAATATCTATCTAACAAACACATATTCATTTTTTCTTGTCTAAATAAAAAACAATTATCATATAAGTGTAATAATCATTGAAATAGATTATCTTTAATTATGATTTCTTTTTTCAAATATTGCAATGTTTAGACATCAAAAACAAAAAATATGGTTGTTTTCGTTGGTATAGAAAAGGGTGCTATAATTATAATTATTTCTGGAGATAAACAGCGGTAAGAAGTCAGACTGATATTTGCCGTCTAATCTCTATTGTATAAAAATAGAACGTAGCCTTTTATGCTATTTAAAATATGTTGCTGTCTAGAAGCAATTCTTACTGATATTTAATGGTTAATTTACAATTCATGCATATATAACCTAATAGAAAAACAACAAAATATTCGTCCGAAAATAAAAATATAAAATTGTAAAGAAATTCCATCAATCATTTATAATTATGTGATGAGTATATTTCCTTTTTAATGCATATTTATCTGTCAATTATCAAGTGAATTACGTGACAAAAAAATACATAATTTCGAAACATGTAAGAATGAAAACAGAATATTTAGTGAAGAGGGAATTCTACCAATGACCTTGATAGACAATTTTTCTAATTGATTCGTACAAATACCTGCTCTTTTAGATAACCTTGGTTAATTCTGTTTGACAAAGATCTTTAATAATGTTTAGAGGAGAAATTATTCGTTTGGGTACATTTTTATAAAATAAATAAATCTAATCGATTCGTATGTAACATTTTTGACAGCATTAACCATTTAGTTATCTTATTGATCTCATTTCTGTTTTAGTCAATCATTTTTTATATTATACACTAATGATGAATAGCATACGTAAATATATATTTAGATTGATTCGAATAAACAACTATTTTTCTTTACTAATAATCTAGGATTCATATGAAAAAATTAATGTGTAATATAACTATGAAAATATTTTCTTTAATATAATAACAGTAAATATCTCTGAAAAGATGTGTTTTCTTAAATGATCTGTAATAAAATTGATTTTTTACGCAAATTACTTTTGCAGATTAGCTCTTAATTAACTTAATCGAAATGCCAAATATGTATATGTTAATTATAAGAGCTAGAGAGAAAAAAAACGAAGAGAGAAAGTAGAAAACACAATTGTTTTTTTCTTTTCTCCTTCGTAAATGTCTATAGATTGCTAATCCATACGGGATCTCGTTTGATTTCTACAAAAATATTTTTTTTGTCAAGGGTTTGTGTAGTCGAATATAAGCAATTTATAAATATCTATTCTGTAGGTTAGTCTGATAAAAACTTATGAGAAAAAATACAAGAAGTTTTTTGCATTAACTAGTGTTTTAATAATTCATTAATCTTTTCAAACAGTTAGAATAAGTATTAATAAAAACAAAGAACAATATATTCTTAATTTTAGATAATATACAAGCCTCTCGACTAATTTTCTTTTCTATTATTGAACATAAAAAATGGTAAGATATATGTATGAATTAATATTATTACAATACATTTTATTTAGTCAAACGAATTAAATGAATTTTGGAGTGAAAAAATGAAACGTCTTTTTTATCTCTATGGTAATTGAATAGATTATTTTGTTCAAATACTAATGTTTTTTGTTTTAAGATATTGATAAAGATGGTCAAATAACTCCAGCTGATTTCGAAATTCTTGCTGATAAACTTTCAACACTTGTTGGTCAAGGTGATGATAAACGTCGTGAAGAATATGCAACTGCTCGAAAAGCTCTTTGTCAAGAAATCATGCGAGCTGATGCCAATCAAGATGGAAAAGTAACATTAGGTAAATTCGATTTAAACTGAATAATAAGAAAAAGTTAATTATTTAAATTTAATGTATTAAATAGAAGAGTGGCTTGATTTTCATCGACAACTAGCAATTGAATTACGTAAACCAGGTGCTAATCCTGAATTATTACCACAATTGACACAAAGAATCAACACAACATTTAATATGTTAGATCTTAATCATGATGGTCATATAGCACGAGATGAATGGGTAAAAACATGTCAATTTTTTGGTGTTGACAAAGACCTAGCCGATAACTCATTTACACAAATTGCAAAAGGTGACCATCTTGAAGAAGCTACAGCTAAAAAAATGTTTTTTGATTATATCAAAACGGATGATCCAAACCATATATCAAATTGTTGTCTATGTTTTCTTTAAACTATTCAGACTATTTGACCTCTATTATTATTATTATTATTATTATCTAGAAAAAAAATGTCCTTATTGATTTGTATTTTGCATGTTCTTTTGTGTCGTTTTATTTTAATCATATATGAATATTTGCAGTGATTAGTCAATTTAAAATAAATATACTGCTAGATAATATTTAATCTAGAGAATTATGTCTTTTTATGATAAAGTCAAAACATTTCATTAGACATTTTATACATAGCAATTACTGTAAGTTATGTTTACATAATGTTCTATTAAAACTTTATTATTAATTCATATTCGAGATGATTATGTTATATTTTTAGAAAAAGAATGCCTCGACTGATGATTGTTTAATATAATGATTCAGACGTATGATACATTGATTATCTATCTATTGATCTATATAAATTTTTTTATTTATTTTCTATACTTTCGAGTAAATGTCAATAGAAAACTATTTACTCAACTATTTTTTTTTTAAATGTACAAAAAACAAAGTTTTCGTAATAATTAATACATGATAAAAATATATTGTTTTCTGTTTTATATCAAAACCATTTTTTTCTTTTAAAAACACAAAACATAATAAGTGTCAATACTGCCATACCAAAAAGAACCATAAAATATCCATACTCCCAATGTAATTCAGGCATATTATCAAAATTCATTCCATATACACCTACTATAAATGTCAATGGAATAAATACTGTTGAAATAATAGTCAAAGTTTTAACAACTTGATTCATTCCATTTGAATTTAACATCATAAAAAAACTAATAAATGAAGCAAGCATTTCACGATATACATCAATTGTATCATTAACTTGAACAACATGATCATATAAATCTTTTAAATAGATAATTGTACCTTCTTGAATAATTTGTGTTTCTTCTTCTTTTTGTAATTTAATTATAATTTCTTTTAGAGGTACTATTGAACCACGATAGAAAAGCATTTCACGTTTAAGTTCATAGATTGACGCTAGTGTATCGCGTGATAATTTTTCCATTAGATTACGTTCAATTGCTTCAATTTTTCTACCGACTCCATCTAATACATCCATATATTGATCAACGACTTTATCAACTAATGAATAGAATAAATAATCAATTTTTGATTTTCTAGTACGACCTTTATCTAGACGAATTTTATCTAAATAAGTATAGATTGTATAACGATATATATATCTCAATAGTTCTTATTACTTTACTTTTAATTGAATCAAATATATCTGATGATTTTTCTTGAAATGTTATTAATATATTTTCTTTCATATAAAAACTGATCTGTTCAATAGATATTTGTTGTGTATCACGATTAGAATTAATTAATTTAATAATAAGAAATAAAGCATCTTCAAAAACATCTAATTTCGTACGTTGATCATTTGTTGCAATATCGGCTATAACTAATGAATGAATTTTAAATCGTCGACTAATACTTGATAATAAGACTTCATTTTGTACCTATAAATATAGATATTTATTATTTATAATTAGAATTATTTATTTACACCAATAACATCAATCCATAAACATTCATCATTTTTTATTGCTGGAATATCTTCAATGGATGCATAGGAATTTTCTACAACACTATCTTTGTTATAAATAAATACTGTTGGCGAAACAGGTATAAATGTTTCTAATTCTCGAATTTCTGGTTCAGATATGGACATATGATAACTAGATGTATTGCGATGAATAGATGAACATGTTCTATATCGTACTTTATCTTCATTTATTAAGAATTCACTATCCCATGATAATAAAGGACGAATTCCTTTTAAAATAACTAAGTTAGGTTCTCGAGAAGAAGATGACATGCTACTTTCAAAACGACAAAATAGTAAACAAATGGGTTGTAGACAAAAGAAAAGAAAGAAAAAACGACATTCTTTGTTTTTGTACTCAAAACTATTATGTTTTTCAACTAGCTGATAATAGATAAAACATTCAGGTGATATTAGTAATTTTTCTATTCCATGAGAGATACAATCTAAATATAAGAAATTTAATTTCATCATAGAGATCATGCAAGTTGTTACAGTCATATCTTCATATGCCTTCACACATTCTTTCACGTCATATCTAGTTTTTCGTTATTCATTCGAATAAAACACAACATGGAGAGAGTATCTGATGTAAACTATCTTGTTTTTTGTACAATGTTTATATTATAAAAAGTATTCGAAAAAAGTAATATATATCAAATTTTTTACAAAAAGAGAGAAAAAATCAAATTTTTGAATAAATATAATTTTTCGTATTTTAAAACCATTTCTTCTTTTTAAAACAACTTAACATAATAATTGTTAATGTTACCATACAAACAAGTACACCCATATATCCATATTTCCAATGTATTTCAGGCATATTATCAAAATTCATTCCATATACACCTACTATAAATGTTAATGGAATAAATATTGTTGAAATAATAGTTAAAGTTTTCATAACTTCATTCATTCCATTTGAATTTATCATCATATAAAAATCAATAAACGAAGCAAGCATTTCACGATATGCATCAATTGTATCATTAACTTGAACAACATGATCATATAAATCTTTCAGATAAATAATTGTACCCTCTTGGATGATTTGTGTTTCTTCTTCTTTTTGTAATTTAATTATAATTTCTTTTAATGGCACTATTGAACCACGGAAAAAAAGCATTTCACGTTTAAGTTCATAGATTGACGCTAGTGTATCGCGTGATAATTTTTCCATTAGATTATGTTCAATTGCTTCAATTTTTATACCAACTCCATCTAATACATCCATATATCGTTCAACAATTGTATCAAATAATGAATAAAACAAATAATCAATTTTTGATTTTCGTATTCGACCTCTATTCTGACAAATTCGATCTATAGAACTATTGTATATAAATAGATACTGTTCAAAATATTTTTTCTTATACATTACTTTTGATTGGATCGAAAATTTCTTTTGGTTTTTGTTGAAAAGTAATGAGAATATTTTCTTTCATATAAAAACAAATTTGATCAATAGAAGTTTCATCTGTACCACGTGTAGGATAGATTAATTTAAGAACAAGAAAAAAAGCATCTTCAAAAACATCTAATTTTGTGCGTTGTTCAGTTGTTTCGATATCGGCTATAACTAATGGATGAATTTTAAAACGTTCACTAATACTTGTTAATAAAACTTCATCTTGTGTCTATAAACACATAAAAAATATTTTTATTATTTAATAATAAATAAATTCCTTACAACAGGCACATCAATCCATAAACATTCATCGCTACGTATTGCTCGAATATCTTTAATGGCTGTATAAAGTGGTGTTTCGAGTGTATCACTATTATATATCAATATAGTGGGTTTGACACCTACATAAGATGGTGCTCGTTCACAGGTAGCTTGTCGTAAAAGTGTAGGCGGAATACTAATTGAAGTACCATGACGATTTATTGTACGTGATCTTTCTCTTAATTGGTCTTCATCTTTAGTATATTCATAAGGTATATATTCTGCTTTTGTTTGTTTACGAGGACGATGTTCGAGTAATTTTACAGCAGAATGCAATGACATGATAATAATGTTTGTCTCTTTCACAATAAAATATAATTTTACCTTTTAGTGCAAAGCTTGAGAATTGTCATACATCCAAGTTGTCAAGAAAAAAACAAAAGGATGATGCTTTTCTTTATTCTAAATATTTAAACGATATTATTATCAGAATAACTGATAAGTCATATTCTCTGTAAAGAACTTCATATAGACAATTGTCTATCTGAGTACATCGCGATGAATCATTTATTAAATTGTGAGTAGAGAACAAAATGAAAATAAGATTGTAGATCTTATTGTTTTCATTTTAATCAAAAACCTATTGTCAATGTAAACTATCTTGTTTTTTTGCAGAATGTTTATATTATTAAAAAGTATTTGAAAAAAAAGCCATGCATCAAATATTTTACACAAAGAGAAAAAAGCAGAAATTTTTGAATAAATATAATTTTTCGTATTTTAAAACCATTTTTTCTTTTTGAAACAACTTAACATGATAATTGTTAATGTTACCATAAAAATAAGAACACTTATATATCCATATTTCCAATGTATTTCAGGCATATTTTTAAAATTCATTCCATATAAACCTACAATAAATGTTAATGGAATAAATATTGTTGAAATAATAGTTAAAGTTTTCATGACTTTATTCATTGCATTTGAATTTAACATCATATAAAAATCAATAAATGAAGAAAGCATTTCACGATATGCGTCAATTGTATCATTTACTTGAACAACATGATCATATAAATCTTTTAAATAGATAATTGTACCTTCTTGAATAATTTGTGTTTCTTCTTCTTTTTGTAATTTAACTATAATTTCTTTTAATGGTACTATTGAACTACGATAGAAAAGCATTTCACGTTTAAGTTCATAGATTGTTTCAAGTGAATCACGTGATAATTTTTCCATTAAATTACGTTCAAGTGCTTCAATTTTTATACCAACTCCATCTAATACATCCACATATTGTTCAACAATTGTATCAAATAATGAATAAAATAGATTATCAATATTTGATTTTCGTATTCGACCTCTATTCTGACAAATTCGATCTATAGAATTATTGTATGTAAATAGATACTGTTCAAAATAATTTTTCTTATACGTTACTTTTGATTGCATCGAAAATTGCTTGTGGTTTTTGTTGAAAAGTAATGAGAATATTTTTTTTCATATAAAAACAAATTTGATCAATAGAAGTTTCGTCTGTACCACGTGTAGGATAGATTAATTTAAGCACAAGAAAAAAAGCATCTTCAAAAACATCTAGTTTTGTACGTTGTTCAGTTGTTTCAATATCTTCTACAACTAATGAATGAATTTTAAAACATTCACTAATATCTGCTAATAAAGCTTTATCTTGAGTCTACAAACACATATAAAATATTTTTATTATTTAATAATAAATAAATTAAAAAACAAATTCCTTACAACAGGTACATCAATCCATAAACATTCATCGCTACGTATTGCTCGAATATCTTTAATGGCTGTATAAAATGGTGTTTCTACTGTATCACTATTATATATCAATATAGTGGGTTTGACACCCTCATAAGATATTTTTTCTGCTGTTGTTTGTTTACGAGGACGACGTTCAAGTAATTTTACAGCAGAATGCGATGACATGATAATAATGTTTGTCTCTTTCAAAATAAAATATAATTTCACCTTTAGTGCAAAGCTTGAGGATTGTCTTACATGTAACTTGCCAAGAAAAAACAATAGGAAGATGCTTTTCTTATATTATAAATATTCAAACGATGCTATTATCAGAATAACTGATACGTGATATAATAAAAAGTTATATTCTCAGTAAAGAATTTCATATAGACAATTATCTATTTGAGTACACCCAGGCAGACAAAACTCAAAAAAAACCAGAGAAATACGTGTAGGAATTTATAAGTTTTAACGAAAAAAAAATCCGGAAAAGCGTACATTTTTACGATTTTTATCTCTGTCAATTTTGTTTACTGTGATTAAGACGTCGACAATCTGCGCTTAACGCAGTAGAACGCTTTCTGGAAAATTGCATAGGAACGCGTTAAGAATTCGTAAAAACGGCGTTTTCAGAATGGTCTACCGTTGAAACGCCGTATATACGCTCTTTGAACGCGTTTTTTTTAAAGCTCAGGTCTGCCTGGGTATCACAATGAATCATTTATTAAATTGTGAGTCGAGAACAAAATGAAAATAAGATTGTAGATCTTATTGTTTTTATTTTAATCAAAAACCTATTGTCTACGAAAGAAAACATAATTAACATAAAATATCAAAAAACAAAGTATTATGTTTTAGATCGACGTTTTGATAATTGATATTCATCCCATAGTTTCGCTTTATCAACAGGAGCAATAATACATCTTATAGATACATCAACAAGTGGATTGATCTTAAGAATAACATTAAATTCTTCTCCTAATTTATAAGTATCTTGATTAACAGCACCATCTTCTAATAGAATAGCATCTTCTTCGCACATAACATTCTAAAAAAAGAACAATATTTTGTACAGAAAAAACAAAAACAAAGAGAAACTACATACAATACGTCGAAGTGCAATACGAATATTATCTTTTGTTACTGACCAATCTTTTAATTTAAGATTAATTGGTATTTGTAAAACAACTGTTTTCAGATAATCGCGACATTTAGCAACGAATGGTGAAATTTGTGGCCGATCAACAAGTAATTTTCTTTCTTCTTCAAATAATGCAACATTCTCTGGTGTTGGATAAAGTGCTAATTGTACTGGTAATAATTCTGTATAAGCCATTTCACGTGGAACATTCACTATTTCACCTTTATAACCGACACCTAATCATAAAATATAATTAAATATTTTTAAAATAATCATCTTCTTATTTACCTTCAACATATTCAGTTAATATAACATTAATATTTCCCCATTTATCTGTATCTGTATCTCGAACAATACGATATTGAAAATCTGTGTATTTATATTTACTATAATCATAAATATTTTCTGATGGACGTAATTTTGTCAATGGATGTATACGTTCAACAATCACTGTTGTCTAATTAAATAGATAATAAAATTTAATTTCAAATAAACAAATTTTATTTACTCGAACAGGAATATGAACAATACGAATAGATTGTAATGGTCGAATAAATGTTCTAAACATCTGAAAAAAAACAAGCAAATAGTAGAAAGACTAAATTCGTTTTTAAAAAAGAACAAAATCAAGTACGCATATAGCATGAATTACTTGGAAATATAAATGAAAGAAAAAAAGAAAGAAGAAGCAAGCAATAAAATATATATAATTCAAAATTATTGAATTGAAAATTGTTCAAGTTGATCACTTTTACTTAACCATGATATATTTATATCAGATGATACATTTTGAAATGCTGTTGAAATTAATTCTTTTACTTTAACATATGTTTTATTGAGTTGCTTAGCTTGTTGATATGTTGTATAGGATAGAGAATTGTCATTTGTTTGAATAAAATTTGTAAAATCTTTAAAAAGATTTTGTTTACTTAAAGATGATATTGATCGATCATTTCTATAAAGAAAAATTTTCATTGAGTATTAACTATTTTTTCGATCAAATTAGGTCACATCTATCACAGATTTTATATCGATAACTTGAGCACTACACTCTTCTTAAAACTTTGTATTTGTGGCTCAGACAAATGTGTTGCGTTATGCTATGCGATGGAGGTTGAAGGACGAGTTTCAGTTTCACACCTTAAAATTTTCAGCCATGAGAAATAAAGGGTTAACATATCGTGCATAGTGTACTAATAGTGTTCATGTTGGTGATTTTATAATAATTAAATTATAGTTTATTTTTACTTATAATTAGAGATCATTAAATCTAATCTGAATGTCACGAGTAAATAAGGATTGTGTCAATGTCATTAGTGCAAAGTTAATACTAATATCATAGATACAGAGTGACATTGACAGTCACAGAAATACTGATAATATTCGATGGAGATGTATCACAATTACTGACAGTATCAAAAGATTTATTCTTATGTTTATAATTGGTACTATCAGTGAAAAATACCACAGGAAGCTTCACTATATTTCTTAATCTTCTAGATATCAGTTGTATGATTAGCATATTAACATTCATACAGTTTATACTGAATAAATGACCGTGAACTAGAGTATTTAATCTCATCTATGTCTATTTATAGAAGAAATAGCATACTTCAATTTTCCAGTCATGGGTTCTAATAATTCATTTCTGTCTGATTGAGTAATATTCCATGCAAATGCACTTGTCTGGAGTTTTGCTACTTGTCTTTCTTGTTGAAATGTTTTTGTTTTTGGACAATCAATATCCGGTAAATGAAATACAAATGGAGTTGGTAATAAATGACAATGTTCATTTAAACGTTCACATAATGAATATTTCACTTGATTACGATTAAATGTTGTTTCACATGCTAATGTTATTGTATTAAGATAAATTGGTTTTGTAAGTAAATTTACTAAAAGACCACCTTGAATACCTAAGATATTCCATCGACATATTTTATCACTACATGATTTAATTGGATATTTTATTGTTGTATCTGTTGATGCAAGTATAGTACCTTCTTTTTGACCTTGTTTATAACGTATAGAATTTGTTGAAAGTTCTAAGGAAGCATTACCACATGGTAATGATGATATATACATATGAAATGTGATATTTTCATGAAGTTCATATTTATTGATTGTTGAATTATATTGAAAAATAGATGATTTACTATCTTTTGATTGTTTAATTTGTTCGAATAAATATCGAATAAGACCACGACGTGCAAGTATTTCAGCATGACAATCATGTAAAGCTGTTCCATCATCGGCATAAACTAAATTTGTTTCAGCAAGACAACCATTACCTGTACCAATACTAATTACACATGCTTGATCAAATTGACCATTTGTTACCATTAATATACATGCTAATGTTTTTCGACCTAATAATAATTCATTAACATTTAAATCTTGAAATTTTGATAAAGATCGAAGTGCAATATAATCATGTATATTTGAAAGATCAGGTAAAGATTGTTCATTAGTACTTAATTCACGATAGAGAGTACGTAAAGCTTGATCACATGCTAATTTTTGTGCTTCAATTTTTGATGGGCAGGGTGAAGATGCTGGAAATTGACGATTATTAATAGAAATTATACATGTAAATAATGATGGAGATATAGAAGAAAATTCATAATTTATTGTAAATTTCTTTTGTTGAGCATATTCATTTAAAGTTGATATACAATTTGCACTTTGAAGAATAGATAAAAGTTCATGAGTTGTTAATGATATAACTGTATTTGATTCAGATTGATTATCTATAGATGGAATATTTATCTGTTCATTTTCAGATGGGACATTTGAATGATCTTCAACAGGTGTAATAGTCGGTTGTTGCACTTCTTCTTCTTCTTTTTCTTCAGATGGGAAAAAAGGTTTATTCTCAGTTGATGTTGATGGTGTCGTAATTTCAGTATCTGTACTCGGTTTACGAAGAATAGTTATTGGATGTGGAATAGGTTCAGATGTTGATACAATTGAATCATCATTATTATTTGTTTGTTTTGTTTTTTTCTTATTTTTTGGTGTGATACTACGAATTACTTTCGGTGTATTATGAGATTCAGATGTTGCTGATGTTTTAGGTTTTTTTGGATCATAGAGTTGTTTTTGTTGAAATGGATAAGGAACATGTGATTGTTGTTGTGTCGGATCATATAATCGTGGCCTAAAATATATATATAGTAAAAGTTCTTCATATTTATTTCTATAGTATCTAATCGTTTGAACTATCTTATCGATAATCAACGCGAGACAATAAAATTACGATATAAAGAATCTAAGATAAATAATAATGATCTAATTGAAATTTTCTATGAATAATAATAAATGCATACTTTTTTTTATGAATTAGTAAAGAAACTCATTTTTACAATCGATTAAATAGCAAAAATGATAGAATATTGTTTTTATTCTGTATATCAAAGAAAATTATTATTAGTAACCAAATATTGAACTTTCAAAAGACTTACTGCCATGAAGGATATGTTGGCATCATATTCATATTATAATGAGGATCTATATAAGTTTGATTCATCATCATATTAGGATATTGTGGATAAGAAGGATTGTAAGGATATCGTTGATTATGATAAGGATATTGGTTCAGGTGATATGGAGGATAATGCATAGGTGGAACTGGTGATGACCAGGTAGAAGATGAATGAACAGAATTATTTGCTAATGATGGTGAAAATGATACATTATTCGAGACATTTGTTGATAATTCACTAAATATAATTTATATAAAAATTTTAATTTATAAACAAAAATATATAATCACTAACTTTGCTTTTTCTGGTTCTAGAAAAGTGACATGTTTTGTTTTAGATTTATTATTATCATTATTAGTTGAAGATGAGGGTTTATCCGAAAAATTTGGTGCAAAATTATCTACATAATATTCTGGTTGTGATACTGTTGTTTCCGATTTGTTCTGAATTGCTGAAGATGTTTGTTTATTTGAATGATGCCTTGTATATGGTCTCGGTGTATAATAATTTCGCTGATTTATAGAAGGTTGCTGTTCAGGAAATTGAAGTGACATCAACGGTGGAGTAAAAGCAGCTATTTCTGCTTGAGTAGTAAGTTGATGCATTTGTGAAGGAAAGTACGAAACAGCAGATGTTGGATAACGATGTGAATAATTTAATTGTGGACGAAAACGACTGGAATTCGGATGATATCTTGGGTGCATATTATACGCAGATAATCTTGGCATGCCATTAGTCATATCATTAAACTATATGATAATAGGATTGAAGAAATGAATTAAAAATATTTATATATATATATAATTTTGTCCTACTGAATTATTATGCGTGGAATGATTTCTTGGAATATCATTTGAAGGTTTTATTGATTCAAAATTATTATTAGATGTTGATGTCGTTTCAATTTTAGGCTGAGAATTTTGCTAAAGATAAAATTATGTTTTAATCTAATAAAATGTATGTAGCATACATCTGATATCTTTTCATTAGTATCTGGATTTTTATTATTAGGTACAACAACAACAATCGATGAATTCTCTTGCACAGTTTCTATTTCAGCCATCGAGATAAAAAAAAAGAACTTCTTGTCACGTAAAATATTCAAAAATTAATTGAACTTGGATATGAGTCTACTAGCTATCGTTCGTTTGTCTTTCTTTGCTAGTGTATTGGTAAATAATTTCGAATAAATATCATAATAATAAATTTATCCTAAAGATGTCAGTAAACTCCAAGAAAAAAGTATCATCTTATTATATAGATTTTTATTCTGAATACATATTCAACACATCAGTATAATGTGGGCAAGTTGCTTTAACTGACTTTTACAAAAAAAAATCACTCATAAAAAAAGTAACTTTACTTTATGTATTATTAGTAATTTATATCTTCGATATAATCGTTTTGTAGCCTTTTCATAAGCTATATAATTTCGATTATCAAATCTTAGAATTCTTTTTCGTATTTTATAACCATATGTAATTGTATCGTAATGATTGGAGAACTTTCTTTTTTATCAAATGTTTTCAAGTTTTATGACATCGCTAGTTTTATCGCGCGACTATACATAAAAGACCTCTCTTTTTATATAAGTTTGCAACTATTCACATTCATCTGCATTGTTTAAAAGATGAAGATAGTAACGAAACGTACGAACAACGAAGTCGAATTAGCATTATGGCAATTATTTGCACTTATTATGGCTGCTTTGGCTTGTTTAGTTGCTATGGCACCATTAATTAGTCGATATCGAGCAGTTAAATGTGATATTATATATGTAGATAATACCAATCAACCTCCATCTAACAATTCAGAGATTTTAACAGATTATCGTAGAAGATATGTTCGAGATGTTGATGATCGTGCTCAATGTGGTGTTGTTCCACCAATGTGCATTGCTACAACAACAGTATCAACTATGCCAACTGCTTCTCCTATAACAACAACACGAAGTACACAAAGTACAGTATCTGTAACACGACCAGTAATTACTACTAATCCTACAACACCACGAACAACAACACCAGATCCATGGGCTAATCTTACTAAGCCTTATGACTCCTGGCGTTTACCAACATTTGCTGTACCTATTGATTATACATTACGTGTTTCTTGTCCTGATTGTTTTAATCTGACATCACCTCAATCTACAATCACATTCAATGGACAAGTATCTATTCGTATTAATATTGTAAATGCAACAACATTTCTTGTTCTTCATGCTAAAAATTTAAATATAACTCAAGCACAATTAACAGCTGGTGGTACAGGAGCAGCAACAGTAACATATTTACCAGAATACGAAATGATTTATCTATCATTTTCTTCAACTATTGCTGTTGGTGAAATTACTCTTCAAATTGTTTATAATGGAAAAATTAATGAACGAGATCAAACAGGATTTTATCGTGAACAATTTTGGAAATCAATCGATGAAATACGCTAGTAAAAAATATTTTATAATTTATATTTTGCATTTATTTTAATATTATATATAGTTTAATAGCTGCAAATTTTCAACCAATTCACGCACGAAAAGGTAAAAAAAAAGAAATTAAATCATTATTGAAACGAATTTTTTTTTCTTTCTTCAAGCTTTTCCATGTTTTGATGAACCAAATATGATAGCAACATTTACTTTAACACTTGATCATCCACAAAATTCAACTGTATTATCCATTACTGATGTACAAGTAAGATTATCATCCAAAATCAAAAGAATTTATTAATACTACTCTTTTCATTTATAGACTCAAACACCTTCGATGACAACATTTCTTCCAACACCATCTATTAGTCCAGATTCACTTTCTTGGGCTATTTTACCTATAGATGGATTTAAATTAGTAACAAAAACTTTTTCTCCAACGGAAGTAATTTATTTAATTTCAATTTTTATGTTATTAAAGATAATAATATTTAGGTTAATATTTGGGTTCGACCAGAATTAACTGGACCAGCAGATGCGAATTTAGATAAGACATTTGAACTTGTTGAAAAAACACTTACATTTGTTCAAGATTATTTGAATATAGCAAATGGAGATTTACCAAATAAAATTGGTAATTCAATATTATTTGTTAAAAATTTTTTCCCTTTCAATATTTATTTATAGATTTGATTGGTATACCTGATTTAACTCTCGATGAAAAAGCATCAGCATCACGAGGTCTTTTAACATTCCGTGAGGAAATACTAACTACAGACGCAAGTTTAAATTCTGCTCAAGAGATACAAACAACAGCAAAAATAATTGTTGAACATATTTTACAACCTGTAAAAGAAAAATATAATATTTTGTTTTATTTAACTTTATTTATTATATTTAGTGGTTTTCAACAACTGATTGGTGGGATAATATATGGTTTGATAAATCCTTATCATCTTTTCTTGCTTATAAAATGATCGATGCAAATTATCCATCATATAACTTAGTAAGTCAGGATTATTAACATTGAATATTTATTTCTATGACTATATATAGATGGAACAATTTCCAATTCGAGAAATGGTTCCATTAATGATGGATGATTTTAAACCAAGTATGTGGCCAATATCAAATCACAATCTAACAAATAACGAAGAAATTCTTGATTATTTATCGACACATATTTATAGTAAAGGTGCATCACTTCTTCGTCTAATGGAATATATGGTTGGTAATGATACATTTCAAACAGCTGTTAGAAGTATTTTTAACGAAACTGATGTATCAAATATATTAAATACATTTTATTCAAATTTGGTTTTGCCTGCAGCATTAAATACAGCAATAACTGCTGAAGATTTTTTTCATTCATGGCTTGATGAAAGAAATTATCCAATAGTAACAGTTGATTTTATCCCAGGTAATGGTACAGAAAATAAGACTACAATCACTTTTTTTCAAGCACGTTATTTTGGTTCATTTGCATTGGATAGCAGTTCATTAGATCCAAATTATAAATGGAAAATTTATATGGAATGTGATTTAGGTGGTTCAAAAGATGGAGATATTTGGAATTTAACTGATAACTATGCTCCAAAAAAAATAAATTTTATATTTGATTCATCAACTGAAACTTTTGCATTCGAAGAAGAATATTTATGGATTAAATGTAATAAAGATTTTTATTCATTTCAAGTTACAGAATATGTATACAAGGGAGGTGATCCACATACATTATGGCAAGCATTTGAATTAATATTCCGAGTAATATATTAATCCTTGAATTTTTGTATTGAAATATTTTTTGTTTTTATTCTTAAAAATAATTTAGGATAGTATCTTCTCTTCTAATGATAGAGCTAATTTACTTAATGATGCATTCATCCTTCCTCATGGTGGTGAAATTGTATCTTATGATCAAACAATTAATCTTGCACGAGAATTATTTACTCCAACAGGGAATTATATACCTTGGTCTGTATTTGTATGGCATTGGAATTATTTAGTGGATGTCGAAGAACATTCGAAATATTTTTATAATTTTAAGGTATTTGGAAAATTTATTCATATTTAAATTCTTTTTATCTATTACTTATATTGTAGCAATTTGCAACACGACTCACTCTGGCTCCTTTTAGTTTTAATATTGATAGTATTGTAACTAATGAAGCAAATCATGAAGACAGGTCTAGAAATTTTAATAAGAATTTTTTTATATAACTAATACTATTTAGATTACTCCATTCAATGTTTTTTGAATTACTTTGTCGTATTCAAAATCCTGATGCATTAAATAAAGCGACTGAACTGTATCAACTTATTCCAGCAAGTTATTTTTATAATTCAACCGGTGTTACAAAGTTAGTTTATTGTCTCTATTTTATTTTATTTATAATTATTCATATTCTTAGTGTTAATGCTGATTATTTATCAACAGCCATTTATTATCATATGCAAAATACAAATGTTATGGATGAATGGGATCATTTATGGGCGCTTATGACTGATAATGAATATATTACAGCACAACAACGAAATACTATTCTTCGAGCTCTTGGTGCATCTAAAGAAACGTGGCGTCTTAAATTGTAAATTCTGTTTTTTTTTATTGTTTAAAATATTTTCATTTTGTTGTGTATAGATTGTTGGAAACTGCTTTTGATGCCGAAGCAGATATAATTGATACACAAGAATTTTTTGATTTAATTATATCAATGAGTCAAAATCCTATTGGACGTGATATTGTCTGGAATTTCTATCGACATAATTATCGAACCTTACTTCAAAGGTAAATAAAATCATATTTTCTAAAAAAATAATTTTTTTTTAAAAAGATATGGCGAAACAAATCGTTTATTTAACCAATTGATCGTAAATATTGTTCAATCATTTGAAAATGAATATTATTACTTCCAGGTTTGTTTATTTTCATATTAAATTGAATTTTTGTCTTATTGAAATTTATTCTAGATGGTTAATTTTATTAATCAATATCCAAGTGCATCAAAAAGTCAACAATTAGCTAAAGATCAAATTCTAATGAATTTTGAATGGATTATCGATGGTATGGCTGAATCTCTTGACGATGCTATATCAGCTGGTGATAAATTAAATTCCAAACAATAATTTAATTAGAATATAAAAACATTTCCTATTTTCATTTTAAAATCTTAAGTTTTTTTTTTCTATTTCGTAATCATTTTTTATTTACTAAAACAATAAACTATTTTCATGATCTTGACATATCGTATTTAGAAGAAAAATAGCGTCAACAAACACCAGGTGGACATAATTGTCTGGAAAGATTTTGTTAAATGTTATTCAGTATTTATTAACGTCATCGTTTCGTTTTCTATCAAATCGAGGTAGATAAAAGAGACGCGCTATCTACCGAGAAGACCTTTTTAAGTATTTCCCTATCTATCTATATTAATAATAACTGTTATCTACTAAAAGGTTTTCACGATACAATAACAGCAGCTGGTGATAGTCATTATCTGTCATCTAAGTGTAACTATATCCAATAACAATATTACAATTAGTTTAAAGTTGAATCAATTACGAAGAAGTACACATCAAAATATACAATCATTACATACTATATTTTATCGCGTTTCAATGTCATGTATTATATTTAGAATTTTATTTTATTGGACATCATTGATCACTATTGGTTTGCTTGCCGGTGTTGTGCCTCAACAAACACAAGAGATCGATATATTTACTACACTTTTGGAAAATACAACGACAACAGCAGTTAATACTGCTATCGATAAAGTCAATTTATCAGAATGTATTGAAGATGAATGTAATCAACGTATATTAGCAGATTTAGAAGTTCATAGCTATGAATTAGAATATATATATAAGAATAATGATGATACAACAGCTCAAGGACTTGTAACAATTGATTTTACATTGAAACAACCAGTTAAACAATTGATTTATCATGCAAAACGATTTGTTCAACTTGATGAGCCCGTACTTTATGAAGATAATATTAATCGACTTGTTACAATGCGAATATATTCACCAAATGATTATATTAGTTTACAGTCTCTATCAAATGATTCTCTATTTACACCCAATCGATATAGTTTAAAGCAGAGATTTATAGTTAATTTAACTGATGGAAGTATAGGCTTTTATCAAAGTGCATTTAAACTCGGTAATGGAACGCAAGGGTATAAACATATATTTTATAGATAATCAAAATTGAATATATTTATTTTAATTTAGAAAATTATTAGCATCAAAATTTCAACCAACTGATGCTCGTAAAGCATTTCCATGTTTTGATGAACCACAATTTAAAGCTATTTTCAAGATTAGTATTGTTCATCCTCAAGATACAATTGCTATTGCAAATTTTCCTACTGTAAGTTTATAGAATTATTCTTCAAAAAAACAAAAATATTGATTTTCATTAGATTGAAGAAACTATAGAAAATGATCTACGTCGAACAACATTTGCTGATACATTTCGTATGAGTACGTATCTTGCTGCTTGGGCTATTCTTCCTGATACATATGGAAAATTAATTAGTACCGATGATGAACCAGAAGTATATTTGAATTTTCTCGAGAGAGAGATATGTTACATATTTGTCTTTTAGATAATTGTTTGGGCTCGTCATGAACCAACAGAAAAAGGTCATACAGCATTAGCACTTGAAATAGCTCGTAATTCTGTTATATTTTTTACTGATTATTTCAATACATCAGAACCTGTTACACCTAAAATTGGTAAATATACATATATGTATTTTTAAATAAAAAAAACACTAATTTAAATATTAGATTTATTGGCTGTACCAGATTTTGCATCGGGTGCAATGGAAAATTGGGGTTTGGTATCATTTCGTGAAGATCGGATAATATTTGATAAAAAAATTGCATCAATCCTTCAAAAACAACAATTAGGAGAAACAATGGCACATGAAATTGCTCATTTTTGTACGTTTATTTTCATATCATGTAATACTAAAACTAATCAATTTCATAGGGTTTGGAAATTATGTTACATGTAAATGGTGGGATAATTTATGGTTAAATGAAGCTATGGCTACCTGGCTTGCTTATAAACCATTTACATATTATTATCCTAATTGGAATATGGTAAAATATTTTGTTTCTTATTTATTCAATTATAGACACTGTTTTTTTCTATTAAAGGAATTACAAGTATTAACTGAAGAAGTTATACCTGTTATGTGGGATGATGCTAAACCATCATCACATGCAATTGTTGTTCAAAATGTCACAAGTCCATCTGATATAACAAGTTTATTTGATTCAATAACTTATTCAAAAGGAGCAAGTATATTACGTATGTTAGAAAAAACTGTTGGTTCAGATATATTTCGTGATGGTTTACGAGAATATTTAACATTGAACGCATTTGATGTTGGTGATCCAACTATATTCTATAATAAATTATTTGCGAATATTAGCGGAGAAGAATATATGAAAAATTGGCTACAAGAACCAAATTTTCCTATTTTAAATGTTAATTTAAAAGCTGATGATAATGGAACCTATGTAACATTCAATCAATCGCGTTTTATCATTTCAAATGCACTTGATTCATCGAATTTAACTAGTAATTATATATGGAAAATTAATCTTCGATGTGTTCTCGGTGGTAATTCCTTGGAAAATGATACTATTAAAATCGGACATGATACAATTGATTTTATGTTTGAAACTGAAAAAGAAACGAGATTTTTCTCCGAAAAATATTTCACATGGATAAAATGTAATCGTGATTATCATGGTTTTTATGTTACACAATATTCATCGGATATATCAACATTATCTAGTTGGCAAATTTTATCATATGTATTAGAAGCTCATCCAACAGTAAATTTTATCTTTGAAATAATTTTTATTGATTTATTTTTTTTTGCTAGTTTTTTTCTGATGAAGATAAAGTTAATTTAATTCAAGATGCATATTTACTTGCTTATAAAGGTTTAATTGATTATATGGAACCATTACATATCTTACAATCATTAATAAAGATAAATAGTACACAATTTGTTATATGGCGTACATTTCAATGGCATTGGGAACTTTTAGCTGATTTAACTGAATATTTACCTGATCTATGGACAAAATTTAAAGTTCGATTGAATAATAAAATTTATATATAATCTTCTTTTTTTTCCTATGTATAGACATTTACAGCTAAACAAATTTTATTATCCGGTTCAACAATTGATGATATATTAGAAACAAATTCAACTGATGATGAAAATACGAAGTAAAATTTTTCGAAAGTACTAAATATATATTTTTTTCTTGATTTAATAGGTTATTAAAAGGTTTACAGTTCTCATGCCTTTGTCGAATGGATGATAAAGATGCTATTCAACGAGCGAGTAAATTATTTAAATCAATTCCAGTTGAATATTTTAATGGAAGTGATGTAGATATCAAGTAAAGATATAGAATTCTTTGTTTTTGTACGATAAAATTTGATTTGATTTTAGTATTAATGCAGATTTCTTATCAACAGTTTATATATGTCATTTAAGTAATGATGATAATGAAAGTGATTGGGAAATGATGTATAATTATTATAAAATTGCTATATCACCACAAGAACAAACACGTGCTTTAGTTGCTTTTAGTTCAACTAATAATAAAGATCGATTAAATAGATTACTTGAAGATGGTTTAAAAGGTGGTTCAAATACAATAAAAAGACAAGACTTTTTTGCTATGATTGCATATATGAGTCGTAATCCAACTGGACGTGCTGTTGCATGGAATTTTTATAAAAATAATTTTCAAAAACTTGTTGATATGTAAAGAATTTTGATTTTTTTGAAGAAAAATTCAATTTTGCTTTTTTTTGTTTTAGTTATACACTTGAAAATCGTCGATTGGGTACTGTTATTAGTTCAATGGCACGTTCATTTGAAAAAGAATCGTATCTTGATGAAGTAAAATATTGATTTTTTCGAAAAAATACGTTTAATTTTAAATTTTTAGATGAATCAATTATTTACACTTTATCCAAATGCAGGTGCTGGTGCATCATCACGTAAACAAGCAATTGATCAAGTTAATATGAATATTGAATGGATTAAATCCCGAGAACAAAATCTTATTAATGCATTGGAAACAATCCTTCAATAATAATTCTTCGAGGTTTTTCTCTTTTCTTTGTATAATCTCCTTTTTATGCAGTGGTGTTTTCAATTTGTTTCAACATTACAGAGAATAAATATAAAACTATACATCATTGTTTTTTCTTTATTCAGTTTTTCATCACCGCATCGTTTAATAAAACACTTACATCCTCAATTAGTGTACCTATGCGTTCAACATAACTAATACGGAATTCTAATCTTTTGATATAAAATTGATCTTTGAGCATACTATTAAAGAATATTTCGACACAATAAGTAATTAATTGATGAAGAAGAATGATACGATTTATTCTTTTTTATGGTCATGCTTATAAAAGTTGTTTAGACGTTTCATTCTAGAAACATCTCAATTTCAAGTCAAGTACATACGTTTTCTGATAGATTCATATCCAATAAATAACCAGCGTTGTATACAGTATGCAGACCACTAACACACTGATACATTGTTTGTGGCGCTATTTTATTATTCGTCGAACGTATGAAGCCCTTCGCCAACTAACTGATATGTTCATTGGATATTTTTTTTTTATTGTTATTGTCACTTAGTCATTTCATCTTTCTACATCTACATCTTTCCCGCCGAGATATAACTTGTCTATTCATTTGAAAATTTCATTTCATGGCTATCGAATCTGAAAAACAAATGTCATCAGTAGATTCAACAATTGTTCGTATTGTTGATAATATAAAAAAAAGTGATAGTGACTCATGGAATTATCGTGGGTTAGAACTTTCAAATGAGATGCTTGTTGTACTGATAAGTCATCCAAATATTGATAAAGCAGCTGCTGCACTTGATGTATCAATTGGTAGTTTAGCTGATCCAAGAGATGTTCCTGGTATTGCTCATTTTTGTGAACATATGCTTTTTATGGGTAGTTCAAAAGTAAATTTTTTATTTACATTTCTTAATAATGAAAATAATCATATGAAATATTTTGTAGTATCCAGGTGAAAATGAATATTCAAAATTAATAGAAGGCAATGGTGGCTACTCTAATGCTTTTACTAGTGGTGATCATACAAATTATTATTTTGATATTAATCCAAGTTTATTACCCGACGCACTTGATGTGTACGTTTTATTAATATTTTTTCCTTATTTAATCAAATTAAGTTTATCTACTTTAGCTTTGCACAATTTTTTATTTCACCACTTTTTTCTGCATCATCTACCGATCGGGAATTAGAAGCAGTTCATTCTGAATATGAAGGAAATTTATCAAAAGATGCATGGCGTGTTTCTCAATTAGAAAAATCAACATCCGATCCTAAACATCCCTATTCAGGATTTGCAATTGGTAATAGTGAAACATTAAGAGTAACGCCTAAACAACGTGGTGTTGATATTCGACAAGTACTTTTGGATTTTCATAAAGCACAATATTCATCAAATCGAATGAGTTTAGCTATACTTGGCAATCGTATGTGATTAATTTATTAAAAATAAAATAAATATCACAAATTAATTATTTAGAATCACTTGATGAACTTCAATCACTTGTTATGAAAAGTTTTAATGATATTCCAAATAAAAAATTAAAACAAGTTAAATATCCTGCAGATCCATATGGTGAAACTAAACGAAAAGTTAGTTTTTAATTTCGAAATTTCCTTTTTTTATTCAATATCTCGTTTTTTTTCTTTAAGACAATTTGTTATGTTGTTCCTGTTAAAGAACATCGTCATTTAACAATCAATTGGGTTATACCTGATCATAAAGATTTATATTATTGTAATGTAAGTATAAAACAATTTCTTATTTTATTTTAATCATCATATGTTGAAGAATATCTCGATTTCATTCAGCCTGAATCATATCTTTCACACTTGATTGGACATGAAGGTGATGGTTCATTATTGTCACATTTAAAAAAGATGGGCCTTGCTACTGAATTGGTATCTGGAGAAAAAAATGCCGCACCTGGTTTTAATTTTTTTACTGTCGATTTAGAATTAACAATCGAAGGATTAAGTAAAATAAAATCGATAATTTTATTCAATAAATAAAACTTTTTCTTTGAACACAGGTCGATGGGAGGAAATTATTTATATTGTTTATCAATATATGGCTATGTTGCGCAAAGAAGGACCAAAAGAATGGATTTTCGATGAATGCAAAGTAAGATGATATTAGTCATGAAGTATGTATGTTGTGCTTTTGTTTTGAATTTAGAATTTTAACGCAATGCATTTTCAATTTCGTGAAAAAGAACGACCAGATGATTTTGTCTCAAATTTAGCGGGTCGAATGAGGGTACGTCTAATCGATTGACTTATGGAAACAGTTTTGTGATATTTAATTTTCATCTTTAGGATTATCCATTGACTGAATGTCTTTCTGGAGATTATGAAACACGTGAATTTCGTCCAGATTTAATAATTGAAGAGCTTAATGACTATTTGATTCCAAGTAAAATGCGGTAAATAAAGAAAAATATATTTTAATTGGATAAAATTATTCAAAATTTTTATTTAAGAGTATTTCTTGCAAGTAAAGAATTTACATCGATTGCAACGGAAACAGAAAAATGGTTTGGTACACAATATAAACAAGAATATTTACCTGAAGAACTTATTAAAAAATGTGAAACATGTGAACTTATTCCTGAACTTCATTTACCAAAACCAAATGAATTTATTCCAACTGATTTTCAATTATTCTCAAAAGAAAAACATACCTCACGACCACAATTACCAATAAAAATAAAAGTAAAACCGAAAAAATATAACTTTGAAATATTTATTTTCTTTTTGTATTGAAGGAAAATGAATTTTGTCGACTTTTTTATGGTGAAGATACATTCTATCGATTACCTAAAGCTTATCTTTATTTTGAATTACGAAAGTAAGATTGAAATTTCTTATTGTTATTTAAAAGTTAAATTTTGTGATTTTAGTCCATTGGGAAGTGCAGATCCTCTTCATTCTAATATGAATGCACTTTATGTTGAATTAGTTGAAGATTCTTTAACTGAAATTGTTTATCCAGCCCAACTTGGTGGATTACAATATGAATTATCTGCTTTAAATTATGGTATACAGGTAAATTAATATTAATTTCTTCTAGTAGAAAGACATAAATATTTATTTTTAAGTTAACTGTACATGGATTTAGTCATAAAATCAAACAATTACTTGAAACGATTATCGATCGTATGGTTAATATTAAAGTCAATCCTCAACGATTTGAAATAATGAGAGAAAAAGTAATTGAATTAATAATTTATTAAAATTTATTGAAATATTTCTTCTGATAGGTTAAACGATCATTACAAAATTTTCGTCGCGATGTTCCTTATCAAATGGCACATTATGGTGTTACATATTTAACAGCTGAACATCAATGGAATAAAGATGAATTACTCAGTTGTATTGATGGTATTACAGCACATGATCTAGATTCATTCATAACACGAATGTTAACTCGCTTTTTTACGGATTCATTAATGTACGGAAATTTAACAAAAGATGTAAGTTATCTATTTGATCATAACCTTGAGTTTTGATTTTTTCTAGCATGCACTTGAATACATGAGTTTAATTGAACAAAAATTTCAAGAAAAACGTTTCTATCAACCACTTTTTCCTGGTATGTGGTTTAATCAACGTGAATTAACATTACCTGAAGGTTAGTTCTATATATATATATATAGTTGATTTTATAAATATATTATTTACTTGTATTATTAGGTTGTAATTATGCATATACAATGCTTAATGATGCTCATAAATTACATGCTATTGAAATATATTTACAATGTTTTCCACAAACACTTGAAAATAATGCTTTACTTGAATTATTTTGTCATTTTGTTGATGAACCCTGTTTTGATCAATTAAGAACAAAAGAACAATTAGGTTATGTTGTTAGTTCTGGTGCACGTCGGTCACGTGGTGTACAAGGTTTTCGAGTTATTGTACAATCGGCTAGAAAACTTGATCATGTTAATCAACGTATTGAATTATTCATTGATTCGATAAGAGTACGTAGAAAATGAATAATGAAAAATATTCTAAATATCGTACAGGAGAAGTTCTGAAAAACAAACCGCGACAAAGTCACACTTATGTGATATTTATTATGGTTTGTACTTTATTCCATCTTGTAATAATGCATGTTTCATGATCCCTGACGTTTAAAGAAATTCATAAGATGAAAAATTTGAGAATTGAATGATTAAACAAATGAATATTATTTGTCGTTGGTTGTGCAAAACAGACATAGCTTTGATTAATTTGGCTGATAATATAACTTACTAATCGGAGTGTTTTCTAACTAATATCTAATGCTTTTTTATGCTAATTCTCTGATACAAAAAAAAATCAATATTTATTGGTTACGCTCCGAATGTAAGTTAATATCAACCTTTTTTGTTATGATTCTTCCTAATGTGGTATTATTAAGAATAATTGTATTCAGATGTTTCTATATTTGATTTTCAATAAGAAATTATTTAAAGAAAGTTACATAAAATCTTTTTATTTTAATAGGATTATATTTCGAATATGTCTGATGATATATTTAAAAAACAACGCGAAGGTTATATGGTTAAAAAAGTGGAAATTCCAAAGAAAATGCATAGCCAAGGAAATAAATTTTGGAATGAAATAACCAATCATCAATTTTGCTTCGATCGACGTAAGTTACTAAAAACATTTTAGCCATTTTTTTAAATATCAATAAAATTTATTTAGCTCAACTCGAAGTTGAAATAATCAAATCTTTGGAACTTAAAGATTTAGTTCAGTTTTATGATCATTATATAGCATTAAATTCTATGCATCGTCGTAAAATATCTGTCCATGTTAATCCATCTGCAATCGCATTACAAGGAACAAATGATAAAAAATCTATTGTTGACGAAGAAAATGAATTAGCAGCTGTTCCTAGCGAAGAATTACCTTCACCTACTAATGAAGACAATGCTGAAACAATAATTGAACCAGCTGTTGAACCTATAGTTAAATTAACTGAACAACCGCTTATTATTGATCCAATAACTGATAAAGACTCGAAAGACAAAGTTATACCAGAAAAACAAATTAATTTACCAGAAGTAAATCGATTATTATTAATTAATACTTGTTGACATATCTATTTGTTTCTAGGCCGAATGGATTGACAATGTTCATGTATGGAAAAGTAAAATGCCATGTTATCCACTTGCACAATCGTATGAAAAAATTGACATACCAGTTCTCTGTAAATTATAAAACAGAATTTTTTGTGATCATTATATTTCTTTTTAATAACTTGCATTATCTCTAAATATTCCTCTAATACTTTACTATTTCAAAGAAAACGACTTTTTTTTCAGATCAATAGGCTTTCTTTTCTCTGTTTTTATTTAATAAATAACGAAAAAACAATAAAATGGTTAAACAACACGGTTGGTATCCATACGAATTTCAATCAGGGTAAAATAATTTTCTTTACAAAAACAAAATTTCATTCATTTTTTGTATTTATAGTACAACAGTTGCCATTGCTGGTGATGATTATGTTGTTGTTGCAAGTGATACACGTTTGACAGAAAATTATTCAATTTTATCTCGTACACATAGCAATGTGTATAAAATGTATGCATAGAAAAATAAATATATAAACAGAAAATAGAATATCTGTTTTAGGCATAACAATTCATTACTTTTATCAACAGGATTTCTTGGTGATGTACTTACACTTAAGAAAACACTTGAAGGTCGTATTAAGGTGAGTTTATACAATAAAAATTAAGCAAAATTCTATTTGAAATTTTGTTCAGTCATATGAATATACACATAATAAACCAATCTCAACACCTGCATTAGCTCAAATGATTTCTATTATGATGTATGGTCGACGATTTTTTCCTTATTATACAAATACAGCTGTCGCTGGTTTGGATAGTGAGGGTAAAGGATGTATTTTTGGTTTTGATCCAGTTGGTTCAATGACACCAGAACGTTATACGTGCGAGGGTAGTGCTATGCCACTTCTTTTACCAATTCTTGATTCATACGTAAGTTTGTTTTTGGTCTTTTCGTTTCTAAATTTATTCATTTAGATGCTTGGTAAAAATTCAACTAAGCCAGGCCCCGTTAAACGTACAAAAGAAGAAATCGTTAAAATGGTAAAAGATATTTATATGGCTGGTTGTGAACGTCATGTTGAACTTGGTGATGGTGTTGTTATTCATGTATTAACAAAAGATAAAGGAATTGAAACTGATGTTCATGCATTACGCAAAGATTAAACCATAGAAAAAATGAACTAAACTTATAAACGCTTATTGTTAAACAAAAAAAAAACATGTTTTCTTTTCCAGTTTTATTAAACAAGAACTTTAAACTATTGAATTTCGCTTTCTTTCTTTCTTTCATTTATCAATCTTTGTAGATATGCCTTTCATCGAAGACTGGATAACGCATCCGATGACAATTATTAATCGGTTGCATGGTAAAAAACAGAATTTTTATTTCCGGTAAAATTTTCAAATAAAATATTTCTTTAGAAAAATCACCAGATACATTTGAAAATGATGTACGAAATTATTTTCAAACAAATATTGATAATCCAACTTTTTATAAAGAAATTCCATCATTGAATGATCGAGATGATGAACATCCATTACCATCAGGTTGTCTCGTACGTTATCGAGCTATGATACAAGATATGGCGGATGATGAAATTTATTGTAGTAAGATATTCCGAAATAAATCTTTAAATTATTGAAAATAAACGATTTTATTTTGTAGCTAACTATAAAGTTCGTTCGAATGATTATCAACAAACTGAAATTGAAAAATCAGCTAAATATACAGATTTATTCGTATGTCCAGTGAGTAAAAGTTTTATGTAGTGAACTATTTTATAGAGACATATTTATTATTTAGCCTGGATATAGTGTTGTTGAACAAGAACCACCACGAGAAAAATTTAGTTCACGTCAATGTTTCTTATGTATTCCAGTTCCAAATGAAACTCAATGGGTTAAAGATGCTTATCGACATTATTTTGGTGAAGAATTTACAATGCATAAGAGGTAAAGGAATTGTATAAAAAATATTTAAATATTTTTTATGTCATACTTAGATCTATTGATAATCATGATAATATTCAAGAATTGTTATCACCTATGAAACGATTGAAAACAACAACAGAAACAAATAATGATAACAGTGATACAACAGCAAAAGCAGAATCAGTCAAACCAATCGCAAAATCAGGATATATCGTTAAAGTATTTATTAAAGGAAAATTATTTTCTATAAAAAATATTTTCATATTAGGTTTATGACACGACTGAAGAAATTTTACTTAATACAATGGTTGAATTTATTGGAATTTATTATGATCATGGTGTTGTTAAAGCTGATAATATTCCAACAAAGTAAATAACGTGCATTGAAATACATTAATCTCATTCTTCTTTTTTTCCCCAGTGATGAAATGGATCAAGAGCAAATGCCACCAATAAAAACTATTCATTGTATTCAATATAAAAAATTAGCTCATATTAATCCACTTTTACATCATCAACCAACTATTGAATTAGATCAAAGTATTTTTATTATTTTCTTTAATTATGTAACAATCTTCTTTTCTGTTTTAGTTTCAATATCTCGTCAATATATTCTTTCATTATTTGAGTCTATTTTTCCAAATGATAAACTTCTTTGTGAATATTTATTATTACATCTTATTTCACGTACATATGTTCGTCAACCATCATCAGCTTATGGTAAATTATCATTAAATCTATCTCATATATCAACTGAACAATTCAATTCACTTGAACAATTACTTCAAACAATTTTATCACTTCATTCAAGTCTTTCTATTACAATTAGTAAATTAAATGCAATGCAATTAATGCCAAATAAAAATGTTACGAAAGAAGATGACAATGAAAATCAATTAATGCAAACACCATTACAACTTCCATTTAATTCACATTTACTCATCGATGAAACTAAAATGGAATGTGGACAATTAACAACACTTGGTAATTAATCCAGAGGATATCTTTGTTCTTTCAGGGTGTGGGTGTAGAAGAAAAGTAGTCCATACCTATACATCAGTGGCGGATTTAGGGGGGAGGTGGCGATCATCCCCCCCTTCCGAATTGTTTTTTGATTTTTTACAGCAAAAATGTACGAAAAAATAGGTTCACACTACTTCAGTTGGACTCAAAAAATAGCTTTTAGCCAAAATCGCCTCCCCCCCTTCCAAAATCCTAGATCCGCCACTGCTATACATCCACACTTACACGCCCCCTCACCCACCCACACCCACACCCTGGTTTGGAGTGATAATTCTTAAATTTTATTTTTTTTAGGTCTCAATAATATAAAACTACTTCAAGAACTTCTTCGTCAACAAACATTAAAATATGAATTTCATATTTATCAACTTGATTATGAATGTGATATACGATGTTTAGTTATTTCATCGACCAAATCAATTTTACCCTGTGATGTTTATGTTCGTTATGAATCTGAACAAGAAATAAATCAAATAACATTTCCACATTTTACAAAAGAACAAATCGATCATATACGTCGATATTTAACATATATTAGTCAACAACTTGAACTTGATCAAACAATTAATGATACATCGTCAGATATAAATACATATATACAAGAAGATTTTGTTAATATGCGTAAACAAAAATTATTAACAAATCTTGATGATTTTCATTTATTACTTGTACTTGCTAGGTAATAAATTTTGAGAGAGAGAGAGAATTTATTATTTAAAATATTTTCGTTTTTAGATTAGAAACTTTATCTCATGGTGAAAATATTTTAACACAAACTCATTGGAATCAGGCTAAAAGTCTTGAATTTACACGACGTCAACGTATGAATATCTAGTCCATTCTTTATTATTATTATTATTTTTCTTTTCGTTTGTAAATATATAAAAAAAAAATACACTGTTGAACAAGAGAATTAACAAATTTCTTATGATTATTCATTTCTTATGACTTTTTCTAGATATAATCTAAAAGATGACTGATGATAAAAGTCGTTCATCAGTACCATCAAATACTTCTAATGGGATGTCTGCGACGAGTACGAATACCAATACAACAGCAACAACAACAACAACTAATAATACATCAAAATCGAATCAAAAAGACTTGAAACCTAATTATACACTTAAATTTACTCTTACTGGTCATTTAAAAGCTGTATCATCATTAAAATTTTCTCCATCAGGTGAATTACTTGCATCAGGTTCAGCTGATAAAACTATTAAATTATGGGGTGCTCATGATGGCAAATGGGAAAAAACAATTAGTGGACATAAATTAGGTATATCTGATTTAGCATGGTCATCCGATAGTCGATATTTAGTTAGTGCTAGTGATGATAAAACATTAAAAATTTGGGATGTTGCTAAAGCGAAATGTTTAAAAACATTAAAAGGTCATACAAATTATGTTTTTTGTTGTGATTTTAATCCACAATCAAATTTAATTGTTAGTGGTTCATTTGATGAAAGTGTTAAAATTTGGGATGTTAGATCAAGTAAATGTTTACGTACATTACCAGCACATAGTGATCCTGTAACAGCTGTACATTTTAGGTAAAGAAAAGATGAATTATTTCTTAATATATATATTTTTTTACTTTTTTAAATAATAGTCGAGATGGTACAATGATTGTATCATCATCTTATGATGGTCTTTGTCGTATATGGGATACATCATCTGGCATGTGTTTAAAAACATTAATTGATGATGATAATCCTCCAGTTAGTTTTGTTAAATTTTCTCCAAATGGAAAATATATTCTAGCAGCAACACTTGATAATACATTGAAATTATGGGATTATTCCAAAGGAAAATCATTAAAATTATATACTGGACATAAAAATGAAAAATATTGTTTATTTGCAAATTTTTCTGTTACTGGTTCAAAATGGATTGTATGTGGTTCGGAAGATAATTGTGTTTATCTATGGAATTTACAAACAAAAGAAATTGTTCAAAAACTTGAAGGACATAGTGATGTTGTTATGTGTTGTGCATGTCATCCAAAAGAAAATATAATTGCTAGTGGAGCATTAGAAAACGATAAAACAATAAAATTATGGCGAAGTGACATTTAAAAAAATACTTTTGTTTTATTGTCTCTATATGTAGATATATATACTTTCTGTTTTTGTATTAATTATGTGTTTGGTCTTTATCATGTTGTCATTGTCGTTTATTGAATATAAACAAACTTACAAAAAAAAACGGTCAGAATTGAATGAATACGAAAGCATCTAGTTTATTTAAAAGTACGGATAAATATAAATATATTTTTCTGTAGAATAATCAAAAGAACACATTTAATGTATATTCAATTATGTAGGAAATTTAATTTCTCATTCTTCACTAATATCAACAATCTTTATAGAATAAAGTACCTATTTGAATCTATGATTATTTTGACTTTTTATATAATTTTAATGTATCTGCTCGTGATAATAGAATAAAAATATGCGTGTATAAAAGTAAAAACTATATAAATGGATATAAACTTCAATATGTTATCAAAGAATCTTAAGTGTGGGTGTATGTAGGCACATCCTCTCTTTCATCATACCGACACTCACATCTGCACCCTGTGTGGCTATTGTAACATTATATGATTTTAAAACATTGAGACATTAATTTAAGTAAGATCCCGAATGTTGCTTAATTTATGGTGCAAAAAAATCATGAATGTATGCATATGAATATTTTGTTCACACTCATCTATATTTTCGATGATTGAGAGTGAGGTTGTGAATGTGGGTGTGGATGTGGATTAAGAGAAGATAGATATACCCACACCCACACCCCACCCTCAAGATGCCTTTATCATATTCAATTTAAATAATTTATGAATTAAATAGAAGCAAAGATACCTAGGTAATACTATAGGTGTGTATTATACAAAGATTATACCATGGCGCGTTTAACAACATTTAAAGTTATAATTTTAATTTCAGTAAACTATTTTTTCTCGTGATCTCATTCGTCAGATATTATCAATTATTCGATTAAAGCAGAATAACTTTTGATTGAAAAAGAAAGTTTATATTTAACTACATCACCAAATAAGACATAGTTTACTTCTTATATAAATGATTTCGTATATCATTCAAACAATTTTTTTTCTAAATGTCCTGTTGTTGAATCCATAGAATGAAATGTAATGTTTGATGGCAAAGATAATTGTTTCATTAATGGAAAGTAACACATACCACGATCATTTAGAAATTAGAATAAATTATTTACAATAAGTTCATTATCATTATGCAATGATTATTCAATTCAATTCGAATTAGTTTTAGTACAAAGTAAATTATAATTATTCAAAACAATTCATTCTTTTATATTCTATAATTATTTTCTAAGAATCTTTTTGTACATTTATAATAATATTGATAATTAGATGTCGCTGAGTACTGTTATGAATCAGTATTTAAATATCTTATTGGATCGATTTATTTGTCCTATAAGAAGAGAAAGTACATTGAATCATATGTATCTATCATCTATTGTTATTTATCGATCGATGTGTTTTTCCATTTTCTTTATTTGAATATATTTGTTCAACTATTATTTCGTACAATGAAATCTCTTAATGATTGTGTTCAAGAATTTATCGATCAACATTCATCAACACTTTTTCCTACAGATTCTACAATAGATATACATCGTCCTCGATTAAATAGATTTTCTTCATCGCACATTGATATTGAAGATGAAGATCCAAGTTAGTAACTTAAATCTTTCTTTATAATAAATAATATCTATTTTTATATATTATATTAGATCTTTTTGTTATAACTCCTCCAATTGAATATTTTCTTCATGTTTCATCTCGACTTTGTCGTGAACAATTTTTCAAAGTAATCTCATTTATTTTCTTCATTATATTGATTCAAGATTATTTTTCTAGTTAATACGTCCTGGTCATCTTCTTATTTGTAATGTTCTAACGGCTAGTTCACGTGATATGCTTGTACGTATTTTATGTTTCGATGATGGACATCGACGAGCATTACATGATCTTAAACTTACTGTAAGACAAATTTTATAATTAGTTATTTACTCATAAATAATATAATTTCAATCTAGGCAACTTGTTTATTGAACACATCAAGTAATAAAAATTATAATCATCATAAAAAAAATCGATATGATCGAGGTAAAGAAGAAGTAAGTGATGAAGATAATGATGATGGAGAATATCAAAGTGGTGATTTTATACGAGGTAAATTATTCAAATACTTTTATTTAAGTATATTTTTTTTCTAATTTCGTATTCAGCATGTGTAAATCATATTGATTTAACTAAAGAAGAACTTCAATTAACAATTGATCCATCTACAAATCGTATGTTTAAAATAAATCTTTTTTTTGTTTTTAATTCTATTGTTTCACTAGAATGGTCTCAATCTACAAAAAAACTAGTAACTATTGAATATATCAATTCATTTTTTAAACGTCTTATTTCCTTTTTTAAACGTCTTATTTCCTTTTTCTTATAGGGTCTTATCAATGAAGATGATTTACCAACACATTATATGTAAAGAGAAAAAAATAATCTTCTCTATATATATGTTCTATGGTTTTGTTTAGTTTATTACGTCGACAAGAAGAACAAAGTCAATCTTATGAAGATATACTTCAAACATCAAAAGCATTGAATAATCGTGCTTGTGTTCAAACACTTTATCAACAATTGAAAAAACGATTTGAACATTTTCCTTCAGAAAATAATAATAATACTGGTACTCGATCATCTAATGATATATTACATATGTCATTAATTAATTCATTTAAACGGTATATTAATTACTTTGAAATAATTTCGAAAAAAAAACTTTTTTTTTTCTATAAATAGAAAACAAATTTCATCAGATGAATATTTTGATAAACTACGTCATAAACAAGATCATGAATGGGCAATTGAAAGGTAGACAAATGATATTATTTTTTGATTGATATAATTACTCATGTATATTTTTAGTGTTGCTGCCGGAGTACGATTAATGAAAGAGAATGATTCAAGTTCAGCTGTACTTCATTTTAATAAAGCTTTAGCAACAGATCCAAAATGTGTTGATGCATTTGTAGCACGCGGTGCATTATCAGCAAATCAAGGACATTATAAACGAGCTATGCAAGACTTTGAAGAAGCTTTAAAAATTGATCATAAACATTCAAATGCATCAAAATATTTACACGATGTATTGAATAATATAGCTAATGAGTAAGTTGAAGTATATTTAATAGAAAAACAAAATTTTTCTTTTTAAGTACGGATGATTATGATGATGCAATTCATTATCTTGAAAAAGCATTGAAATATAAACCAGATGATAATGAAACAAAACGAAAATTAGATATGTTACGAACAAAAGTAAAGTTAAATATTGAATATTATTGAAGAAATAGAAATTTCGTCTTTTTTTTGAAATAATAAGAAAAAAGAAGCAACACGAAAATTGGAATATGGACCAAGTATACCATCGAATCTACAGTCGTATGTTTCGTTGTTTGATATGATAATGTTCTATTGTTATTTTCTAAGTAGGAATTTCAAAGAAAGACGATCGGCAAGATCTCCAAAAAGACGAAGATCATCATTAAAAGGGTGAGAACATTGGCAAATAATAATTTCTTCTTGGCATCCCATCGACATTCTTTTGAGTTCATCGTTGATTGACAATGGATTAAAACGGAAACGATCAAGTTCTACTACAAGTATCAGCAGCAGCAGTAGTAGTAGTAGTAGTCGAACAAGTTCTTCATCATCATCATCAAGTACTTCTTCTACAAGTAATTCTTTAACAACAATTTCATCATCATCATCAACATCGCATACAAATGAAAAGAAAAAATCGAAGTCAATACCTGTGATTGATATTACTGAAAAGTATAAATTAAAAATAATAATATTTTATTAAAAATTAATTCTTTTCAATTTTAGTGATGTATCGACTACTACTCAAAAAAAGTGTGTTTTCAAATTAAAGAGAGAATAGTTTCATATTTATTTTCTTGTTTTTATTTGTCAAGTTCTATGCCTGTATCATCTCAAGAGAATAGTTCAAAAGGAAAACAATCAATTATCAATGAAAATAATAAGAATGGAAATAGGTCAGTATAGAAACCTTTTTCCTATTATTACTTAATTTAGTCTTGTACGTGAAAGTATTGTTTCAACACTGGATCGATCTCATTCCAATGATCATTCATCAAAAGCAAATCAATCGTTCTTACAACGAAAAACATTACCATCAACTGTTGCATCTTCCTCAATAAGTCAAGAACAACAACAACATAGAGTTTCATCATCAGCAAAGAAAAATACATCTCTTGTTATTGATCGAGAAGCTGAAGATATTGAAAAACTTTATATGCAACTTAAAGCTAAACAGTCAATGGAAAAACGAAGAAAATAATACAATATTTGTTTCTTTTTGCTCTTTGTTTGGTTATTATTCCTCACTTAGTCTATGTTGTTTATTACTAATAAAAAATTATAAACCTTGTCAAAGACTATCCATTAAAGAGTAATTTAGACATAACGTTAAAAAAAAACAAAATAGAAATTTCAAAATATTGAAGAAGGTGTGAGTCTGAGTGAAGTAGAACACCCGTATTCACACGCCACAATTAATAGGTCATTTATTTTATATGCTCTTCTTACGTGAAACACTTTTTCGTATAAAAACATAGCAGAGTTATTCACTCATTGTCTATTCAGTGGAGAATCTGCGTTGTACAACAAATTGTCTTACGAGCAATCCAAAATTATGAAAATCATTTTGAGAATAATAAATGGATACGATCACAAATATCATCAAGCGTTGAGTTCATATGTCTTTATATGAAAATAGAGTTCGTTTCAGAGGAATAAAGTTACTATTAGTCTTTCTCTGTAGTTCAATTGGAAATTGTGACAACAGCAAACTGTGAATAAGTCCCAGTTGCCTGAAGCCAAAAACTCCCAGTGATTAAAGTTAGCGGCGTGACATTAAATGTTTGACTCAAGTAGTCGCTAGATCCCACTGATCCGTCTACGTACGAATACCAACCTGACACATAGTCAGATGAGGTGACGAAGCCAGGGTGATGGGCATGAGACGGGTTGCAATAGGCCCAGTATGATAGGTCACCCGTTTCAAATCCTCCATTCGATAATAACTGCATTCCTGTACTGCTGATCACGGAAACGTCATCGAGATACCAGTCAAGCGGATCGTCGCGAAGTGCGAAAGTGAGCGTGGCCGAAGTGACATTAGTTACTGTGTAATTAAATGTATAGTGGGTCCAAGGAAGAGTGCGGTTTATGTTCAAACTAAGTAATTCATATGAGAACAGAACACCACTCAGGCAGACGTTGTCTGTCGTGGTCGTGCTGGCTGCAATTAAAGTTATTATACAATTAGAATTATTCAAATGTAGATCACCTCTCTAACGAGGGAACCTCCCCAGGTGTAAAAGCCCGTTAAGCCCCATCTTTTGGCGATAGATAGACCTCAGTGAGGTATAAAAAACCTCAAGAGGATTTGGGCCCTTTCGCCTTCCATTTAGGGTTTTAGTCATATTACTGAAATTTTTATCTATAGCAAGACATCTACCAACAAATCGAATGTC
>CAJNOI010000001.1:1743460-1782712 GCA_905250115.1 Adineta steineri | reverse complement strand
AGAGCTTGTTGTAGAGCTTGTTGTTGAACTTGTTGATGAACTTGTTGATGAACTTGTTGTACTCGTTGATGAACTTGTTGAACTTGTCGTAGAGCTTGTACTACTTGATGTAGTGCTCGATATTGATACTGAAAATTTGAACAGAAGAGAATTTATTTATAAGTAATAGGTGAATAAATAAGTTTTATAAGAATTTTTATAACAAATATTTCGAAATTTTGTTAATTTTATCTATATATCAGTGGAAACATAAAAATTCATAAGGAAAATAAAATTATTTCGAATCTTATTGGGGAAGTACATATTTTGTGTTTGATTTTTGCAAAGCAGATTACACTGTTTTATATTCAATTATCGATCTGTGGAGGTAGCGTACAATGGTAGAGCTTTTGGTTAAAAAATACGACACGAACGTCTGCGTTTGCGCAAAGATTTCTTAGATAAATATTGTTTCAGACAAATAACAAATAAGAGTGATTTGAGATGCCATGAAAATGTACATTAACAATAAAAGAAATTATTATTTCAAGTTTTTTACGGTTAGTTATGATCGTGTGTAAATAACACCTTGGTATCAGGAACTGTGGATTCTTTCTGATCCGATTCAACTTTTCTTTTTTGTGTGGTCCAGGTTCACATCTAGATTTAATGTCGAACCCAGTTTCTGTGTAGCTCTGAATCTGAACAGAACTAATTATTTGTGAGAATACAACAGGAGATAACTCAGTATTGACCTTTATCTGAGAGTAACCAATGAATAACCAAAATCTCAATCCTTTATTCTGTTATGCACACAAAAATGTACTTGCAAGTATATCTATCCATATATTCTCGATAACGACGTATTAACAGAGAAGTAAAAAGAATCATTTATACTCCGGACAAGATTTTTTTCGCTTAAAATGATAATTTATGTCATCCATCGACAATTTATCTACTGCTGGCTTAAATTATAAAAATCCTAACGATATTGTATCGAAAGTGCTATTTTAAAATTGACTGCATAAATGTTTGCATGACAGTTATGTAAACGGCTATGATAATCTTCAGAGTCATATTGCAACAGTATTCCTTTTGAAAATTCTGTATACTACACTGAGAAAAAAGGTTTCAAAATCCACTTTAAGTTTGGTAACCATACCATTTTTTTTCTCAATACAGAAGATAGCGAAAGTGAGAACAGAATGACAACATCCTCAAGAGATTTCGAGCGAAATCAATTGGTTAATTTTAATAAATGTAACAACACTCCACAATAGGTGTAGTCGCACAATCTTACTTGATGAAGTCGATGTTGTAGTCGCAGTAGTCGATGCCGAGCCTATAATAACATCAAAGTATAAAAGTTTTGTAGTATTGAAAGAGATCTTGAAATTTACTTATGAAGATAGATTAGAGATTACGAACTGTACATGAATTCTTTGTCTCAATAAAAGAAATTACTTACTCGATGTGCTATTTTGGCTGATTATTTTCGAGTTTATACTTGCTGTTGTACCAGTTGAAGAGGACCGAAGACTTATTGCAACCGGGACACAAATCGCAGCGGCAAGTAGCGCAGTAAGAATCACTCCACCTATGATTTGGAGACAGCAAGGACATGCTAAACTTGGTACATAAGCAGGAGGTCTTCGTCTAGAAGCAGAAAGATTCGTACACTTTGTATAATCAATATGATGGATCAACAAATGAGAAAACTTACCTACGATCTGTATCTGATCGTTCTCTCAAATAAACTGATGACGGGGGTATTGGAATGTTTGTCGGATAAACTACTGCTGAGCGAACGTAAGGCATTGATAACTGAAGATTGTATACGACACAAACAGGCTTTTATATCTTCTGTTTGTCCCACTCTGGATGCTCAACAATTGTAATAGACAAGTCAACAGAATGCATTTTACTATTTATGCTAAAAAGGAATAACAAAAGAACCTCTAGTAAATCACATCGCCAAATAAATTTAACATGATGAATACATACAAACAAATGCTACGACATAGGTTATTTGTTTTATTCGTAAAAGTACATTGATTTTGGTAAGAAGTACTCGTAAAATTAATAGTCCATTTGCTAAGAAAACAAATCATATAAAGAAAAACTGCATTTATCAATCCATAAAGAAAGAGTATAACTGCCTTTGTTGCTTTGGACAAATAAATTTACATTCACTTTGCACCATTCAACAAGTGACAGATTTACTCAATTTTTTCAATTCTCTGTCTAATGCAAATGACTAGTCTTGAAGAAAAGCATATAGATTGTCACCAGGCATACATCGAAGTCAAACTTCCTGGGATCAGTCATTTATATCGTTACAACAACAGTAATCAATAATGAAGAGTGAAAATATGCAACTAGTTTACGAAGATTTCATATAAGAACCATTTCGTGTAAGCCACGTACTTCCTTACTCATTCGACATTCTCCAGTTTAGCTACTTTTTACGCATGTTATAGAAACAAGCGGTTGATGAATTTTGTCTGAAATCATTTAAAAAATGTCACCTCACTCTCGAGATATTTCAATTTTTCTAGAGATTCAATCATAAGCAGCTTGAATGCTAGTCAATTCATGTAAGTTGAATAAGCGAAGATGAATCATCAACGATTATAATTCGTCAAAGTAGATTTGAAAAAGAACCTTTATTTTTTCTAATATCGTATGTGTGAGTATGAGTGTTGAATTTCACTCATGCCCACACCCACACCCTTTTATGATTAAATTATTTTAGGTACTGGACAATTTGTATGTATGCGTAATCTTTATATAAAAAATGATTTTGTAAATATGTATAAGAAATAAATCGAAAAAAAGATAATGAAATATAAAGAATACTACGAATAAATTATAGAAAAACATGATGTTGATGGTTTATGTTAATTGTCATAATCTATTATAATATACATTCTTTCAATTCTCTATAATATATTATATATATACTTTTGTTATATAATCAATGCTTTTTTATCATTATCTTGACTCTATATGTTTAATCTTCTTTTTTTTTGTGTTCAAATATCATAATTCATGATATTAAATTATATTTATTTTTAAATAATTATTAGTTACATTATAGATATATTTAAAAAAAAATAAAATCTACTAAAATGAGAAAACGTATGTGAATAATTGTTTATTACAACTTATATCAAGAGATTAAATCATTATAAAAGTCCTAATATTAACAAAAAAGAAAAAAATATCACTGATTCGATGTGAATAATATATTAAAATATAATTTATATTTATTATTTCTTTTACGTTTAATGATAATTATAATTCTATCACTTATATATAAATAAAAACTAATTTATTCTTCTTAGAATGATATATCATCGTTGTTTTTGATGATGATGCGACAAATGAACGCATAAAAGAGAATATATGAATAGTTTATTATAATAAAAAAAAGCAAAGTTTATTTAGTATGTTGAGAAGCAGTGTTGTGATTAGGTAGTCAATCATGATCATGATCGGTAAACATCGATTGTTCAGCATTTGAAGAATCAGCAACGAATAAAGGATTTAATGTATGCTGATGTCTTTTATCAGAATTTACTTCTGTACCTACAATAATCGGTATATCAATATCAAAATTAGTAAACATTCCTTCAACTTTAATGGCAAACTTAAGCATATAATTGTTGTTAACAAAAGCAGTTTTAGAAGTTCCTCCTTGAAATTGATATGATGGTGGTAATGTTATCGATGGAATTTGTACGTCAAATGTTTGTTTTATATGTTGATCTTTTGATTTCATAATATTTGGTAATGTTGTTTGAAATATAATATGTCCACCAGAACTTTGTCCAATTTGATATGATTGTAATATTGAAAGAACAATACTTTTAATAACAATTCTTTGTGGATTTTCAATATCGAATGTTATATGAATAGTTTCACCAGGAACATATGCTGATTTATTTAAAGTTCCTGTTAATGTTATATCTTTTCTATTATGATTTCTAAATGTAATTGTTTGCAAATATTGAGGATTGTGCAATAAATTAACCTTTGGAAATACTGTTATACATTTTGCTTCTCTTGTATTTGATTTGTACCATGGTTTATCAATAACAACTTGTAAATAATATCGAACATAAGGATATGATTCAGGTTGATTAATTGTTGGTGGTAGATAATTGGTTAAAGGAATTCCAAACGGCCACAAATGTTTTCCTTGAGTATAAACTACTTGTTTTTGTCCAGCTTTAGGGTGTGCAAAGATAGATTTAATAGAATAAAATGGAACATGATGATATTCGGTTTCATAGGCTATGCGACCAGTACTATTTGAACTCATTCCTGTTGTTTTTTGACCATTCTTCTGACGAACTACTTGCTTTTGTGTTGTATAACCAATTTCACCTGTCATTTGTAAGTAAATTTCATCTGCTTCAATTTTTCCTTCAGTGATATTTAAGGCGACTGTTCCCGAGACGACTTCATCAGTAAAATAAAATAGATTAGTTCGATCAAAGTTAATTGTAAGTGTGCTACTGTTACTGTTACCCATGTTGTTTTTTGTGATACTCTAAAATATAAATATATTCGAGAAATCAAACCATCTTGAGGATGGGTGTGGGTGAATAAGAGATCCACACCTTCACCTTCAAAGTAAAAGAGGTCGTCTATCAAAAACAAAATCTGTCTTACTGGTGCAGTGACTCGAGTTTATCTATATTAAATTTTTCTTCTTGTTTTGTAATATATAATCTACAATTTTTTTTCTACTGATAAAACACATATTCCTTACTGATCAAACTCGAACTCTTTATTTATCAAATTTCTTTTTCTTACTGGTAGTAATCCTATATTCTTACTGATACTTAATATAATAAACTGAGCATTTTCATATTATTTACTACTAATTTAAGAACTGAGTATGCGTATATGTGTAAGACATTTACTCTTCGTCTATACCTACACCTTTCTTTTATTTCATAATAAAGTTGGTACTGTGATATTACTAACAACAACAATATTTACTGTTCCATTTTCTTCTTCTCGCATTGGTATTTGATCTCTTCCAAACATTGTGTATACCATTTGTTTCAATTCACATCGAAAAGCTTTGGAAATAACAACAAAAATGATAAAACTTACAGAATAAGAAAGATTAAAAAGTAACGAGGGAAAGCTATTTAAGAACGTATCGATGTCTTGATGTAATTGTGTTCATATTTGTTCTCTAGTAATTGCTAGATATGTGTAGAATATATTAATTCCAATACGAAAGATAGTGGAGACAATAACAAGAGCAAATAAGCAGCGAAGAAATTGAAAATCTTTTTTGGTTATTAATGAAACTTAATTTCGTGGTTGACGTGAAACAATTCGTATATGATGAACATTTTTAAAAGATAATAAACATAGAATAATCATTCTAAAAGAAAAAAGAATATTGATGATTGCCAAATAACAGGTTCAAGTGGGTGTGTGAGTCTGTGAATGTGAATGTGGATGTAGGAGCAAGGTGAGTACAGTATCCACAGTTTTGAAATATGCATGAGCTGAAGCAGGCGACGCGGGCGCCCCATCGATCATCGTTCATTCGGATACATGTTGAGCGGTTCTTATCAGCACGCGAATTAATTACGATGATAGCCATAATGAAAACGCAAACCACATTGAAAGCAAGTTTAGCCATGATTTAGTATATCGAATCAATAAGTATTAGTGGTGTTCTAAATATCAGATATCTAGTCTTTTGCTTACAACATAGATGGTCTATTATTTTACTTCCCAAAACAGTTTAGATCAGTTCCTTTTTTTGTATGTTTATAGTCTCGATATTTTACACGAGCAAACATTCGATACAAAATACGTGAAAGATTAAATGTTTGATATTTGAGACGGCATGAATGATAGGTACTTCCTTTGTGTATTTAGATATCAATGAAAGAGCAAGGAAGTTATTGCTAAGAACTTACGCTAGTCTGGCATACATTTATAATGTTCTGACTTTGAATCATATCTAGTTCTGTAACTCCATTCATTGATTCGAAATCTATTTTTATAAGTCTAACTACGAATTTTATTCAACAGAAGATAGATATCCACACACCCACACATTAATATGTTAGTATAACTTGAATTTATGTTTATAATATGGAGCAAAATATCGTGCTTGATATATTGCTCTATTTATTAGTGAATTTAAAAAAATGCACATGACCATAAATATTTTAAATACATAAATTTTATAATCATCTTAAAAGATTCTATTGTCTGGTGACAAAATGATAAACATGTCGCAAAAGATTAATTTCTATAAAAGTGTTCTATACTGATTTAAATACTTTTATAAAACTATACTCGTGATCATCAGAAAATAATCGTCCTTAAATGACATTTAAATTCTTTTCTTGTCAGCAATATTCAAAATTCAGTTTCTAATTTAAATTAAATCATGGTCCGTTAGAATTCTTTGATTGTATATATGTCATTGTTATTTTATCACCATTACACATACTTGACTATGAAATATAGCTTTTGTTATTTTATGTTTAAAAAATAAACGTTTTATTACAGAGCACTACTAATTACAATGAAGAAATCAATGATTTTCTTATATTGTCAACAATTTGTGATCAAATTATAGTACTTATTAAACATTAATGATGGGGCGGGAATTTTCAGTAAAAATATGAAACTATTAAAATATTGCTTCTTCACATGACGTTAAAAACATAAATAATTAATTATTCTTTGTATTGTTTTCATATTCTGCGTCAAATCTCAAGTGATACTTTTGACTTTTTCAAGATTACATTTATAAATAATGCGTAAAATAATGAAGTTACAGAGTGCCGTCATTCATACAATACCATCAAACTTGAACAAATTGAAATAAAGAAGACAAAGAAGAAGTCTATATATATACTATAGACATGTTTATTTTGTAATATTTATTCATTCTCTGTTTCTTTATAGACTCGTCTAATAAAAATATAAAGAACACTAATCTGGAAGAGTTAAACGGAACGCTTGTATTATAAAATTCCGTATTTTTCTATCAAATATGCTTTCCGATCTCTTTTTTATTGTTAATTATTGGGCAACAATTGTATCTTCAATTATTGGTATATTTTTATGTTTACTAATAATTATCATCATTGTTACACATCGACAATGTCATACTATAACTAATGTGCTGACATGTAATACATGTGTTGCAATTACTCTATATTTTATCTTTCGAATAGTTACATCTATTTATGGTCTACGTCAAGACTGGCAGGATTATAATCAACCAGCTTGTATTTTCCGTGCGTATTGCTCACTTACATTATGTACTGCTCTTTGTTACTCATATTCTATTCAAGCTATTAGTCGTTTGTTTTTTGCTGTTTTATACAAATATAAATATCTCCTAACTTGGCGCACTCATTGTATCTTGATTGCTATCAATTGGTTAGTCAGTGTTATTATACCAATCAAGCCATTTTTCCATCATGATGGTTTTGGATACGAAGAAGAATCTCGTAGTTGTGTTGTTACACCTAAAATCGTATCAATATCGGCGTATGTTGTTGTCTTAATATTTGTTATACCATTAAATATTGTAACAATCGTTTATGGTGTAATTCTTTATCGTGTTCGTCAATCAACTCGCCGAATAGCAGTAGTCAAACTTAATACGATCACAAGTACAGTTCACAATCGAACTCTTGTGCCGAATGGAAAACGTGAATTAAAAATCATGCAAAATATGTCAGCTCAATCAACTATTATTTCATGTGGAGGAATTCTCTATTTAATTCTTGTGATTTGGCTTGCTACACAACAACATCCTCCACCAGAATTATTTTATTTACTAGCTTTAAATTTAATATCAATTTTTACTGCAATCATGATGATTGCTCTCTTTCTCATGAATAAGCCAGTTAAAAAAATTGTTTCAGATTATATTTTCCAACTTTGTAAAGTAAAAATTGGCACAGCAACGAATCGCACACAAACAGCATGATTTCCGGCATATCAAACTAATTGTTTATCATCTCTTCTTAAATAACGACACAATTATAAAAAGCAATTTAGAAAAAACGTGACTTTGTCAAAACAACAAACAATTCATAACATATGCTTTGAAGCAGAGAAACTTTAAATACTTCACAATTAATTAAATAACATAGATTGAAAAATGTAATATATAATATATATAATAAATAAACAAGTATTTTAACAATCTATAGTTAGCGCAAACATAATATCATTAGAATGATACAAAATATACTCTTAAATAAAACTATGTCGAAAGATGTCGCGACTGCCTTGTAGTTTGTTGGGTTTTATACAATTGGACTGACTGACTATGTGATCTAGTTTCCAACTTTTAGATTTATGGCAGAAATAAATAAAGGAAGAGGTTATTTATAGAAAAAAAACAATACTATTTGTAACGCAGAATGAATATTAAATTCTTTCCAGTGATGCAAGAAATATTACGATCATTTTTTAGTCTTGCATCATCTTTTCAAATATATATAAATCGATCGAACAATAACTATATTTTTTATATTGTAGATTTGTGTAAAACAACGAACAGTATTTTATAATCCAACAAAATGGACGCACTTTTAGCACGATTAAAAGAACAGGTTATTTTTTTAATTGAATATATATGAAATTTAATTATATATATTTATTTAAATAGGAAGAAGAGGTCAAACAGCTTGAAGCACAATTATTTAGTCGACCAGAATTTAAAGATAATCGTAAATTGGAAGAATTACGAGCTGAAAATGATAAATTAAACTATCGAGCAAATATTCTCGTTCGAGTAAGTAAGAAAATATGTTTATTCAATATTTTTTTGTTCTTTTTATTAGAGTATCGAGGATTTAAAAAAACAACCACCTCAAGTAAATGTCGCAGGATCTAAATCGGCTGATAATAAAGAAAAACAACCACAACAATCTGAAGTAAAATCAACCGAAAAGAAACCAGATTCACATAAAAAATCATCTGAATCAAAGCAGAATGATAATAAAACTAAAAAGTCAACAACTCCAGCACCAGTTAAAACTAATTTCACTGCTGGAGCAGAAGGTGATAAAGATCACTCTTGTCGAATACTTGATATTTTAGTTGGTCTTTTTGAACAATCGATTCGAAAAGCTTTTCCTGGGGATACAACTCTTCCAGTTCTTGTTGTACCTGCACGACAAGCTGATTATCAATGCAATTCAGCTATGCCTATTGCTCAGGTTAGAAAAACATATTCATATAAATAAATATATATTGAATTTATTATAGAAATTATCTGCGACTACTGGTAAAAAAATTGCACCAACAGAAGTTGCAAAAATAATTGTTGAAAATCTTCCTAAACATGATATGATTGAAAAAGTAGGTTTCATATCAGAATAAATATTTATGATTGTTTATTTTTATTTTCTTAGATTGACTATTCTGGACCAGGCTTTATTAATGTAACTATTTCTCCATCATTTGTTTCGAAACAAATTCGAGATATTTTAACAAAAGGTGTTTTACCACCAAATATTTTAACTATGGTTGGCAAATTAGGTAGCAATGGTGAAAATAAAAGACCTAAAGTTGTTATTGATTTTTCATCGCCAAACATTGCTAAAGAAATGCATGTAGGACATTTACGGTAAGATTTCTTTCAATACAATATCTCATAACATTTGTTTTATGTATACAGATCAACTATAATTGGTGATAGTATTGCTCGTCTACTTGAATACACCGGTTTTGATGTACTTCGATTAAATCATCTCGGTGATTGGGGTACACAATTTGGTATGCTTATTGCTCATTTACAAGATGAATTTCCTGAATATAAAACTGTATCACCGCCGATTGGTGATCTCCTAGCATTTTATAAGGTAAAATAATTTAAATTATAAAATCGTAGTTTTGTAATAAAAATTTCTTTTAGGCATCTAAAAAACGTTTTGATGAAGACGAAGAATTTAAAAAACGAGCATATGAATGTGTTGTTAACCTTCAAGCATATGATCCAGATATAATTCATGCATGGAAAATGATATGTGATGTATCTCGAAAAGGTAAAAAGAAAAACAAAAATAGGAGAAATTGTTTATTAATTTAATTTCTAATTTAGATTTCGAATATATTTACAAAGAACTTGATGTTAAAATAACTGATCGAGGTGAATCATTTTATCAAGATCGAATGGTGGATCTTGTTAAAGAACTTGATTCTAAAAGTATATGAATAATTATATTTTGACAAAAGAAAATAAATTATTTTGTTCTTTGAAATAGATTTATTAAAATTAGAAGACGGTCGTAAATTAATGTTTCTACCTGATATTGATGTTCCAATGACAATTGTTAAAACAGATGGCGGTTTTACATATGATTCAAGTGATATGGCAACAATAAAACAACGTTTACAAGAAGAAAAAGCTGATTGGATTGTTTATGTTATTGATTCGGGTCAAGTAAATAATTAGAATAGAAAAAAAAATGTTTTTGTAGAAATTTTCTTTGATTTTTCATAGGCTCTTCATATGCAATCTATTTTTGCTGGAGCAAAATTAGCTGGATGGACTGAAGAAAATAGTGCTCGAATTGATCATGTTGGATTTGGTGTTGTACTTGGTGAAGATGGGTATATAAATAAATGATTATCTAATAAATAAATATACTCTTCTTTTTTCTTTCTTTTAGTAAAAAATTGAAAACTCGATCCGGTGAAGCTGTTCGTTTACGAGAGTTACTCGATGAAGGTATTGAACGATCATTGGCTAAATTAAAAGAAAAAAATCGAGATACAGTAAACATTTCTTTCATATATGTTTTTTCTTTAATTCATTTATTTTTAAAATTTTCTCAGGTATTAACACCAGAAGAACTTCAAAAAGCTCAAAAATCTGTTGCATATGGTTGTATTAAATACTCTGATTTATCTCGTAATCGAAATTTTGATTATATATTTTCATTTGATCGAGTATGATACAAAGTTTTCAAATCTCATTTTATCTTTTTTCTTCTCTCTTCAACTATAGATGCTTGATGATCGAGGAAATACAGCTGTCTATTTACTTTATGCTTATACACGAATTCAGTAAGAGAACGATTTTCTTATTTTTAATATTTATTTATTTATTTAAACATAGATCAATTGCTCGAAAAGCTGGTATTGCTCCTGAAACATTAAAAGCTAAGATGCAAGATGTTGAACTTGATTTTGCAAATGAAGAACAAGAATTAAAATTAGCTAAATGTATTATTCGATATCCCGATGTATTTACACGAGCACTTGATGAATTATTAATGAATGGTTTATGTGAATTTATGTATCAATTAGCCACAGCATTTACCGAATTTTATGATCGATGCTATTGTGTTGAAGTCGATAAAGTAACTGGTGAAAGTCGAATTAATTACCGACGAATACTTCTTTGCGAAGCAACAGCAACAGTATTGAAACAATGTTTTGAAATTTTAGGTATTCAACCATTAGAACGAATGTAATTCTCATGAGAATTTCATTATGTCTTTTTTTTAAACACGAATAAATAAAAAGGCAAAAAGAAAAGAAATATATTATATTTTTTTTTATTTCTTGAGGGTGTGAATGAAATTGATCAACAATTCTAAGGAAGTGTGACTAGTTCTGCATACTTGTTCAGCAATAAGTCAGCTTTCACCCCATTTGCACCTTCCCGTTCCACTGTCATTATAATAGAAATATCTCCGGAACTCTTCTCTTGCGTCAACAGAATATATCCAGGTGGATAAATAGTACCACCACCAGGAGTTGCATAAAAAGGTTTTCCCCAACCAAAATCTAGTTTTGGACCTTGTAAATCAAATCGACACCAATTGGTCATTATTATATCTGCTGTCCAAGCAATACGACCAGGAGGTTTGGTGTTTTCGGGAGCTTCCATAAACGAAATCCTGTTAGCAATAGCTTCTGGTGAAAGTTGAAGGTTCACAGCGTTTCTAACCGCCAGGGCAACACGAGAAGCCGACTCACAAGTGAGAGATAATAAATCGGAGCGAGAAACGGCAGCATTGAAAAGGGCGTTGAAGTTTCCAAAGTATCGTCCATCAGACATGTTTCCTTGAGGAGCCCTATCTCGGCCATCAGCGGCCATTGCAAATGTCTCAATTTGTGATTCCAAACTAGATCTTCCATCTAATCTTGCCACATTTTCATTTTCACGAGCACGTGTAATGACACCACCAAGAAGAGCAGCAAGTGCATCACCCGATGAAATCCATAGATCAGAATCGTGAGATGGTGAGAAATCATTCTTTAATCGTTCAAGAGCACTTTTGGTAAATTTCCATCTTGTAACTTCTGATGATTCTAATAAATATGAAGATGATCCGGATGCCGGAGCAGGAAGAACCATGAATCCTGGAGGAGGTGTCGGTGTTGTTGACTTTTGGATCAGATCAGAAAAAAATCGACCGGGAGTATGAGACCAATCTTCTGGAATTTTTGTAAAGTCGATGGTTTCGCCTCGAGTGAGTTGAGCCCAGACTTCAAGAAAATCGAGAAAGCCACGTAGATCAGTAACTAGATGGTTAATAGAAGCTGCTACGGCGATCGTTCCGCAGGAAAACTATTTTAACAAAAAAAAACATATTCAAAGTTAAGTGGTGATGATAATATAATAAAACATTCTACATTACCTGAGTTACTTTCACTGCTAATGTACTTGTTGATGGAGGTAGCAACATGAAAAGTCGAGGAGATAGATCTTCAGCATCACCAGCATACGGTGTATCTTTCATATCGACCAGGAATGGTGTACCCAACCTATTTTCCGCATCCATATCGATGTAAATCTCGCCTTCCTCATTGGTTTGCAAAGTTCCTGCTACTGGTGGATACAATTCGAGTGCTTCGGCAAGAGAAGATTTTAGTTTATCGATTAAGTCCGTGGTAGTGCTTATCAGATGAGATGGTGGACAGTGGTAGAATCGGTGGTTATGGATGTCTATAGGAGCACCGATTAGATCCATGCCATGAAGTGCTATTGTCGATGGTGGACGTGGACGATTGTATTTATTGGTGGTGGGGTAGATTGTGTAAGTTTCGACAGAATTTTGTGTTACACTCATTCTTTGTGCCATTGTGAATCTACAAGTAGGTGAAGACAGTCAACACATGTTTTCTTACTACTTATAATATCCTTTCTAAGCCTTTTTTTTATCTTATTTAAATATATTTCTTGTTTTTAAAAGATAATATAAATAAATGAAATTATCTAAGAAACTTTAAAATATAACTATGTGGTATTTAAAGCATCTGTTGATTTTTTCTTTCTATAATAGTATTATAAGTATTAGGGTTGAAACTACTACTACTACTACTAGAATATATAGTAGATTTTATAATCTATAAAAATAAAAAAAGGTGTTGACTAAATTTTTTTATACTAGGCTAAAAGACTTTGTTAAGGATATAATTATAAATAATATTAATTAATTGAACAACTTTTATAACTTTGCTACCCTTGTGGTTAAGAGTAATAACTGATAGTATAAATAAGAGTAAGAATATAAGGGTGTGGGTGAACAAAGACGCACCATACCCTAATATCTAAACACTTAAATAACCTGGCTCTATCCTAGGATCTAAGTCTAAATAAGGTGAACTTACCAATTAAATATCTTCTGTCTGAACTGATACTAAAATCCGTCGTTGAATTTGCTTGAAGAAGACTGGACTAGAAAGAGCTTTTCACGCTGAATCAGAGTATCTATTATTCTCCACGATTCATGCTGAGTTGACGAAATCCCGACCGAATAGAAGAAGGCCTGACTGATCAGCATCGTGCATAGAAAAGATTGAAATCTCGGATCGGATTTGGAGAATTGAACTAGATGTAGTTTTTCACGCTAAATTAGAATATTCAACACAACTAAAGCTTTAATCCAAATTAGAAGACAACGAAAAATGACTGGATGTTAAGCCATGACATTGCACTAGTAGTACTTCCTCCGTACTGTAAGCAATGTTTCGAATATATATGAATTGATACTTAATGCATTTTAAAAACTTCAGGCATTAGTAGTTGTCAATCATTATCGATATGCAAAATCTTACGAGTAACGTTAGTCATGTGTTTGGTTATAGATTGCGCTGTAGTATAGTGGGTTGTGGGTGTGAATCAAGAAGAGAACAACACCCACTCCCTCAAGATGGTAACTAACGTCTTTTAAAGAAGTTATCAATCTTCAACAATTCCAAAACCACAATCTAATCGAATGTTAGAGTACATCCGTATTTGTTCGTATGGTTGAAGAAATACCTGGACAATTGCCGAAATACTCAACACTGCCTTAACTCATTAAATAGTTCTCCAACTCCGAATCTTAATATCGAATACCAAACTGAACTAGCACCGTTTGGTCCTACGTCAAAACTGGAATTCAAATTTACTGCGTGTCTAATCTATGGTCACTCCACTTTGAAAGTAATTGATGAAATACGAATCGTAATCTGAGCACTGGAGACCACTATTCCACTTATTCACGATCTGATTTTGTGACAAGAACTGTGACAGTTTGCTTCTTTTTTCTAAGTTTTATAGGTAAAGAAAGGCACTATTTGTTATTGCAAAACAGAAAAACAAAGAATGAATCTTTTTTTGCTCGTTTCTTTCTATAATGTAACATTATCTCGAACGTTTATATAAAGGTTTGCTCTTATCTTTTACTAGCAGAAAAGAAATCCCTTCAAGGTGAATAATATTATTATCAATTGAAAATAAAATAAAGAGTTCTTATCAACTTACACTATTCACTTTGTCTGCCAATCTTTCTACGTCGATACAATAAAAACTTCGTTCGACTTTGCTTATAATTCGTCAATCGACTGTCTTTTACACATTTCTTTACTTCCGAGAGAAGTCATTAGCAATATATACGTGAAAAGGATAGAATAGCAAGTGCAATACGAATAACCAAAATCAGTACGTATTACTCGTCGCATATTCTTGTCTTTTCGCAAGTATGTCTTTATGTGGGTAGACATGTAGCAAACTCAAACCTTTTGAAAGTTTGAGTTTAGATGAGATAACAAAACAGGACATGAACCAAACCCAAATCGTTTTGGTTTTTGTGGGTTTGATTATTGAGTTTATATTTGGGTGTGAGTATTATTATTTCAATCACACATCCACACCAAAACCCATCACAATACTCACACCCACACCCTCAAATGATTCAGCTTAAACCAAATTTAAAAACAGAAACTTCAATGAGTATAAATGAAAAAATATGGAACTGTTCGTTTTGTGCCGTTTAATGTGCTTCATGAAAGTCTTCCAGCGAGTCTTGTTTCATTTGTAAATACCCCGCTTCAATTTATCCGTTTATTTCCAAGACCGATTACTTATTCATCATCCGTGCTAACAAACTTGAACAAATATTTCGCGATATTATCGAAAGTATCCTTGACTCGGCTAACTGTGGATGAATAAGCGCGGTGAGAGTTGCAGCAATGCTTATGACTAGTTGTCCAATAGTTCATTTGACACGTTTTGCCACAATAAAGAGCTCGTATACAGCGAGTACATTTCTTCAATTTCATCTAGCTGTCGCTACTCCCTACCTTTCAACAGGTCCAACAGTGATCATGTACCGATGGTTCATAATGTAACGGATGACGGGTCTTGTCGAGAAGAGAAGCCATTACTTGAGCGCCGCTTGGTTTAATTTATGGATGAAGAAAGATATGTTCATTGCTTTCGTTTGGCGGGTGGGAGTGGGTATGCATTAGTCTTGTCTTGTATCACGTGTACTCACACCCACACCGACTCACATCCAAGTCGACTCACACTCACATCAACCCACACCCTCAAGAAAATCAACGTGTACAGTGTGAAAACATAGTGTTTCACTTTTTAGAATAACATGTATGCCATAGTTTTTTATCTATTTTAGAGTATAGCTGTTCTTCATTAATTCATCATTGATTAAATTCTATAACATTAAACAACATGGCATCAAACTCAACAGGTAAACAACAACACAAGCATGTTTATAGTCTAAGGATGGGTTACTGTCGTTCAAGTGTTGACTGTATAGAGAATCTATGATTTACATCGAATACGATCTTAAACGGAAGGTAGATTTATTTTTCAATGGTATAAAACTAGTATTTTCATAACATACATTTATTCAGAAACTCTACATATAAAGAAAACTTCGAAGATAAAATGAAAACATTTCCAGAACATGTTAAAGTCAGTTGAAATGTAATAGTTTCGATTATGTTCCATATTTTTTATAGGATTAAATTAACTGTTACTAATCTTGCAAGCTAGCGAGGGAAGAAATTAGCATCCGTATGTCGCTAATCATCTTACATAAAAGTATAGTATACATCAGTCTGCCTCGCTGAAATTATGTTTGTTCAGTTCACACTTCACAACTTTTTCAATGAGCAAATAACATTGCTTACTCTGGGGATAGAACTAAGGGCTCCTCATAGTTAGATACAATATACTCCTAATCTTCATAGTAGCCATGAGCTAATCATTCATTGACTTATTTCAAGTTTAACATCGTCTTCGTAGTAAACAGCTGAAATTTCATCTTGCATAATCTATATGACTTTCCGACTACTAAGCGTTTTCATTTAGAACATCAAGAATCTGATGATCTCAATAACTGCAAAAAATTGGATTGTAAAGGTCGTCCTTGTGCAACATGTCATAAGTGTCGTGATTGGCGTTTTATCGGAGGTCACGACACATGGACATGGATCACCAATTGGAAGAATTGGACAAACGATGAATGGAGTTATTTTGACAATGATCGTATTTACATGAATTTTACGAAACATGATGGTGCTACCTGTTCTCTTTCTACTTATGGTTATATTGATTATCCTGTTCCTCTTCATCGTTTTTATCTTGATTCTGCTGCTGCTGCTGCTGATACCCATCGTATTGATGCTGATCATCGTCGTCCTGGTCGTCCCGGTTTTTGTCCTCTTCCAGGTGGTAGTTATAGTCGTGATGGTGGTGTTTATATTTATCGTGGTTCTCTTCGTCATGTTTGTGTTTGCGAGCTACATTAAGACTATGATGATTATAATGTCGCTGTTTTTTTCACACTGTACCAATTGTATTCGAGAATAAAAGGTAATCAGGCAAAGAAAACTGTAACGCAAGCGATCGAGACAGGAGCGAGTGCTCACATATTTTTATGATAAGTGTCGCCAGTGTGCGGTAGATATGTTTTTAAAGTTAATCAAAAAGAAGGAAAAATAATTGCAAACTGCAAGAAATTCTAGCGTCACTAATAAACAAATTACAAATGATATCAAATGTATTTTTTAAGTTAAATAACAGTCCAAGGTCGAGACAAACGAAGCCAAAATGCGTTCCGAACTACGAACGAGAACGAAAACGCGGTCGAAACGGCCCCAACGCTGAATTTTAGCTTGAGAACGTGTTTCGACCTACTCATTTTGACGTTCGGGTGGGTATGGATATGAATATGGATGTGGGTGTAGGTGGATTTGAGTGTGGGTGTTGGTGTGGATGTGAGTATGAATGTGCTTGTAGGTGGGCGTGAGTGTGCATGTGGGTAAAGAAGGATGCAGTACATACATCCATACCTACATTCTTTTATCTTCTACTACAATTTACAAAATAAACAAGACTATCAGAATTATAAGTTTACTCTCGAATATCATTATCGTGCTCACAGCTTTATTTTGATTAATTCTAAACAGAACAAACTTCTGTTTCTTTCGTTTAGGCATGAATATTTTTATTTTTTAACTGTTTCCATGAAAGTTCCATATACGTAATTAGAGTATCTTGAGGGTGTGGCTGTGTTTGTGTATGTGGGTTGTGGGTGTGAATATGAGTATTCATTTTAACTAGACCCACTCCTACGACCTATTTCTGTGGATGAAATATATGAATACTTGTCTTTTAAACTCATTTATTTATTTATATTCATACACACCCACACCTATGAAACGCGTCGGCGAAGCTAAATCTCCATTTATTTATTTTAATAATAAGCATATCAATTTGTTAGTTATTTGGGACATAAAATCTATCGCTGAAAAGCAAAAGTTGAAAGTAGCAGATTAGTTTGTATCGTAAGATATATAAACTGGTCTGTTTAAATTGATTCACCCAAACCCACACCCTCGTTGGTCTAGTTAGTTTTCTTTCTTGAGAGACACAAGTTTCCAGAAAAATAACGTTATGGATAAAGCTAGAGATAAAGATGAATAAAAGAGCTGGTGCTCAACGCATCTTTCTCAGAAGAGCTCTAGATAGACGCTAAAGACAAATGCTACAGCTTACCTTCAATCGAATCAGTAAAAATAAAATCTTCCATGATTTTTTATACACTTCGTTCACATTCTTATGCAATCTTTTACTAATGTTATAAAATGTTTGTTTTTTGCTTCTCCCAAAACACTCACGTGTCTGAACTTATACGCTTCTTGCTAGTTTTAAAAATGCGATAAGAAACGTACAAACGAAACTGAAAATATTGAGCGTATGGGTGGGTGTCTATCATCTCATAACCCACTGTCAAATAATAATAAGACGTCGCTCATTTCAACTCCAAACATGTCCTAAACAGTATAAAAGACTATAAATTATTTAAAAATTTGAAAGAAAATGTTTCGATGGTTTCTATTTAACTGTAATTTACATGTACTGTGATTTTTATAATATTTAAAATTTAATTTAAATAACACGATAAAATATTGTTTTACACATTTAAATTAAACTATTTCTAACTAAAAGATAAATGTGGATCTGGGTGAGTGTCAATGACTACGTGAATATTAGTTGGAGATAAGTCTCAACTTATAATTGCACTTACATCCACCTATCCAGAAAGTATAGAAGATATCAGGATTAGCTGCAAAATAGATTTTCAGAACGATGTATTTGCTTTTCCAATTCTCTGCAAAATAACAAAATATGTTGTTCAAATAAAATCTGTTTTCTCTATTAGAAAACGTTGCATTCTCTTCTTTAAATGACGATATTCAATGTTTTTCTTTCATATCCTTCCTCCAAAGTTTGAATATCATGAATATTCTCTTATATTTACAGCAGATTATAACTGACATCTGGTAGGCTTTTGTTCATAAATCAACCTTGAAAAAGGAATCAAAATTTATTGTTCTTATTTACCGATGATTTTCAATATTATGTTTTGTTGCAGATGTCTCAATAAAATTACTTCATGTTGATATTATTGCGTAGAATAAAAAAACTTGTTATTTTCTTGATTATTAATTTGCAGCAACATATTGAAGTGTTTTCTGTCACTTTAACGATTTGGTAATCAGTTACTTGATAATATCACTGCAAAACAACTTTTTATTCTGGGTCAATTGGATTTGGGTGCGGGTTTGTATAACGTAATGCTATGTGAATAATGGAAAAAGAAAGATTTTTCAGCTTCCATGAACGAATATAAATTTCAACCCTTTTTGTAAATGTTTTTTTTTGTTTCAGTTTGTGCAAAATCATTTCAAACTATTCCGCAAAAGTTTTATAAACATATGTCTCTATATTAATAATTTTCTTTCAACTGATTCCAAAACAAAAGTATTTTTGATTGTTTTAGTTTTGTTCAAGTATTATTTTCTCCTTATATTTGAAAATATGTTTTATTTTGATGTCATCTATTTTTATTAGACATTTTAGATTATTGATTTTAATAACGTATTAATTCAATTTCACACGTGCAAAAACTAATTATGATGGGTCGAAATCAAATAGGAGTTTGTGATGTAATATGTTTGTTAAATAACGTTTGATTTTAATAAACTATTTTAGTCGGAACCAGCTACGTCGGATTCTCAACAAACATCAACTGATCGATCAACATTGTTGTATGTATTTTTTTAACTGTTGAAATTCATAATCAAAAGAATTGTTTATTATAGAAGCAAATGTTTAAAAAGAAAGAAATTTTTATGGACCATTACTGGTATTATTATTGTTATTTTGGTCGTAACTATTCCAACCGTGATTGTTAAAACAAAAACAACAAACGTGATAAAATTATCGACTGGGACAACAGAAATAACAGACATAACAGACATGATACAACTATTAACTGTGGCAAGAGAAACAACAAAAATGATAAAAACAACAACTGTGAGAACAGACATAACAATTCAACAACTTACAACAACAGCGAACAATCCAACAACAGAAGGTATAATATTTTGAAAATTCTGATAGAAAACTCGCCGAGAAACATCTGTAGAAAATATCGCAGAATACACACCGGTGTCAGTATAAATGTAAGAATTTGTCTTCTCTTGATTCTTGACTAGTCATCTATCGATATGTATCATCAATTCAAAGAAAAACAAAAAAAAACATTGTATTTAATTTTCTTTTGTTATACAATATCAAAGATAAATTGTTTTTTCCAAACATCTTCGATCGAATCATTGATTCACAAGTTAAATAAATCTTTAAAAACATTTACATAGTTTGCTTCTCGAACTTAGGAAAAAATCAAATCATATTTTATTTGTCAAAATTCTATTCTTTTTCTTTACTTTTAGTACAAAGCAAGCCAAAATGTGATAAATGGAAACAACATGGAATTACTGTCGCTGGAGGAAATGAACAAGGATCTGGATTAAATCAACTCTCTCTTCCTCACGGAATCTATATTGATGATGATGATAAAAGCATTTTGATTGCTGATACTGGAAATCATCGTATTGTTGAATGGAAATATAATGCAAAGGAAGGACAAACCATTGCAGGTGGCAACAATGGGCCAGGAAATAGTCTGAATCAACTCAATTTCCCATCCGATGTAACTGTCGACAAAGAGAAGAATGCGATAATCATATGTGATTATGAAAACAGACGAATAATCCGATGGTTTCGACAAAGTCAAACAACTCCACAAATTCTCATCTATAGTATTGCTTGTGGAGGTGTGACAATTGACAAAGATGGGTCAATTTATGCCTCTGATTGGAATAAAAATGCAGTGACACGCTGGAAAGAAGGAGACAGATATGAAACAATAATTGCAGGTGGAAATGGTCAAGGAAATCATTCCAATCAACTCTATCGACCTATTCAAATCTTTGTCGATGAAGATTATGCTGTTTATGTAGCGGATACTCTTAATCAGCGAATAATGAAATGGAACAAAGATGCAAAAGAAGGTATTGTTGTTGCAGGTGGAAATGGATGTGCAAATCGCCTCGATCAATTCTCTGGTCCTTATGCAGTGATTGTTGATAATTTGGGTCAAATCATAGTTGCAGATTTTGACAATCACCGAGTGATGCGATGGCGTGAAGGAGATACACAAGGTTCAATTGTTGTTGGTGAAAATGGTGGAGGGGAAAAAGCAGATCAGTTATATCGTCCGATGGGTCTCTCATTTGATATAGAAGGAAATCTTTATGTTGTTGATTATGGTAATCATCGAATTCAAAAATATGAACTATGTACGAAATAAAATGAAAATTGTTTTTTTTGAAAATAAATCAACTGCGAAATAATATAATTTACCAAAATAAAAAATAAAATCATTTGATTTTGAATAAAAGATTTTGTTTTCGAATAATAAAATTTGTTTATTTTAGTTCATGAATTATTCTCTTGAGGGTGTGGGTGTGAATAAAGATACAAGCAGTGGCGGATTTAGGATTTTGGAAGGGAGGGGCGATATCTGGGTATGCAGGAGCGATACCTAAGTAGGGGAGGGAGCGATTTCGGCTAAAAACTATTTTTTAAGTTCAATCGAAGTAGTGTGAACCTATTTTTTCGTTCATTTTTGCTGTAAAAAATCAAAAACGTTTTCTGAAGGAGGGGGCGATCGGCCCCATCGCCCACCCCTAAATCCGCCACTGGATACAAGACACTTTTGCCCGACACCCACACCTTCAAGATTCAGCCAAAAAACAAAAGAATGGCGATGCAGAAAAGCATAAATGTGAGTTCATAAGTAAGAGAACATGTGTAAACGAAAAAGAAATAAGAGAAAAGTGATAAGTCATATATCAATGACTGATTGTTTTGTAATGTGTCTAAAGTAGTTTATGAAATAAAAATCGAACTTTTTATGAAGTGCTGTGGCGGTAGCTTTAGATTTTTATAAAGAAGTCCAAACTTTAATTTGAAACTCGCAATTGTTCATCTATTAAAAAGAGAAAAGTTAAAAAAGAAGGGATTGAATGTTATTGTCAGAGGAAAGACATAAAACTCGTGTTCTTTTCATAATATGTACGAGGACCCTTCTTCGATAATAAAAAAAAAGTTTAAATAATGAAGCAGAACTTTATTTTTGAAATATGTATTTAAGCAGTATAATCTCTGTTAGATCATTTGTAAGCAAAGGGAAAAAATTTATATGATCTGTTAAGTTTATAATTTAGTTGATAAAATAACCAAGAAGTCGAACTTCGCTATATTGAACACAGTCGTCTGATCCACGTTGAGAGGCAATGAGTATGCGATAAGCTCTGTATGCGGATGCTTGTGAAATCGTTTGCAAATCTCCATAGACGGTTCGTCCTGGATCATTATTTAAATTAATACCTGTCCATCCGTAATAGATGAGACTCCATGCTGAACCTAATAGAAGATAGGTTGAATTGTTGGACTGACTACCTTCAATTGTAATTGTAATGGGATCACGAGTGGGATTATCATCACCTGTACCAAATTGAAATGCTTGTAAGACAGAAAAATTGCCACTCTGAGGTATGATAACGAAACCTGTACCAACACCTTTCAAACTGCTGTATGAGTTATGATCACCAAAGCCAAAATTAAGATATTTTGTTGTTAAATTTCCATCTACGACGGTAGACACCGTCTGTCCGGTTGGTGATTGACATATACCGTTGCCGATACCCACTGTTGTTGCATCACGACCCACTGCTGCATTACATACACTGATGAGTATATCCGATGCTGACGTAAGGGAAATGGCGCCAACTGTTTACAAAAATAAAATAACAATTTTCAGATGATATATGTTCAATAACTATAAAATACAGGCCGAACTCACTTGGTGTTAGAGACGATGAAACAAGAGAATTTGAAGTCGATGCCGAACAAAAGCCAATATAACTTCGTGCATAACTCACTGATGTTGCTACCGCTTGGAAAAGAAAAAAGATCAGAAAAGATATTTTGTGAAATGAGAGTACCATACCATTATTTGCTGTTGTTGAAACGATCTTACTACTAAGAGTTGATACTAAAATTGATCAAAACAAATTCAAATAATAATATGCAAAAAATAAGATATCAATAAAGCTCTATCGAATTCTATTTTCATACTTACTCGAATTAAACGTTGTCACCGGATGTGTGTTACTTGAAGTAATAGGCGTTGTCGGATATGTATTACTCGAAGTAGTCGGTGTTGTTGGATATGTATTACTTGAAGTAATCGATGTTGTTGGATACGTTTTACTTGAACTGACGCCTGTGTGAGAAAAAAAGCATTACAATAATGTGTCAATCAATATGTTAAAATATTCACCAGTTGTTTGTGTCGAGACCATCTCACTATTCTCTATAAATGATAAAATAACTGATGTTATATGAAACGCTTTCAAACAAATACTTACGAATAGGTATTACTGAAGTCATACTTATACTTCCTAAGATAGATTAAATAAAAGATTCTATTATAGAAATCTATTTAATAGTGTTACTAGTTGTTTGGGCGTTGGATCTTTTCAAAACAAGGACAGTTGTGATCACTGTTACTATTAAAATCGACACAACCGAACCAATAGCCATGTTTCGTACGGATCGCGATTTGAATCTATAAGAAAAAGAACTATTCAATCTCTGTAATGTCTGTATCACAAATCGATTACATCACTTTCTTAAAAGGATTTGTTGTTGATTGATTGCTACCAAGTGTAATAATGGCTTCTCCCTGTCAGAAGAAAACAAATCATCAAAAGAGTTTTTTTTTGTGATTTACCTGTTGTGCCAACGTTACTTTAGCATCCATAAAATGCTTTCTCAAAATTATGCGAGAGTTTCTACTAAAAAGAAAAAAAAACTTTGCTCTATTTCCATGATAATTAGTTGAGAAAAAAATAGGCGTACTTTTACATGGAAAAAACGATTTCAGCCTATCAGAATTATGATATATCTAATAACACTGTTTTGGCCTAGGCAAAGTGTAATTAGAAATTTGAAGAAAAATCTTCTTTATTTTCATATTTATAAAACAAATGAAGCTGCGAAATTTATGATATACATTATGAGAGCACTCCAAAACGAGATAAATTACTTTTTCTCATAATTACAAAAAAGTAATAATATTTATTTATGCATGATAATCAACAGTCATGATATAGACAAATTAATATAAAAATAACAATATGAAAGAGTACAACAATAAAAATGGAACAATATTTAAATGATTATTGAGTATAACTGCTACGAAGTAAACCATTTGTAGAGCAATAATATTTAATTATGTTACTATAGGCAAATGATTGGCAACAAAAGTGAGTAGTTCATAGAATAAAAACTAAGATAGAAATACTAAAATGTTTTACTTAATGGTTATGGTGGGATCAGGGTGTGGATGAGTCTTGAAGTGTGGAGAAAAAATGAAGATAATATTTGCACTCACACTCAGACGATTGTTCATATGGAAAAAAACTTACACAATTTATAGGAGATTATCATAGAAAAGAAGCTATTCATCTTGTTGATAATGTGCACAAAAACCTTAAATATTATCGAGAAAAAGCATGTAGTATTTGTTTTCATATCAAAAGAAGAACATTCATTTTAATAAATTAAACTCAAATTACAATCAATAAAATACTTTGCCACATCTACGTATTTCTTCTCAACAGAATAGAGACCGTTGATTATCTTTGGATTATTAGATTTTTCCATACAGAGTTATTGAAATGAAATATTTGTAAGAACATATGTCTTGGTACAGAACTGTCTGTAACTTATTTAACGGCAGATCTAGGTTATCTTCAAAAACTTTTAGTTTAGACGAGGAAATAAACTGTTTTCATCAATATTTTATGTTGCTCATGTTGGAAAAAACACTTGAATATCAGCATGTTCTCAAGGAACTTCACAGTTTCCTGAAAAGAAAAAAACTCTTAAACACGTTATTTTGTTTGATTGAGAATGAAATAATTTTTTATTGTGTAACCAGGATGTGAGTGTGAAGATATTCTGCTCACACCCTCAAATCGTCGTTTTGGATGATTCTGAACAACGCCGACAAGTTCGATTCAATATTAAAAAAAAGAAAAGGTTTAAATCATCCAACAACTTATTTAGGCAATCCAATGAAACTGAAAAACACAAAAGCTAATGTTATAAAATGTGATAATCGATGCAGAAAAACAAATTCGCGCCGAGAGTATATAGTGGGTGTCTTTAATTTTAGCCACACCCATACCCTCAAGATGCATTGGATAAAAAAGGGCTTAAACTAGAATTTTTCGTTGAAATCATCAAAATTTTTTATTTTATTTAAAGACAACATATAATAACTCATTATAACGTATCAAATGCTTTATTCGAAGTAAAATCTATTACGCTATGTAACAAAAATTTCAATTCTATTAATTCTATTCTAACTACACCTCAACATCGTGACTTAGATCTATTATGTCAAAAGTTTTCAATACAATATATTAATTACAATTCAGTAGTTTTCTATATATTTGCATATTTTCTGATGAGCATCGTTTCAATTGCTCTTTCTATGTTTATCACAGATAAATAAATCTATGTAGAAACATGTCTCAAAATTCTTATATTTTCTTGGATTTTATACAATTGGACCTTCGTCGGATGCATTACTTCTTAAATAACTCTTAAGAACATTAACCGATCACCATAAAACGTGTTTCTAGTTAGTTTGATGAAACTAAATCGTTGTCAATTGTTCTTTCTTTTTTGTATTTTTTTTATAATTGTCTAAGGTATTAAATAGTCTGATTTATCTCGTAATCGAAATTTTGATTATATATTTTCATCTGATCGATTATGAAAAAAAGTTTTTTAAATCTCATTTTATTTTTCTTCTATAATTAACAATAATTAATACTTGATGAGTAATAATTACATCGAAAGAGATATTTAAATGAAAGAAATTATTTTAGAATCAATAATTATAAAAAGGAACTAATGTCTTTTATTTTTGCAAGATTAAAATGGCAAAAGTTAAAGATTCGTATGGCATCTAGATATATAGCTACATAAAGTGGAAAATGTTTGTATTTTATGGGACAATGAAAGAAAATAGTTATGAATGCAAAGTTTAACGTTTTTGACGTTTGAGTTCAGCAATTTCTTGATCAATTCGTCGTTTTTCAGCTTCAAGTTCAGAAAGACGTTGTTTAGAAAAACCTCCAGCGTTTTGACTGCCTGCTTGTTGTTGTCCATAAGCTTTAGCATCTCCTATTGGTTGATCACCACCTTGTGCGGTTTTATTGCGATGTTTTTCTGCTTGTTCAGCTTCCTAAATATAGATATATATTTAGATAAATTATAATTCATTTTTTTAAATTTTCTTACAAAACGACGAGCCCAACGTGTTTCTTCAGCTTTTTCTTTTTTACCGAATGCATCTTGACCACCGCTAATCGAAAATATTCAAAATAAAAACCTTTTTTTCTCTAAACTTTCAAATACATACCCAACAGAGCCAGCTTCTGGAGTGGTACCCGATGCAGCACTGAAAATACGAGAAAATGAATAGAAAACAATTGAAAAAATAATTCTTAATACCGAGCAAAAGTTAATGTTGAACGAACAACACGTTGAGCAAGTGCTCCATTTGAAGATGTAAGTGCACGATACATAGTTTTATAAAATTCTAAAATATCAACAATATGATAAATATGTTTTGATCAATAAAAATAGCTGAAATAATCAAATATTTCATTAAATCATGAAAAAATTACAAACAGTGTATTTCATATAAGCAACCATACTATGCGTTATTCCTATTTTTCTCGAGAAGAATCCATGTATTATATATTTTGTGTTGGATTAAAACCATTCTATTTATAAATAATAATCGTATAAGAGTGACATCTATGGAAAGTGAATTAATTACTATTTTCTAAGGTGTTATAGATTCAATAGGGTTTTCTGTTACTTTGAAAGATATTAAATAAGACATTTGCAAAGAAAAGAATGACTTTAATATCATCTCTTTTTCAATTGAAATGAATAGTATCTATTAGAGTCATAGAACAACTAAATCAAGATGTTTTTGATTTTCCACTTCTTCGATCATTGATGAAAGATAATTTCATTAGTATCGGAAAAGAACAGTTAAACGATTGATAGAATAATAAAAGTAATAGTCTGAAATGTAGCCTTTCAAAGTCGTTGATATGACATATAAGCAAAATGTCAGCAAAAAGAAAGCTTAGAAATGCTTGATTTCAATCTCGTAGTCGATTATCATCGTTCATACTTTGAATGCAATTATACAAGTGTATACAACAATAATTCATCTAATATATTTTCATATTTTTGATTTGAATTTTTCTTAGTCTTCTTACATACTTTAATATTTTAAGTTGATGATCCGGCGATCATCACCCTGTGACGGTTCTTTTATTTCAACAAAAAGTATTAAAATGAAAAGAAAAACCGACATAGTATTCATTAAATAGAATTTGATCTGATCATGTAAGTTTTTTTTTTCATTTTATTAACTAAAAACTAAATATTCACATTTGTTCTATTAATTGTAATATGAGATGAATAAATTCTGTTATTCATTAGAAAAGAAAAGATTGATCATTGTCAGTCATTCGTCCTATTTGTTTTATTCAAGGTTAAGAAGAAGAAGAAGAAAAAGAATTGATAACTACACCTATATTCATTCAATCATTTGATTTTATAAACGTGTTTCATTTTCTACACATATTTAAAGAAAAAATGAAATCTCGACCTGTTGCAATAGCTACTATAAATGGTACTTCAACACCAGCTAAACGAACATTATTTCGTATTGCATTAACTGTTGCTCTTGTTGGTTCAATATCTGTTAGTGCAATCTTACTTTTAAATAGTGGATTTGCACTTGCACGTCTTCGATATTTTATTGATATTGGTCTACATCCTCTTCATATAACATCAGCAATATTAATGCTTTTTGGTATTCTTTCCTTAGCAACATTTATTATATTAACAATAGGAGTCGTAAAAGTGAATAAAACACTTGCTATTATAGCAGCTATTTTACTAGGTTGTTGTTCAATTGGTCTTATTATATTTAGTATTTGGTCATTTTTAACTATTACAAGTGGACATTTACCAGCATCAATTAACACTACAATTGTTACAGAATTAGATCAAACTCAATATAGTGTAGGTACTGGAAATAATATTATTATTGAAAATACAAATAAAATGGCAAGATTAGAAAAACAACATCAATGTTGTGGTCTTAATGATCCACTTGAAGATTATCGAAGTCGACAACCATCTGCATTTGGATCATTAAATCCTACACCAGCATCATCAGGTGGAAGTGGTAATAGTCGAAGTAAAACAACATCTACACAAAGAAATGCAGCAACATTTGGATCTTCTGTACAATTACCAATTAGTTGTTGTAATGAAAAATATCGTTCAGCTGATAATTTATGTATTGATATGTTTGCTAATAATACAAGTCCATTATATCGTTATAATACAGATGGATGTTATGCTGTTGTTGCTAGACATAAATTTGAACGTATTCAACGGCAAGGTTTTACAACTGTTGTTGCCGCATGTTTAGCCGTAATTAGTTGTATTGCTCTTGCGGCTGTTGTACGACTATTAGGTGAAGGTTATCAAATTGTACCATTACGTGCTACGACATAAACATTGATATTTTAAACAAACTAAATTTTTCTTTTCTCTCTTTTTTCCCAATATTAATATTTCCATGTCTTAATAATAAAACTAAAAATAGATTCTATTTATTTGATCTCTTATTAGAAGTAATATTTTCATTTGTTCTGATTATTATTTATATTAAATTCAAGTGCAACAAATATAGATTATATTATAGGATCTAATTTGTATTGTATTAAATCTACAAGTCATAAACTAAGCTCATTTTATTACAAACAAAATAGAGATCTTAATCAATTTTTTTTCCTACTCGTCATAAATAATTGACTCAAGTCGGTACATGATACTGTTGATCTTTATTTTACGTGACTAAGGCTTCATTATTTTCTTCTGTTCTTTTTTTGTGTCTGCATAACAGAGATTTGCATATTTGATCTAATCCTAATAATAAAGATAGGATAGAAATTTTAATTCGATATTTTAGCTGAATAACATTTCTAATTATGAATATTTATTTTGTATTTTGAAAATATATATACGAATAAATTGATACAATTCATTCCCTATTGCATAAGGTGTATTGATAAATCATTTTTCTTAAATAATTACAAACAAATATTTTCCTTTTAACTTCCTGAATAATAAGTCTTTCGGGAAAACAAGAAGAAGAAGAAAAAAGACGTATAATAATAGAAAAAATTCAATTGATGAAAATGATCAATTCAATCCTGTTGTATGCAAAGGTCTTTACATAATAGATTTATAATAGAATGTCTTATAATTGTAAATGTCAATGTAGAAAAAGAAGATAAGATTTTCCTCTTTTTTCATCATCTTCCTTTTCTTCGTCGTTTTCTTTTTCTTCTTCTAAATTAAATCGAGCTCTGTCATAGTAGATAAAAATCGTATTTATGTGTAGTTTCTATTTGTCTACAATGCAATTTCCCATGAGAAACAATGCTTTAGGCAATAAAAAAATATTAGAATTGACTGTGAAAGTAAATGTTAAATAGAAAACAAAAAAAAAAGAAAATGTATCATTCGACTAGAGAGCCATTATGGTTCTATAGAATGAGAATCGAACATGCACATATATATATATATAAATTGAAAGATAGTTTTCTTGACAAATGTTAAGTTAGACAAAAAGAAAAATATCAGAAAAACACAACAACATCATAATAATAATAAGAACAGCGCAAGACGATAGTCGACAATATGACCATCTTCATCGCTCATTTTCATTCAAAGCCTCCTCTTCTTCCTGCTTCTCGTTCATTCTGTTTTCGTCATTCTGTTTCTGATGTGATTCAGTAATGTCATACTATTTTTCTTTTGTAGATGAACACTTCTCGCGGTGCATACATGCATATGTAGTTTCAAGGCTAGTACTTGTTTAGTCGAGAGAATTTCCGGAAACTAAGACAAAGACAGAGCAGAAAAAAAGAATAAGAAGGAACGACGAGAGCAAAAAAAAGCTAGAAATGACTTTTTTAATGGTAGGAACTAACAAGGTTTTTCTTTTTTGCAATAGTTTCTTTTTGAACGTTTTTTCCTTTGTTCTTTCATCTACAATATGTTGCAGATAAAAACAAAAAAAGGATGATCGATTGTTTAATGACAATCGTATAATTTATTTTTTTTATCAATGCCTCACAGGCATAAACACTTATATATATATATTTGTACAATAGGATAAACTCAACAAAAACAGTTTTTATCTTATTTAAGAATAATGAAGCCAAAGGATAAGTGATACTTTATGTATTTATTTACTAAATCATGATATATATATATATATATATATAAGACAACAATTATTATTTATTCCGAATAGATACTTATTTCAGATAATGTGTGATCAACCAATACAGATAGCTGTTTTAGGCGATAAAGCTGTTGGAAAAACAGCAATAGTTCGTCAATGGTTATATAATGATTTTTCCACAGTATATTCGGAAACAAATATAGCATCATACCATTTTACATCATTATTTAATGGTCAACGTTTATTTCATATACGTATTATTGATACACCACGTTTTGATGATACAAATAATACTGATCCTCAACAAGAATGGGTACGAATGTATTGTTTTCGTCGTGCACATCTTTTTCTATTAGTATTTGATATAAATCGTGAAGAAACATTTAATTATATAAAACATATTTATCGTGAAATAGCTCGTGTACGTCTTGGTGGTCATCATCAATATTATCATCATCATTCACATTCACATTCACATTCACATCATCAATCACAAATCCTTGCTGATCTTACAAATGATGATGAAGTTGAACAAATAACAACAATAGCAACAAAAACATATATACCTGTTATTGTTGTTGCTAATAAAGTTGATTTAATCTCAACTGATTTAAGATTTTCCAATATAACATTGACAAATTCACGTGATATACAACAATATGTAAAAAAAACTTTTAAAGCTAATACAATACAATGTTCAGCAAAATTTCATTGGCATTTAGTTTTATTATTTAAAGAAGTTTGTCGAATGTTAGAAACTGTTGAAGATACTGTTGCTAAACAAGCGGCACAACAAGCAAGAAGATGGCTTCAACAACAACATCATGGAAAACATTGTCATGTTATGTAATACAATTCTGTTCTTTTTCTTTGTCGTTCTTCTTTTTTTCTTCTTTCACGAGACATTGATTTAAATTAATAATTGTGCCTTCTTGTTGTCCCTATATTTGTGCTGATTCAAACCTAAAAAATAAATCAATGTAAAACGTGCATTGTGTACGTTTACAATAACAACAACAAAATGCAACATGCTGTGTTGAAATAAATGTATCAAAGATGAGAGGAAAAAGAATCACGTTTACAATTAGGTTAACATGACCAGTCTAAAAAGTAAATTAACGGAAGTGAATTTGAAGTGAATATTACTTTATTAGACGCCTACATTTTAATTTAAAAAGAATAAGAAACAATGCTTTTACTTATGGCGTCATCAGACACACAGACGGATATATATGTTGTATTATATTTTTAAATTAAATAACGATGACGTATATACATCAAGCTCAAAAATAGATGGAATAAACGGATATCAATAATAAGAATATAGAAAGACGGTGTTAGCAATGATTACTGTCAAAAAATGTTTTCATATATTTCTTTGATAAAATTGCTATTTTATCTTTAGAAAGGTGAATGTACTGCCTATTGAAAACCTACATATGAATTGTATCGTACTGATTGTCTGATAGAAATAGTTAAAAATAGGGTGTACAAAAAATAGTTTGTAAAACGATGTGATATAAGAGAAAATCAGTAAAATCAATAATTGTTTTCTACCCATTTTAGTATTAAAAACCAATCAATGTATCCAGTTACGTACTAAATTTACCTAATAATACCATGAAAAATTGCGAATCACATGTTTTTGTGTGAAAAACATCAAAATAAATGATCGAAAATTGGTTTATTCCTCCTCCTCCTTCTGTCTGCACCTGTACCCCACGTACAAAATGTTTTTGACTCAGACGGAAGTGCGTCTACGCAAGATATTATATATTGTCTTGCTTGCCTGCATATTTTTTTCCAAACTACTTTTAATAAAAGTAGTTAGAAGAGAGAGAGAGAGAGAGAGAGAGAGAAGTAGAGACGTTGATAGACTGACGTCATGCTTTTACTATCTTATATAAGATTTTCTACGAAATTCAAAAACTAATTTAATACAAGTTTTCTTTTCTTGGAAGATTTTCTGACGTACAGGGGAAATTTATTACTAAGTTATTCTCCATTAGACGTGACAATAAGGAAGTAGAGATATTGTATTTTGATAAACAGTTGTCTACTTTCAATTAATTAACAAAAAAAAAATCATTTTTATTTTATTCAATTCAAAGGTTCATCATATATACAAAGAACAAAATTAACAATGTACACATTGATTTTGCTTTTATTTATCTTAATCTGTTTATTGGTTATTTATTTAATTCATATTCATCGATCTTATTCCTTTTTCAAAAAACTTGGTATAAAAGGACCAAAGCCAACATTCTTCTTGGGTAATTTAGGTGATTTTCATCGAACAAAGCGCATGTCAGTATCCATTCATAATTGGACAAAACAATTTGGTCGTATATATGGTTATTTTGAAGGTCATACACCCATACTTGTAGTATCAGATTCAAAAATTATAAATGAAATATTTACAAAAAAAAATTTTTCAAAATTTCATTCACGTCGTCAATTTCCATTAGAAGATCGTCGTACAGAAACTGGTGTTCATCTATTCAGTGCTACCGGTGATGAATGGCGACGACAACGAGCTATATTTAATCCAACATTTTCATTAACTAAAATCAAAAATATGCTACCAACTATTGAAGATTGTACTGCGACTTTATTGAATAAATTACAAGAATCTATGCAGACATCACCTCAAGGTTTTGATATTTATAAATTATATAAATGTCTTACAATGGATCTTATTTGGAGATGTTGTTTCAATATGAAAACCGATATGCAAAATAATTTAAATAATCCATATTTAATACGATCTCAACAAGTATTTGCTAGACAAAATTCAACATATTTAGCTACATTATTAAGTATTTTTATACCAGAACAACAATCTACATGGTTAGCCATGCATTGCTGGTTGAATAATATCAAAGCTAAATTACGTCATTTATTACCAATAGGTAAAAATTTAATTGAAGAAGATCCAAGCGAATGGCTCAAAAACAATGTTGATGATTTTATTGACAAAGCAAAAACTAGTCATAATGAAAATAGTATTAAGTCAAATGATTTATTACGCTTAATGCTTGATGCAACGAAAACAAATTTTACGGATATTAACCAGGTAATTATTTGAAAAGATTGATTCAAACGAGAAATTGCTTGTTTTTTTGTTTAAAATCATGAGCCCTTTTAAAGATTTGTGAATGTTCTCAATTACTGGGAACATTATAAAAAAAATTTCCTAGAAGTTTTCTTTACTCTGTTTTTTTCACATTAACTCTTTGGCTTCCGGTTTGCTCTACAAAAATTTAAATTTTTATAAGTAATGCTTAGAGACATATGTGCATCGTCGGAAGGCAAAGAGTTAAATTCTTTCTTTTACCTATTATAATATTATTTTTTCTTTCCATTTCAGCAAAGTCACCATGACCGTGTTTTATCAATTAATGAAATAAAACAAAATATTTATTTGTTTATGACTGCTGGTTATGAAACAGCTAGTACAACTCTTGCTTATATTACTCATGTATTAGCTACACATCCTGCAGAACAAAGAAAATTACAAAATCATATTGATTCTTATTTAAATAATGACGATATTCTTGATCTTAATATTATTGAGAAAATGGAATATCTTGATCAATTTATTAAAGAAACATTACGTATGTATCCAATAACACCAATTGTTATCAATAGAGAATGTTCAGAACAAATTAATATACCTCGTTTGGGTCTTATTTGTCCAGGTACTAAAATTACAGTCGATATGTATAGTTTACATTATGATAATGAGTTATGGGGACCAGTTGATACAAAAATATTCTATCCGGAAAGATTTGCAAGTAAACCATCACATCCAGCTGAATGGATTCCATTCGGTATTGGACCTCGAAAATGTGTTGGTATGAAATTTGCACTTACGGAAATAAAAATTATAATAATACGTCTACTACAAAAGTATACAGTATTACCAATGTCAATGAATGATACTGATTTAGAACTTGTTGAATTAGTAACAATTACACCAAAACAAGTATCAGTAAAATTAGAAAAACGAACAAATATATAAAGATATTATTTTTTTATATAACATAAAACAAAAAACCCGTCTTAGTCACTTATATGAAATGACAAAGTCATGTATACACTTTATTTTATTTTATTTTTTTGTTGTTTTTGTCCTTGTGAATATAATATACATGAATGATCGTTTAAACGTTTTAAAAACAATAAATGTCGTTTTATCTTATTTATATAAAAATATTTGATCGATTCTAATATCATATATCGTACTATTAACATTCATGTAATCATTAACAAAACAATATAATGACATTCTATTTTCATAGTATATAATATTGTTTATACTAATAGATAAAAGTCAAGGTTACAAAATGTTCCTACCGAACGTTTCTATACTACGTATGTTATCTTACTAAAAATAGATCTTTATCTTCAGATATGATTGTTCTCATCGTACGTAACATAATAAAAAAATTTTAATAAAGAATATTTATTCGTATTTAAATCAATTTCGTCATAGAAATTGAATAATAGAGGTTAAGAAAATATTGATAAGAAATTAATTAAAATTGTATAATTATAGAAATATTTTTTTTTGTTTTGAAATATACCATATGTATAAATCAGATATTATTCTTTTCTCTTCAGGGATTATATACATATGGATGATTATTTTATATGACGTTGTAGCTTATTTATATTTATATCATATGACATCTATCACTTAGAATACTATTCAGAATTTCGTCATCGACTGACAAGAAGAAAAATAAAATTTTTATCAAATCTGATTGTAATCGAATGAGAAAAGTTAAAACAATCAGATTTATTATTCGTATAATTGTGATATGCATAAGTAATCAATCATTTATAGCAGACATCATTATTGAATCAAACAGATTTATATCTAAAAATATTTTTCTCAACTTGTCGTGATTTATAAGTATGATAAATGATTATTCATTAGATTCTTTCGTTCAGCAAAATTTACAAATATATTTATTATGATTTAAAAATTGTGGGAAAAATTCAATATGAAAAAAAATAAAAGAATCGTTTACGATAGTGTTCAATATCTATTTCATTAATCATCATCTGATTCTGGTTATTCAACTACAATTAATTCTTAATACTTCATAGTATGTTACAATATTAACTATATCTTTATGACCAAAATAAGATATAAGTATTGACCTACTATCATATGTGTCTTTTTTTGGTACATTGGCTTTTACTCAAAAAAGATTTCGTCAAGTTTAGTCAAATGTTTTATTTCTTTCTACTGTATTTTGCGAACGAATAAAATGGTTAGGTCATGAACGGTAATGGAAAACACAGATACTAATTTATATAGGACGATAATATGGAATGGGGTTTTTGAATATATTTTATACGTATACATATTTAGAATAAACAGAATGCGAATAAGTAAACACGGGCGAATAGATAGATAAAGATAAAGAGGGAGAGAGAGAGAGATATAAGAAAGGCAGTGATCGAATAGCTTAGTTATGCACATGCACATTGGCTTCACCGTTCTTTATCTATACAGTATTGTATTCTTTCAATTCTGATTATTTCTATTTAGTCTGTCTGTCTGTCATCATTCATTCGTAATAAATAATGATCCGTAGGATTACTGATCATTAGAAAGAAAAATGAACAGTAATTTTACTCGTTTGTTATTATATTTTCTCTCTTCTTCATTTGTATCTTATTATGAACAATGAAAAAATAACCATACATTCATCGATACATATATATATATATATTTTAGATATATACTCCATGTCAAAGTCTTCTCTACCGTCTTCATCAAGACCAAATGATTATTTTGATTTACCAGACGAAGCGAGAGCCGATGATCAATATGTAGTCGAAAAAATTATGGGTAAACGACGAAGTCGAAAAGGAAAATGGGAATATTTACTTAAATGGGCTGGATGTAAGTTTTTCTCATTCTTTATTATTAAATTATTTAATACAATATCAGATGAGATTCATTCAACTATTTATTTCTAAGACGTATTATTTAATATTTAATTCTGTAGATTTTATTTTTAGTCAGTGAAGCTGATAATACTTGGGAAGCTAAAGAAGATATTCATCCAGATCTAGTAGCTGAATACGAACGTACTCATATTGAAGTAGATGCTTTAAATCCAATTTATTCAACATTAGGTGACGATTCAGCAATAAAAGCACGAACGTCACTATCAACATCAACTTCATCAAATCATACCGAATCACCACCAGCTAAAAAGAAAAAGAAAACTTCAAATTCTGTTGTTTTAAACTCATCATCATCATCAACAATAACAACTACAGCAACAGCAACAGCAACAGCACCAATAACAACAACAACTACAATAGCAGCCGCAAAAGAGTTACCAAAAAAAACTTTTGGCGTAGAAAAAGGCTGGCGAGTACGTGCAGTAATTGGAGCAGCAAAACAAAAAGATTCATCAGTATTATATGCTGTTGATTATGTTCAAGGTTCACCAGTATTACGTGAATATGTTCCATCAGAAATTGCTCATATCTATATTCCACGTGAATTAATAGAATTTTTTCAAAAAAAAATCGTTTGGAATTCACCAAAGTAAAAAAAAGCGCAAGGAAAAACCTTGAGTGAGTGCGATGTGATTTTTGTATATCTATACATATTGTTTTTCCTTTTTTTCTTCTCTTCGTGTCAGATATATTATGTTTCATTATTATATATATATTTACATTTGATCTCCCCAGTTTTTTGTGATTTTTCTCTTTTTTTTCTTTTTGTTGTCATGGAAAATTAACAGATTATAAAATATATACATACAAATATATGGATAGGCATGATGAACAGCGAACTCTCGAAAATATTTTCTTATTGGTGATTTAGATATAACCAATCAAAATAAACGACGGAGTCTACTTCGCACGTGCTTTGAAGTACATATTTATTTAACATCACGCAGTAAAAGCTGATTACTACTATATATATACGTGTATTTTTTATCTATAGTTAACATATGGCTTTTATTTTATATAAAATATTAAAAAATCATCCATGTAAACTTTTAGATTGAATATTGTAAAAGAAATATATAACAATGGTTAGTACAGAAGGTATCCCAATTCGTCGTTTGGTTGTAAATGATCCAAAAGATATGCCGCTTCATTATGGTGAAACACCTGGTGGAAGTATCTTTTCAACAACTCCAGGAGGTAGAAAATTTTTTTCGTTATTAGAAGTTTTATAATGATAAGTAATTGTTAGGTAGTCGTATATATTATGATCGAGCGTTTTTACTTTCTCGTCGGGATTCACCTATGACACGTTCACCACCGCATTTACCGTTTATTCCGGAAGGTTAGTATCATAAACTGAGAAAAAATTGTAAGTTAATATTGTGTTTGTATATAGTTACATTAATTCCGGAACCACATAAGAATGATGATATCGTTGAAAATGGTGTTAAAACCGACAAAAAAGATAGAACAGGATCAACAATTGATAAATCAACATCAGGAAAACAACATACAACAACGGGCAAAAAAGGTAAAAAATCGCAAAATTGTTCGAGTACTTTTAATTTATAGAAAATAATTTCCTTATAGAAGGTGATGATCAATTTTCTATGGATATGTGATCTTCCTTGTTTTTTGTTTATTTGTTGTATGATAAAACAAAATCATGCACGAACATTATCGTTATCATAAAGATAAACTGATATAAACTCTCCTGGTTTTTTTCTTCTGTGTTGTTGTATTATCTAAATCCTTTGATAAAGAACAGTCCTTTTTCTTTCTTTTTCTCCGGTGTGTTTATTTTCATTCTATTATAAAAAGCAGTTTCGATGAATGTTATTAGATTAGATAACTGTTTTTCTTTTCTTCTTTTTATTGTTTGTCTATGTCTTCCTGTTAACGAATTTGTCATTGTATGTTTCATATATAATGCTTTCGTCCTGCTCAAAACAGAAAAAAAGGGAAAAGAAGTGTATAATATTCTTCTTTATTGTCATTTGTTATATTGTATTTTTGCTAGTCTTGTGAAAAAAAAACTAACTGTTTTGTTTTTTTTGTTTTGTTCTTTCTTTCTTTTTCCTGTGTAACAAAAAAAATAAATAAAACAGAAGTTGACTTTACATAAAAGCTGTTACACTGATAGAGATATATATAGAACATGAATATTTGTTCATTTCTGTCTAAAAAAGATTGCCTCTGCATCAGTAATTATCCAAAACATGTTAATAGAGTAGAAAATCCCGTGACAATAACTTGTTGATGTCAACTTTATTCTAACTCTCGAATACCTATAAATTTCAAGTACAATATTTGTTTTTATGTCAATTAAACGCAAGCCGTAAAATTTTGTTTTCGCAAATCTACGACGCAATAGATTATGTCAGTGATTGATCGTTCTATTTTTCGCTAAGCGTATTAAAAAAATAGTAATCGTATTACACATTACCTGTATAATGTTATTAACATTAGAAATAATTTTTAACCGTGCAGGACAAAATTATCATGAATATTTTTGTCACATGTAAATATTAAAGGTTATATTGATAATAACATCATGTGATTTTTTTTACGTGACACATAGTATGTTAAGAGTCAGCGTTCAAGGTCTGATCTAAATATTTTTCCTTGAGTACATGATGACTATCTTAGTGTTAGGGTTAGAAAGTTT
>CAJNOI010000001.1:1703798-1743450 GCA_905250115.1 Adineta steineri | reverse complement strand
TAGTATTTATATGTATGTATATATGTATATATAATAGAAATATGCAATCAATCATCACCAACAAATATGATTTGATTGAAAATAAAGATCAGAAAACAAACAAATCAATTTGATTATTTAGACAAAAAGAACAGCTTTGACAAAAAAAATAAATGCTATTATTGAACCAAGTACAAGACCAATAATAAATGTAATAAGTGACCATCGAATAGCTTTTTTATAAAATGTTGATGATTCTGCATAGAATCCTTGACTATATGCTCGTACAGCACGAATTGCATAGAAAATAGCAATAATACCTTAATATAATATTTATTCGAATAAATCTTTTGTTTTAATATTCAATAGATAACTACTCACCTAAAAAAGGACAGAATGCTGAGGAAATAATTGCACAAGCTAAACTTCGTTTAGGATCTTTTTCATCTTCAACATCGGCTATTTGATATCGCTCTATACATAAAAAGTAAAATAATGATCAATATTATTCAAAAATTAACCTGGAATATCATTCTCAACTTGTCTTGTACTTGTGAATTTTGCAGATGTAGCACATCTATGGCCGGCGGCAGTTGATGTAAATGCTCGAGAGCCAAACATCTTATCAGATAAGTAAACGCAAAAAATAAATGATTGCTATCAGACTGAAAAAAAAGAATCGAACATGAGTAGTGCGTCTGGATGTAATGCCAAAAGATCCTGTAGGAGGTGTAGACTCCAGAGAGAGAGAGAGAGAAAGTGAAGTCGTGCGCGCTTATAGATGCATAATCTTTGTCTCCAATCAGCCAAGCAATGATGATGATGACGAAAAGATAAGGAATAAAAAAACGCCGAGAAGAAGTATGATAGAAAAAATAAGTAGCTTGTATTATCCATAAGAACCTAAACAGAATCATCATAACTAGAAGTTCTCTCTAGAGATGATCATAAAAACAAACACTATTTTATTGACTAAACTGTACTTGAATTTATAATTTATTTTTATGTATTGAAATAATTTTTTATGAAGAAATGATAATAAGAAAAAGTGAGAAAAGAAAATGGCATTAGTTTACTTCCGTTGATATTACATTTCAATCTTAAAAGATAAGCGGAAATCACGAAACTAGAGTAGTTCTTCTATTTGATTATTCTCATCACATCAATAAACTAACTAAGTAGGGCAAAATCAATCGTAAGAATATAAGGAAGCTACACTTTATATAATAAGCGCACTTATTTTGCAGTAGGCTCGTTTAATCTATACTCGATCTTTAACAGCTTGACTGGTACACTAGGTGACAGTATCAGGTCTTCTCGAGTGCATATATCTCTTACTGTGACGGCACATATTTAGCTCAAGGATATATTACATATGTTGTCGATGTTTGACTGTTTGCATTAGATCGTCGTCTCTGGTGTGATCCAAATACAACAATAATTGATGTTTAACCAACCAAGAGCGAAATGATGAATACTTATATATATATATTCCGATCAACATATTGCCTATTTGCCATCCCAATCAAGGAAAAAAAACGTCATGAATAAAAAATTACTAATAAAACACGACAATCTTATTACAAACATAAGACAGATAAATAGATATAAAATGATCGTAGCTAACTGAGAACAGTGTACTGATAGACCAGTGTCATCTTGTTTGATAAATGACATTCTGATCTTGAGGGTGGAGAATCACTAACAGTATACACTCCTCCTTTCATAGACAGTATGGCAAACATTGACTGATATAAGAGAATGTAGAAAAAAAGTCGCGTAAAAGGAAATAAAAACAAGTATTTCCTTTACAGGTTCTCTCTTTTTTTGGTATTTGTCATTAATTTCCTGTTTCTCATCAAAATTCCAAAGCTAATGAATTCTTACCTTCGCCTTTTTCAATTACTATTATTTCATCTATCGTATTGATTAAATAATTACCATTTTTAGACTTTCTGTATATATTCACATCATTTGTTTTTATTCGAATAAGTACAGAAAAAACAACAACAACAATAACAACAATAACAACAATAAATTTTTTTTTTCAAAAGACACACATACAAAAAATTCTCATTGATCAATGGTTTATATTATCAGAAGAAGATTATTCTTGTGTTAATTGTTCATAAAATTTCAATGAACGATCCATACTTGAACTGGCTAAATAATTAGCATTCGAACCAAATCGAATACCAGTTGCTAATGCTGTATGATCATTAAATACTTTAAGTAAATCCCATTGTTTTGCTTGATAAACTCTATTTATATTCGAAATTAATTATATAAAAAAAAACTCCTTTTAAAATACTTACCGAACATCAGTACCAGCTACACCAAGATACATTCCACTTTGATCAAAAACTAAATCACGTATCTAAAGTAAAAACACGATATATATATATTTACATATAAATAAATCAATTTTACTTCATAACGATCTTCAAGTGTGATAGTTTTAAAATTTTTCAATTTACGTAAATCCCATAATTTAATTGATGCATCTTCAGCAGCTGTTGCTAAATAATAACCTTAAAGAAAAAAAACAAAACCATAGATAGATTATTTGAAATTTGATATTTTACCATTTTCAGAAAATGCAATTGTATTAATACCACCAGCATGACCAGGAAAATCGGCAACATTATTACATTCTTTTAAATCCCAAATTTTTATAACACTTTCTTGTGTACCAACACCAAATATAATACCATCTGGATGAAATTGTGCACATGTTAAACCTATTAATAAATTTCATAATGTTACCAAATACTAAACAAAAAATTTCTTATGTAAACCTTTCTGTGAAGTTGTATCTTGAACTTTTGTTATTAATTTTCCTGTACGTAAATCTGATAAAGCCCATAATGTATCACTTGCACTTGATAAAACATAATCACCAGTTGGATGAAGTGAAAGACCTGTTATAGGAGTATCATGAGCTTTAAGAACTTTCAAACATTGTGCAGATGGAATATGCCATACACGAATACTTGAATCTGCACTTCCTGTAATTGCAATTTCCTAGAAAATTATATTATTTTTAAAATTAAAAGAAAATATTTTCGAAATTTTTCATACTTCATCAAAATGATGAATAACATGTGTAACTTTCTTTTGATGGCCTTTAAGTGTTGCAACAACTTGTTCACTATCTCGATTAAATACAACAGCTTGACGATCATTTCCACCAGTTAGAATTATACTAGGATTTTTTGGTGAAATATCAAGAGCTAATATGCCAGGAGTACCAGCACTATGTAATGCCTATTATTTAAATATGTATAGAAAAAAAAATAAGAAGGATAAGAACAAACTGTATGTGTTGCTGAACAACGAAAATTTCTCATTTCATCGACAGTTGTTAAACCTTCTGGAACACGTTTACCACGTTGTTTACGTAATTGTGTTAAAACTGATGCTTTATCTTGTAACTAGAAAGAATTCATCTTAATTGAATTTATATATAAATGAAATTACTTTTTGAATTATTTCATCAGTCATGCCTTCAGCAGCTGATGTTTGAGAAATATCAGCAGTAGTTCCATGATATGATGTTTGCATTGGTTGATCATTAGCAAATTGCTAGAAACAAAAACAAATTAAATACGAAAAATTTAAACTTTCTTACTGTTGGTATTGATTGATTAATACCCGCTTGTGGTTTAAGTGTAGCTAAAGCTTCTCGTGCAGCTGTGACTTCTTTATTTAAACGAGCTATAACACGACAAGCTGCATCATGTTGATACATCACATGTGAAAGTTCTAAATTTATGAAATAAAAACTTATACTTTGATATCAAACAATAAAAAAACCTTGTCGAGCTGTTTGTAATTGTTGACGAAGTGTAAAACTATGTAACATAGTACCATCCCATTCATCTTGTAACATTTTAAGAATAGCTGGTATACTCGTTGCTGATGGTGGTTTGGGTTTACCAAGTGGTGTAACTAAATTTACAATTGAAAAACAAATTTACTTATAACTTAATTTTTAAAGGATCGCAGACAATATTGTTCGAAAAATATGTATAATCAATAAGAGGCTTATTTCTATTTAAAAAAAAACTACCTTTAACATCAATCAGTTGTTCTTCAGTTAATGGTTGTCCGTTAATTGGATCAGTTGATACTTCATGTAAATACTTAATAATTAAACGTTTTTCATAGATACATCCTGATACAGGTGAAAGTACTGGTTGTTCAGGAACTTCATTTGAAACTAAAATATTAATTTTTTCTTACAAATTCTATTGTATTTCGATAAAATCACTTACGAGAACAGATAAGTGACATGATTATTAAAAAAAAGAATCTAAAAACGGAAAAAAATCACAGTTAAATAAGTTCTTCTTCTTTTTTTTTGTTTTTATCACTATCAAAGAAAATATAATAATAGTAAAATACTGATTAGAAGTACAATATCATACTAAAGATAAACTGAATAAAGTAGATGAAAATAGTCAATGAATATAAATAAATAAAAAAAGAAAAAAGAAATAACGGAGAAAAGAAAAATGAGACTTCTTTTTGTTTTTAGTTTATCACAACGGAAGAGATTCGTTTCAGATTATTAAGCAACATTATTGTCAGTTGTTGGTGGTGACTGACCATCTTTGCGTAACATCGGACTACCATTACTATCTTGTACAGGAACTTTTAATCCACGATTTTTTATTGTATTTGGTGAACCCATTTGTAATTTAGCTGTGAGAAGTGGCTTATCATAAAGTGTTTGTTCACCATGTTCATCCGACATATCAGATTCAGAGATGATTACATTAGAAGTTTTTGGTTTATCTAAAAGAGAAATATATTTTTCTTACTTGGAAAATAAAATCGAATTTTATTTCTACATACTTTTTCTTAATAAACGAAATTTACTTTTACTTTTTTCTTTTGGACTATGCGGACTATATTTACCATTATCATCCTCATTATCATCATCATCATTTTCATGTAATAATTGATAACGAATACGTTTACGACGTTCTAATAAATTACGACGACGTCTCCAACGTAAACAACAACATAAACATAACCAACAAAATACTATTGTGAATATTGAACCAAGAATTGTCAGTAAAACAAAATAATGAATTGCAAAATCTGTAAAAAATATTTCAAATATATGAATATAGTTTCTTTTCTCTACTTACCACAATTTGGTTCTTTATGCATAAATGATTTCAACCAATTTTCCATATAATATCTATTACAAATACAACGTTTTGTTTTCTGATCACATTTTCCATGATTTGAACAATTCGATAAACATAAATGAGTATCAATTGATAAAATATTCATATTTGAAGCTGAACGTAATGATTTAATTTTCTTTTGTAAATGAATTGCAAGTATTTTTGGTGAAATAATCATATCAGTTTTTGAATCTATTCCTTTTAGTAATAAAATATTGTTGTCCAACATTCCAACCATAATTATATCAATATTAGGTATTATATCAATAAGAAAAACACGTATTTGTGCTAAAAGATTATCAAGTGTTTGTTCATATAAATATGGTCTTGCGGAGAAAATAATTTCAATTAAATTTCCAGCATCCGGTATACCATCAACATGAATAGTTATATTACTTTCACTCATTTGATGTCGATCATCATACACATAAAGATTAAATATATATTGTCCTTCGATTAAATTTGTTATATAAGCGATCGATGATGAATCGGAATTATTTATAAAATATCCAGTAGCTGGACTTAATGGACTTTTTTTCCATTGCCATTTTGCAATACCATAATCAGCAGTTGTTGTTGATGCGTTGAGAATAAGAAGATTATTGATAATATTAACATTTGGTGTTTCTGAATTAATTGAAATTTTTGGTGGTTGACCATCTTGTGCATAGACAATAACAAGAATATCTTTTTTTTGAAACATATGCTTGATCATTTGTTGTTAATATTAATTGAAATATATATTGACCAACATGAAGATTTGATATTCTTGTTTTAAGTGAATGTGGAGAGACAACTTCAATTTCATTTATAGGTTGTTTATTATCATTTGATAATAATGTCCAAACTATTTTTGTTTGTTGTTCAATAATACTGGATGTACCATCAAGGATAACATCATCTGATGGCCAAAATACAACTTCACGTTGAGTGCTTACTCGAGCTTCGATTGGCTCTAAAATTTATTATTTTTTTTTAAATAATTAAAGAAGAAATTTTGTTTATTATCTTACCACCAGTAACAACTAGTTGAATAGTTTTGATTTGTTCATTACCAAGATTATCAACAACACGTAATTGAAATGAATAACTACCTGGACGAAGATTTGATACTGATAATTCCGATGTATCAACATTCTAAAAACAATTCATATTATTAATATTTATATTAAGATTACTAACGTCAAGTAATGGTGTAGTAGGACCATCGTTCATATATGTCCATTGATAAGTAACACGACGATCAGATGGTTCAACATGTGCTTCAAGTTTCGTTATTTGTTGAGGTAAACGAATTGTTAATGGCGAAGGTACTTTGACGACAAGAGGCGGTGGTGTTGTTGTAGCTAAAAATAGAGTTTCATATTATCTACAGCACAACAAAATTTTGATAGAGTTAGTCAGTTGTGTAAATAATCAATATCGATTTCAAACTGAATAAACTATACATTTCAAAGCTTTACATCTTATATAAGTTTATTTGTTTCTTACCTGGGCGAACTTCGACTTTAACAATATCGGATGCTAATGTATTTCCTTCTTTATTATTTAATTTTAATTCAAATTCATATATTCCTTCTCGTACTTGTTTAATAACAGTATGTGATGTTAAATCTTCGTGATTCGATATATTAATTTTCGCTCCATTTGTTGATGATTTAAGTATCCAAAATAAAGTCAAATTTTTATTATTTAATATTGACATATCTATTTCACTTTTATTTGATTTATAAAGAATATGTCCATATAAATCAATTTGATTTTTAGGTAATGTTATTATTTGATCATCACCAGCATTGACTTCAAGATCAAATAATGATGATGAAATTGAAGTTGTTTTCATTGCTATTGTTGAAGTTTTTAATAGAATTTCTTGATTATCATCCATCACACATTTTCCAGTATCTGTTGTTCGAAGAAAACCTAATTTACATTGACAATAACCATGTTTAGCACGATCATTGGGTGGTAAACATTCTTCATTTTTATTGCATTTTCCATGATTAATATTACTATCGAGATTATCTTCTTCATCATCGTTACTTTCATATATTGCACAAGGTTTTGCATGGAGTAAATATTGACGACAAACACCTAAATATATATTTATTCAAAATATAAATCTTTTCGTCTTTGATATTTTACCATTGATACGACGATAACCATTCTTACGATCACATAAACATACATTACGTTTTAATTGAGCATTGATTGCTATTTGTTCACACTGTTCATTGATTGCACATAATTTTGTTTCATTACATTCATCACGTCCTGGATCTTCATAATCAATAGCAGCTGCTGTTGATTCTTTAATAAAGAAATTTGCTTTTTTCTTCTATTCCTTATCTAAATTAAATAAGAATTTCGACTTACCAATCGAACGAATTTTGACATAGAATGTTTCATCATTAATATCACTAGCATCACTATTGATTGGTTCACATAATTCATCGGATACACATTCAATATGAACACATACTGATGATATCCAAAAAGCAATATTACACCGATGAAATTCACAACATTGAGTGACACATGCTTCCCAACTATTAACTTTAATTCTAGAAAAAATAAAATAAAACCAATGAAAAATCTTTTGATTGTTTTTGTTTTTACTTAGAATATTTTCCAGCATTTGCACCACCCATTGGTTTAACATTTGTATAAACAAGACTGTTTAATTCAGCTGAATTTCTCCAATTCTCGGACCATGCCGAACAAACATCAACTAAAATCAAATATTTTATTTAGAAAATAAAAAAAAATCAAATATTTACAAGTATTTGATTTTGAATAACAACATTGCTGGAAGGAAAAACATATCAGCACCAATGATAGAAATTTTAGCACCGACATCTAAAATAAAAAATTATTTTTGCTAAAAAGCTTATCTAAATTTTCCTCATTTCATGCATGTAAATACAGTTAGTTAATCAACCGAAACGTTTGAAAACATATATCTCAATATGATGATGATTAGTAGGTACTGTATCGACGGGAGAAAAAAACAGTCATATTAGACAGACAGACAGAACGAACGAAAAAATTTCGTAGACAATGGATAGGTATTAAAAAAGATGGACAAGGCTTTTTATAGTAATTGGATAAAAATTATTTGATTATTTTATATGATTATCGTTACAGGATAATTTAAAATGGAATCCGAATAAAAGTTTATTCATTTTAAAACTTTAACCATTCATATTGACAGATGTCGGTCGTTTACATCAGGTAAATATTTCTGTATTCAAAAGAGGGTATAATGACCGTAACTCATAATGTGACTTTGGGAGGGGTTGTACTTTTTCTCTCAGTATAAATAATATTTCCTTCCGATTAAGAACAAAATTCATTGTAATTTGGATTTAATCATATATTGAAATCTAAATGAGAGAATTATTCTGTATCCCTCATGTTATTAGTGCCGGCGTCAAAACATATGTCATTGATAACTATATGGTAATATTTTATTAGATATATATGTGTATACAGAAAAAAATAATGATTAATATATTTGAAGTGTACATGAATTTCTTTCATGAAATAGCGCCTACTCGATGATGTCTTTTCATTTGAATCCATAGTTTTTTCCAAATAGTAAAAAATCGAATGTCAATTATACCGATGATAGCTGGATCTAAAGCGATTTCAATGATACTTAATAAAGATGTAAAAATTGCTGGATCACTATTAGCATTAGTAAATTGCCCAGCTAGTACATCTGGACTCCATAAAACAAGCCAAATCGAATAAAATATTATTGTTTGTAATAAAAGTATTCGTTGACGTTTACGACGAATACCAATAATTTGTTCATTAGAAATACCTCGTACTGAACTAACATAATGTATGCCAAGTCCAAGAATAAAAATATTTGAAAATATAGGTATAATATAAATTACAAATACATTAAATACTTGTACTATTGTTGATACATATACTATATCGCAAGATCCACCTCGTCGACGATATATTTGTGATAGTTGAGCAACAAATTGTACAATAACATTAATTGCTGGTAATATATAAATTAGAAAATGTATGAAAATAATTAAGCGAGGTCGTTTTATATAAATATTTTTATTAGAAACTATTTGTAAATATCGGCAAATATTAAATGCTAATAAAAGATAAGTTTGTACTGTATTAATATAGAACTTTGATGATGCTTCAAAATAACATAAAACATCTCGAGCTGTTGGATATAAACAAATAGATACTAGACGTATAGCATAGAAAATAAAGAATCGTGCAATAAGAAGACCATCCGTAACTAAATAAGCATAGAGCCACATCATATTTCGTTGTCGTAATGTTGAACATACGATAAATTGAATCCAAAAAAGACTATGAGTACCAACAGCAATGCTAGCTACAATTAATGTAGGTCCTAATGAATCAAGTGTACTAGGTGACCAACTGAAAATCGTACACAAAGATGCCATGATTATTAAGTCAAATGAATATAACTGTAAAATAGAATATCTCTGTCTTACCGAGAATGAAAGTTAATAGAACAGATTTTCTTAAGAAAAAAGAAGTAATGCAATTGAGTTAATCCTTTTATTCTTATGCGCATGCATCGCCAACTTTTAATAGATCTAACTCGTGGAAGAGTATCTCGTTTTTTTTTGAAGAACGTGACTTTTTGTTCGATGTCTTATAAGTATGTGACTTAATTTCCGTTGATTACATTTTATCAATTAAAATTAATTCCGCAGTATATATTCATGTTAGTTTTATAAATATTACAAACTTAAAGCGCACAATGTTCTCATTAAAATGTTTTTTTAGCAAAACAAAAGTACTATTCAGTTCAATGGAGAAGAGGCAGCACAGTATTTCCGAAAAACAACCTAGATTTCAATTCAAAAATTTATTAAATACAAATCAGACTCTCTTGTTTCTGATTTTCAAAATTTAATGTACTTAGAAAGTATTATCCCATACAGGTCATTGCACGAAAAATATATCTTTTGTGTATATATATATATTCAACAAAATCTTTGTTTTTTTACTTCATTGTTAAAAAAGTGAAGTCAAATACAAGGAGCATCTTCATTCATACACACACACAAACGGATAAATACAATCGCTGAATGTCAATAATCAATATAAAAAAAAAGGTCGAAAGATTCACACATGTATACAAATAAATGTTTGTTGTTGTTGTTATGATCATCGTCAATATTTTTAGTGACTAATTAAACAAAAAAAAATGAAACAAAAGAAAATCATTAGGATAAGTGCCTCTATGTAAAACAAATTAGTGACAGAAAAAATGGTATGCATTGATATTGCACTTAATACGAAGTCGTGAAAATAAATCATAATAGAAAAAAGAAGAAGAAGAAGATAAGTCAATCATTCACGTAGCACAACATTTTTTTGGTGTACCACCAACTACTGTTCGTTTTGCTCCAATACGTGTACCACCAGTAGGTGTTTGTCCATTATTCGATTGATTAAGACGTCGTTTAAGTGCAAGACTGGTTATTTCATTAAATGCTTCAGCTATATTTTTACTATCTTTTGCTGATGTTTCAAAGAATGGTAAACCTTTTTGTTCAGCATATGCACGTGCATCAGAAGTTAAGACAACTTTACCCGCTTCATTATCATTATCATCTTTATTACCGACAAGAATTTTTGGGACTGATTTATCACAATGACGTTCCATTTCTGTAATCCAATCTTTTAAATTAGCAAAACTTTCACCATTTGTTACCTTAATAATAAAATAATGAAAATAAGAGAAAAGAAAAGATTTATTTACATACATCATAAACAATAATCACACCATCAGCACCTCGATAATATGTACCTATCAGAAACAAATATGCATTTAGTAAAACAATTTATTAGTTCAGTTACTTGTAATAACACGAAAACGCTCTTGACCTGCAGTATCCCTAAATAGAAAAAGAAATTAAATTTGTAGGTGGAACGCGTTGACATTTGTCCAATAATAGATAGTCTCAATTATATTTCTAACACAAAGACTCCTACTCCTACATTGTTCTTCAAAATTTATAATTTATATTCAATTATCTACTTTAAATATCATTTATTAATGCGATACAGTCTCGTAAAATACTTTTAAACATAACGAACCATATTTGTATTCGACATTGATGTCCATCAACATTAATCGTACTCATTTTAAAATCTACTCCAATTGTTGTAATATATGCAGCTGTAAAAATATCATCAACAAAACGAACCATTAATGAACTTTTTCCCACACCTGAATCTCCAATAATAAGAATTTTAAATGTTTGAACAGTATCAAGATTTTTTGCTGTTGATGCCATATCTAGAAGAAACAAATGAATCATTGAATAAATTATTTTTTACTTTTACATATTACACATATTTTGTTTCAAAATGTTTTTCATTTAAAAAAGAAAAGCAAACGAGAACGATACAATGAGAGAGAAAAAAGCGTATTCTATAATGATGATGATATGTACGAGACAACAAAACTCAAAACAATAAATTGGAATGATAGAAATATTGTACGAAAAGATAAAACAATTATCACAACTTATTTGCAACATGAACCATTATGTTTCTTATCTTTTTTCTTCGATTTTCCTGATGATTTTAATCGAATATTTTGTGATGTTGTAGCACCATTATGTTGCATAACTGGTCCTTTCGCTCGTGCATCTAAACGTTGATATAATGCTAAACGTGTAACAGCATAAAATGCTTCAGAAACATTTTTATTGTCTTTTGCTGATGTTTCAAAAAATGTTAAATTCATTTGACGAGCATATTGTTGAGCATCCGATGTTGATACTATTTTTTCCATTTGTTCACCGCCATCTAATGATGGACTGTCATCTTTATTGCCAACAAGTACTTTAGCTATACTATTATCACAGTATTTATTTATTTCGTCTATCCAACGGCGAATACGAGAAAATGATTCACCATTAGTTACATCATAAACTATTATAACACCAGCTGCATCACGATAATACTAAACAAACAAATATTACAAACAAAATTCAAACAGCAATAAAACATACAGTTGTTGTTATCACACGAAAACGTTCTTGACCAGCTGTATCCCTGTAAAGAAAAAAGCATAAAATTCTATACGGACACAACGATACTAAATATGCAAAACAAAACTTTTACAACGATAAAAGCGTTCTTCAAAAATAAATATGTGATATCCCTTTACTCACATAATTTTTAATAAAAAAAAATTATGACTTATGAATGGAGTATTTATAAGATTCATTTCGGGCATAAATTATTCAAATGAATATCTGTAACATAATAAGAAAGAAAGTTTAATATGACATTAATCTTTTCTATATTCGACCTATGTAAATACTCGTCAGACATATTTTTTAACTGAAGATTTTCAAGGTTTTCTTTTCTTAAATTAAATAAACTAACCAAATCTGAACTTTGCATTGATAATCATCAATAACTAATGTTCGAACTTTAAAATCAACACCAATGGTTGGAAAAAATGTTGCTTGAAATGTTTCATCAACAAAACGAGTCATTAAACTACTCTACATTATAACAAAATAAATATAAATTTTTTTTTTTGAAAAATAAAATACAAACTTTTCCAACACTTGATTCACCAATAATAAGAATTTTAAAATGAAGTATTTCACTTGATTTTGCCATGTTAAATAATGAAATAAAATAAAATTTTAACCCGGACTCATGACAATCTTATATTCAATTCTTTCTTTTCCGTGTGTAGATAAAAAAAATGGATATGTATGATTCATTAAAACCACTCTCATTTTTTTTTATTATTTTAAAACTAGACGATACCGCCATCTATATCTTGAAAAATGATTTAATTGATTTTTAATAAAATATTCTCATTTTTAATATTATTTTTGAAATTTATATTCAGTAGAAATTAAATAATGAAGATTATTTGTGATTCTTCAACGAACAAAGAACACCCGGGTCATTCAATCATTATGTTCTTTAGGTAACGAATATCAATCAATTAAAATCTGAAACTCATGGATGAAGTGAAGAAAAAAATGATTTCGACATCTACGGATATGCAAGATGAAAATATCCACGAGAGTTTATTCAATCTTAAAGTAATTCATTTAACCAAATAATTTTAAAGAATAAAAAAGAACATTTTAATCTTTTTTTAGCGTTTAAAAGACGGTTATGCATCTATCGTGGATAAATTAGGTTATGGAAAATTTAAACCATATCTTCAACGTTTATTTCATTCAGTTGAAATAATGCTTGTACATGAAGTAACTGAATTTAAAAAAATCGATGCAAAATATCAGTAAGTTATTTGTCAGAGAGAAATTTTGTTTCATTGAATGAATAATTTTCCTTTGCCATTTTAATAGAGATATGGTACGGCAATGTCATATCTACGAAAAAACATTGACTATGCTTAAAGAGGTAAATTGAATAGAAATTTTATGAATAAAATATCAATATTGATTATTCTTTTAGAACAATTGTTGTGAATTAAGCTCGTTTAGGTAAGTTTTTAAAGAATCTCTCGAGATATGAATTGTGATGCTGTAATTTATATACAAAGGATGCATTTTTGTAAAATTGATAATATGTATTAAATTTTAGAAGAGACTTTAATGGTTTATCAATTTCAGTGGCAAATAGAGTAACATTTCATTTCGAAATCTTAGTATTGAAATTCGATTGAATGGTGATATTAATTAGATAGACATTAACTGAATAAATAGTCATTGAGATCTCTATCTGATTCCGTTGTTCAGTTTCGCCATGTGCTCTGTGCATGATACATTCTTTTCTCTCTCATATTTTATTTGTTTTCATTCACACTCCTCTTACTTGTCTTTTTGCTCCTCTTCCATTTTTTGGTGTTCTGAGTCAGAGAGGATGCGTTGGAACGCATGTATGCATGACAGAAGGCGTTAGCAGTGGTAGATAAATATATTGTTCTGTGTGTTTGGAGTGTCTGCATTCTTTTTATATGGATTACTGTCCGATTATGGAATAAACAAACATCTCACAAGTTTCTCCACTGACCTTGTTAATAAATCCAATCTTATATAATTCAGTCGAAACTGGTATTACTCGAATTCATCTAAATAACTTATCAAACTCTGAAAAAATTAAAACATGTCCTTTTAACATCATGAACTACATATTGATAATCATGTGTATATGTTTGTTGTTGTTGCTCAAATATTCATGGTTTCGTCTAAAAAGACTGTTTATCTCAAAGTGAGAAATAATATCTAACGAAAAGAAAATAAATCGTTTTTGCATAATATATAATTCTTTGAATCATTCTCTTATTTCTGAATGTATAATCAATTATTATTATACAATTAAAACTGACAATCAATCAATTCGCAAATAAGTTGTCTCTTTGTCATATATAATAAAAAAAACTCTCTTGAGATTTAATCGCGTGCTATCTATATATTTATCTAGTAGTAATTCAATTATTTATTATTTTTTCCTTCGTTTCTAATTTAAATTTAAAAAATATATTTCTAGTGAATCAAGTAATACATATGCATTAGATGATTTAACTAAAGTTACTCCATATCTTGCACCTGATCTTCTTCAATCAACACTTGGCGCAGGAAATAATGGTGGAAGTACATCTATACAATTTCGTTTACCACGTCGACGTTCATCATTATCAAGCCGTCAATTTGTTTCAACTCCACTTGGACCAACACGAACAATTAAACCAGCAGTTCCTCTTGCTCATTTTGATGATGAATCTTCATTAATTCTTACAAATAGTCTTGGTTTTCAACAACAACAAGAAAAACAATATGTTGATGCTTATACTGAACCAGAACCTATTCCAATCATTGAACAAAAAGATTTCTGTTGTCAAATGGCTCCATTATATGTTGATAAAGATATTGAAACAATTCATTTAACTGTCGAATTTCAATCAACACAAACAGATATTATATCAACAGAAACTATTGCTTGTCAAATAAATCCAGATCTAAATGATTGTTCAATACAAACAATTGTTAATGAACAAAAAGATTTTTCATGTCAATTTATTCCAACATCAATTGATCAAACAACAGAGACAATTATTACAGATTATCATACACAAATAAGTCAAACTGATTCAATATCGACAAATGATTATTCATGTCAAATAACACCAGAATATATTCATCAACAAATTGAAACAGAATCTATTTTAACACAAGATATTGCTTTACAATGTTCATTTCATGATGTATAACAAATCGATTTTCATATATGTATTTATACCTATTTATTATTATTTTAGGAAATAATCTTTGACGATCAACAAATTCAAACTGATCCAGTATCTACAAATGATTATTCATGTCAAAAAACACCAGATTATGTTCATCAACAAATTGAAACAGAATCTATTTTAACACAAGATATTGCTTTACAATGTTCATTTAATAATGTATGACAAATCAATTTTCATATAAATATTTCTTTTATTGTTATTTTAGGAAATAACCTTTGATGATCAACAAATTCAAACTGATAGAATATCTCATATTGATGTGTCAATTCAATATGAGCCTGAAATTGATGAATCTGATACAGCAATTCTTCCAATTCTATTCTGTGAAGATTTACCAATAGAAATTGAAATTAATAAAGAAGATATACAAATAGAAACTAAAATTTTACTTGATCAAGAATGTCAAACAATAAATAATAGTTTTCTTCAATTAAATGAATATACACAAACACCACATATTGATTTAACTGATTGTGCATCACAATCAACAATAATAACCTATGAAAATGAACATATGCAGACCGAACCAGACTCAAGTTTATATTCATCATCTCTGTATATTGCACCTCCAACAACAACAACAACTATCCAATCATATTGTTCATCAACTATTTTAATTGTACCGAAAGATAATTCGGTATGTCCGATTGTTAATGATCAAGAAATTCAATGTGATCTTGAATCAACAAAAGCAATCATTCCAATTGAAATTGATCGTCCAATGAAATTTAATGATAGAAAAAGTATTATTCAACAACAAATGGATGAAAAAGAAAAACAAATGAATAGAATCATTGGTAAAATTTAAAATAATAAAAGACTTTTATAACTACAGAGTAGCTTTAGTTCAACCGCATATTTATTAATTAATGAGTAAAGCAATTTTCATTGACACTTATAGGCTCCTTATTCTCCGACGCTGATTTTAGGGGAAAAAACAATTATTAGTCGGTAGGTAGAAGAATTCAGGGTATAAGGATTTATGTATCTTTGAACATTTCATCAGTTATTTTTATTTATGACGGTGATAAACTGAAGAGGTTTAAAAGAAATGATAACTATATATTTACATTTTTGATAAGACTTTTAGTAATCAAATATTGATTAATCAATTCAATTAGTTTATATAAATATTCATTTTTATCTATGAGAATAATTTTACTTCTTTTTTTTAAAAGTTTTCTCATCAAAAATAATACATGATAATATAGAGTGTCTCAAAATTTTGAGAGAAAAGTACATTCTTTTAATTACACTATTAATCAAGCTTCATCAAGTAATTGTTTTTTTCAATGATAAGTATGATTGAAGCTTTTATTGCTTCGGAGAAACTTTACAAGTACTGTTGACAGGTATTGTTATCGAATGGATTATAAAAATCAGCCGTTTTTCTATTGCAAAATAAAGCAGTACCTAGTAACTTTTTGTTTATGCTTCAATTTCAACACTTTTGTGTAGAGTTTAAGTCGACAAAATCTTGCGCTATCATTTCAGTGCATCTATTTTAATATGGCACTATAGAAAGACGCCTAAAGGTGCCAATTCTAGAGCTTAGACGATTGATTTCTTTCTTTCAGTTCATCAGTAATTGCGCGGAAACAGTGCGATTTCATAATCTTCTTGAACACCGGACTTGACGCCATTAGACTTTCTTTTCGTGATGACGCGTTAAAAAAAATGCACAAAAACGATGGCACAAGATTTTGTAGGTACTGCTTCTTTTTGCAATAGAAAAACATAACTGTCAACAGTATTTGTCAAGTTTCTCCGTAGCAATAAAAGTTTCACAATCATACCTATCATTGAAAAAAAAACAATTAGTTGATGAAGCTTGATAAGTAGTGTAATTAAAATATTTACTTTTCTCATAGATTTTTGTAACGCTCTATAAGATATTTCATAAGACTAAAATGTTTTACGGTATTACTTATATAAATTTAGTTTCATCCTATTCTTATGTATATGTTATTCAGTATAACTATCGCTATCTTTAGTCCCGTCAGGTACTTAGTCTTTGATTTTTCTCATGGCTTATTCCTTTCTTTTCTATATGTGGTATTTCGTGTATTTACAGATGGATTATATAATTCCCCCGAGTATGTTATAGTACATCTTTTCTTTGACATTTTTTTATATAAATAGTTACAGTTTCTATATGAAGTCGGTATGTTTTGATCGAATTAAATCTATAAATAACCTTCTTTATATACTAATTCATCAAAGATCTAACATTACTAGTTTATTCCTAGTTAATATAAATAATTTGTTTACATTACTACAATGCAATTTTACTCCATTGTATATTCTCATCGGTATTTTGAAGTAATACAATACATGAATTTAGTTGTATTTCTATGAAGCTTAATATATCATTTATGATTAATTTATCGCTGAGATCAGATCTAATTATAGATGATTTTGATGACGAATATACGTTGATATTATTTTGAAAATAATGACCCTAGTTTTTCTTTGATTAAATATGTAAAGATAATATAATCGTTATGGTTTATTTGCTAAAAAAAGACAATGGAAAATAAACATATATAGAAGTTATTCAAGTGTATGTTAACAATATCCCATCTCAGGCTCAAACGAGCGTTAAAAAAATATATTTTTTGTAAACCCATCTTAGGTATTTTAGTAGATAGAAATATATTCAAGTGCAATGAAATGAATTCATAGATTAAATATAAATCTTCTAATATTTTTGTTTAGAGGAATATGCAATGCTTTATGGAGAATATGAAACAGAACGGCGCCGTAATATGGATTTAACAGAAGCTCGTGATCGTTTAGCCGATCATATTAAAGTTCTTTCGGATGAGCTCGGCGATCGAGAGGTACCAATCTATTTTTTTGATTCTTGATTTTTTCAAAAAGCAATCTTTTTTAATTTTAAGATCAATCAAGAAAAATTATTAATTAAAAGTTGTCAACAGAATAAATTAATCAATTATATGTTACCACAAATAGATTGTTCTCCGATGCCAAAAAAGGTGAGAAAAGAAATTCCAGGCAATTTTTGATCTATTTTTATTTTGTTTTAGAAACATCATTCAGCTACTAGTTTTCGTCGACTTTTACCTAAATTCAAATGAATATTAATTATGTAATGAAATGATATCATTATTCTATTTTCTCTCTCTCTCTTTTTCTTTGTTTGCTTAATCTTTGATATAAATTTAATAAAATAAATGAAAGAAAAGAAACATATATTATCGTATAAATCAATTCTCTGGAGATCTCATATCTATAACATTTATTCTGATTAGAAGAAAATATTCATTAAAATAATGGAAATGAACTAGAAGGTTGTGACTACTGGCCTTTCTTTCTCTACACCCATTTAATACGCATGAGATATGTCTGAACGGAATTTTGATAGCTACATATTTACTGCATGATCATAAAAAAATAGTTTTTTTTTCTTACTTCGAGAAGAAAAAAATGAGTCGTGTCATATTGTTTATCTTTTCTTTCTATTCATATACTGCCATTGCTGTCACGTCTATAAAAAACATCAAGGTAATAATAAAAGCCGTACTTTAATCAAGTGACGTAATAATTACTTACTAGAAATTCTTTTTGTTATGAAAAAGAGAATTTTTTTTTCTTCTAACAATAAAACTATTTTTTCATCTAATAATAAATTTTCTTGTCAGGCAATTCGACATATCTTAAGAAAAACAGTGCATCAATTTTATATTCCTTCCATTGACAAAATGCTTTTTATATTATTCACATGACTTATTGACTAATTTCAGACAACAGAACAAAAGAAATAGTTAATCTTTTGTCAATGGTGACTAATTTTTATTTTTTTGAAAACATTTATCATACAAAAGATTTTTCATTAGAAATCTCTATTTTTTCCAATTCTAAGCTTCTGTTAAGCAATAAATGAGTTTTTATTTTTTATGGCAAATGATTCGTAAAAACTACTAAGCAGAAAGGGAAATAGAAATAGTTTCGAGCTGTATTACTTATTTATAAAAAAAAAAGAAAAAAATACGTCGATCGAGTACATCCGTTCTATTCTTTAGATCCTTCTGTATGTATATATCCCTAAAGACAAAGGGAGTTTTCGTCTATTACAGAAAAAAATAGATAAGTATCGCTGTGTGTTTGTATGTGTGTTAATAATACAATATAATAATATGTTCGAATATGAGACCTGTTTTTCTTCAACGTCATAGATACCTTTATTAAGTTCGCTTCAATATGCAAATTTTCTATGCTTCATAGATAATTTTATAATTTTAATATACTAAATAAAAATTGTGGGTGTCTCGAATTATTTGTTGTCTATACTTATCATTATTATGTAAATCTAGAAAGAAAAGTCAAATATAGTCGTACGTCATATTACATGAGTAGGTCTGTGTTGTTGTGAATTTAATAATATCTGAAATATCACGGATAATATATAAGAAGACAGTTTTTCTATGTTGAGAACGTGACTTCGTATGTTATTTGATTATTTTGATTGATTACACATCCCTTATTTCTAAATAACAAGAATATATTCTATAAAATTCTAGTTATTCGACAAAGATAGTTTACGGAGTAAAGTGAACTAAGCTAGACTGTTATACAACTTGTTCGACATGCTATTCTCTTTTTTATATTTTCAACTGCTTAAGCATGAAAGTACTTAGTTCTCTTTGATTTTTATCTTTCATCAGTGTCCTTTATATAGATGTTTCTTTTTTAAACTCGTATTATCTATGTTTACAAGTACGATGATTTTTCTGCTTACCATCCTAATTTTCATCATCAAGTGGGTTAGAAAATATAACGTGCATATTATATATGCTTTGAAGAACAACGCCTATAGTCATCTCATTATGTCAGGAAGTTCTATATATAAGAGTATTTTATTTGTTTCTATCATTTTTACAAGAATTTTTTTTCCGGTTAATCGTTTTCATCGATGATGACAGTATATTTTGTTAGTTTTGCAGCATATCTATTAATAATATATATATATATATGTTAATGTCTGTATGCGACTCATTCGATTTTTCATTCCAATTGGCATTTTCCCATTAGAGATTAAAGAGAAGAAATATATGAAGAAAAAAAAAACACAAGATAGAGAACAACATAAAATAGAATGACGATAAGACGCTTATTACTAAAGTCTGTTTTTAGATAACCATTATTTAATAAATCAAAAGTAAAATTACAACAAATGTTATTACATGATTCATATTTTCATTCATCTAATAAATCAATAAATACAACACATTATGGTACAGTAATTGTCGCATATTCACCTTTATTTCATTCAACATTTACATTAATTATTAGTATATTTGGTGTTATATTTAATTTCATATGTTGTATTAAACTTTGGTTTATTCTTTATCAATATAAACAAAGAAAATTAAATAATACACACGAACAAGAATTTATACATGTATTAGCACATAATAAATATCGTTTTCTTATTGCATTAACAAGTAATGATTGTCTTTTATGTTTATCATCAATAATAAGTTGTTTGGATGAAAAATATTTTTTTCAAGCGCTTCTAGCTCGTCATCATCTATGTGCTGCTCATATTTTACTATGGAAATTTACACTTCATTTTATACCATTATTAACTATTGGTGTATTATGTCGTTATCATTATATATTAAATAAAGCATTTCAAGTTAGATTATCAAATTTATCAACATTAAATCAATTATTATGTACCGATTTAAATATTTTAATAGCATTTGTACTTGCATTAGCATGGTCTGTTGATGGTTTATGGTTATGGGGTGTCGCAAATATAAAAGATTTCATTAAACCACCACTTCAATCAAGTGTTGAGCATACTTATTCAAATGGAACGATGGAAAATTTAGGAACTTCTTCTATTAATAACAGTGTTATAAACACAACTATATTACATCTAAATCTTACACGAATAGAAAATAATGATGGTCTATTTTTATCCGAACAAACAAGAATATGTTATTTACAAACTAATCATAATTTCGAATTCTCTCTTCGACTTATACATTTAATAGAAGCAGATTTTCTTCTTCTTTTTGCATTTCATTTACTAGGTAATATAGAAATTAATCTTCTTTTTTTTGTTGAAAAGTTATTTTTATCTATTATTTACTATATTTAGGTTTTGTTCTTGAGATATGTCTACAGATTCGTTTATGTTGTTGTATAATTATTAAAAAGGTTACATTAGCATTTAATCATGAACGTCAATTATGTATTTATATACTTTATATATTTATTATAATAACATTAACATCTTTACCATTCTATTTATATCGTACACTTGAAATTATCTTTGATGCACAATTAGCATCAGTAAATAATGATCTAGTCAATAGTCGTACATTTGCTCAAATACTTTTAATTGGTACATGTTTTAAACCCGTCTTACTTTTTATATTATTTTTTCCATCATCAATCTTATTTTATTTAAAATGTTATTTGAAATGTTATTCACCAGCAAATATTGGACTTAGTGAACAAGACGAAGATCTTTTACCTTCATCTACTGATCCAAATCAAGAACAACAACGACTACCGAATTCACGTTCACAACATCATCGATTTTCATTATTTACACATTCATCACAAGATCTAAGATTTTCTCCAAAAGTACGAACTCATTCAAATCCTGCTTTAATAATACCATTTCATTGTCAAAATTCATCATCGAAACATGAACAATTGATTAATTAATTAAAACTGTATAGTTCAACTATAATTGATCATTCGAATATATTTATGTGTTTAGAATTTTTGTATTTTATTTAAGTTTAAGAAAAAAAAAAAGTACAAATGAAAATTTATATTTAAATTAATGCAAGTTTATACATTTAAAATCATGAAGGAGTTGATTCTGATGAATATTCTAATTACGAATCAAAGCTTCTTTAGCATTGTATTTTCTTGGTTCTTCCTTACGATATGATACTGTTTCGAGAGTAACAGTTAAAGGTTCATTGGTTTTTGTCATATTGAGTAAATCAGGCATTTCAACTTTTTTCTTTAATACACATTTACCATCAAGAAGTTCATTATCAACATCACAGCGGCCATCGACTTTAATGAATTTGTTGGACATTGTTGGATAAACACGTCTTCGGCAAAGACCATAATCACTGTGTTCTGTACCTTCTGGACATGAATTATCGACGAGAACTAATACATATTCATATTTAATACTATCATCTGTATATTTTTTTGTTTGAAAAGCATTTGAAAAAAAATCGTCAGCTGTTGAAAATGATGGTCTGAGTCTTAAATTTTTTCTAGGGTTAACGTAATAACATAGTTCTTTAATCATTACATAATTTCGTGGACAGGAACCATCTTTTGCAAGAAGTATTTTTGGATTAAAAATGATTTTTGTAAGTTTGAAAGGTTTAATGTCCAAGCAATAACCTCGTTCATCAGGTTGAGTTCCTTTAGGACAACCACGAGGAATTTCATATTTAGTTGGTTTTGTAACAACATCATCTTTTTTTTTCAAAGTATCATCAGTTGATTTAATACTGTCGTGTTTTGGTTTAACAATGTCTTCTTTTGATTCATCGACGTCTTCTTTTGGTTTAACAATGTCTTCTTTTGGTTCAACGATATCGTCCTTTGGTTCAACAATATCTTCTTTTGGTTTAACGATGTTTTTCTTTCGTTTAAGGATGTCGGGTTTTGGTTTGACAATGTCTTCTTTTGGTTCAACGATATCGTCCTTTGGTTCAACAATATCTTCTTTTGGTTTAACAATGTCTTCTTTTGATTTAACATCATCTTTTTTTTCCAAACTATCATCGGTTACTTTAACATTGTCTTTTTTTGGTTTAACAATGTCGGGTTTTGGTTTAACAACGTCATCTTTTGGTTCAACAATGTCTTCTTTTGGTTCAACGATGTCTTTTTTTGGTTTAACGATCTTGCCTTTTGGTCTAACAATGTCGTCTTTTTGTCTGACGGTGTGATCTGATAATTTAGCAGCATCATCTGTTAATTCAGTAGTAGCTTCGATCATATCATGAGATTTAATTTCTTGACAAATACCATGTTCATCATGTTCCATTCCTTCGCGACAACCACCGTATATTGGGAGTTCGGGCTTCTCCTTAAGAACAAGTTTTTCCTGAGGAGCAATTGTGATGTAGACTGGAGTTGAAGTAGATTTAATATCTTGACAAATACCATATTTACCATGTTCCATTCCTTCGGGACAACGACCGGATATTTCAGGTTTGTCTTCTTTAAGAACAACTTTTTCGGTAACAAGAGTTGGAATTTCGAAAGGCATTGAAGTAGATTCAACATTTGTTTCATGTAATTTAGATTTAATTTCTTGACAAATACCATGTTCACCATGTTCCCACCCGTCTGCGCAACCACCATCTAACGGAGGTGTGACCTTCTTAAAAACAGTTTCGTCAAGAATAGTTGTAAATTCGACAGGAATTGAAGCAGATTCAACATTTTCATGTAATTCAGATTTAATTGGCTTGCAATGACCATCGATCAATTCAAATCCTTTTGAACATGTTTCTCCTTCGACTGTAGTATTAAGTGGTACTATAAAACACAGAATATAAAGATATATTTATTTTAATATTATAGAAAAACTTACATCCCATTGTTGATTGTTGACTGATTAATGCAATCAACATTGTTGAAGCAATGAATGATATGAATTTCATGTCTTTCACTATTAGTGTGAAAATATATATTGAAAAAATAAATCGAAAGACTATGATGTTGTATGAACATGTTGTCTCGGGTATATATACTAACAACAGAAACAAAGACAAACACAAGCAGACGATTTATGATCGAAATGACACAGATACTATCTAGGTGCCAGTGACAAAATAAAGAGATAGATAATGTAATATATCGTAATCATCTCGTATTCAGTCAGTCAGCCGTGAGTATAGGCTGACCTATTCGTTTATATTTAGTACACAGAATAATGTTCTCATTATACTGTATCCGTCTGTAAATTTTTCAAAATAAAATAAAATGAAAATGTTCAGAAATATATTTCTTATTTATACGCATTCAAATAAAGAAATCTTTAGAGTTTATCCAGTGGAAAACCTATTTGATTATAGAACGACATCTATTGTTTTTGATGTTCCAATGTATTCCGTTCCGAAACTTTGTTGACTATATAATTGGACGTAGTTCTTGTCTTATATAAAACTATTTATTTATGATCATGTTTGTTTTTGTTTTGATATACTCAACGCTTTAAACTTTTTATTTGTGATATAATAATAGAAACTGATAAGTAATGTTTATCTAAGAAGAAAAAAATTGAGATAAAAATATAATAAGACTTTTTACATTAAGAAAAAGGTTATTGTGGTATTTTATAAAAAAAATTAATGACTACAGAAATAGATGTAAATTCGATAATTAATAAAGGGTGATGTTAAAATTTAGAGATATATAAATATATGCTTTTCTATTTTTAATATTAAAATTCTTAGATATGTTATACCTAAATCAAAACTAATAATGGATATAGAAAATAGTCAAACATTAAATAAATCAGCTGTAACTGATGAAAATTTATTAATTAATACTCAAGGTTCAACAATTACTTTTTATTCTTTAAATTATACATTACGTACACAACGATGTTGTAATATATATTCATTAGTAGGTCGTAAGGAGAAACATGAACAAATTCTTTATGATATAAATGGAATATTTAAACCAGGCATGAATGCCATTCTTGGACCAACAGGCAGTGGAAAATCTTCATTATTAGATATATTAGCTGATCGAAAAGATCGACATGGTCTTCATGGACAAGTATTAATGGATGGACAAACACAAACTGACGATTTTAAATATCGTGTGGGTTATGTTGTACAAGATGATATTATTAGTGGAACATTAACAGTTCGAGAAAATTTAATGTTTTCAGCGAATCTTCGATTATCGAAAAAAATTTCACGAACAGCAAAAACAACTATTGTTCAACAAGTTATTGAACAATTAGGTTTAGAAAAATGTGCAGAGAAATATGTAGGCACTGAATTTATACGTGGAATATCTGGTGGAGAAAAAAAACGAACAAATATTGGTATGGAATTAGTTCTATCACCATCTGTATTATTTTTGGATGAACCAACAACAGGTAAATAAATTAGATTTCAAATTAACTTATAATTTATTATCAAAATCGACCATAGATATTCATTTTAGTTAACAGAGGATGACTATATGACAGTTACGATCATTTAAAGAGAAAAGAAAATACTTTTGTTTCAGAGATACTATATACATTTATTGTTTTAATTTATAACTAGGTCTCGATTCTTCAACAGCTCGTAATGTTATGGAATATCTTCATCGATTATCCCGACGAGGACGTAAGTATTCTTAGAAGAATTTTTGACTATTCATCATTCTTTTAATCTTAATATAGGTACTATTATTTTTTCAATTCATCAACCACGTTATTCAATATTTAAATTATTTGATACATTATTTTTGGTAGCTGCTGGTCATTGCATATATCATGGTCCTGCGAATAAGGTTCTTCCATACTTTTCTTCTATTGGTTATGTTTGTGAAGAACATGATAATCCAGCAGATTTCCTTCTCGATATAACTCAAGGTGATTCTCCAATAGAAAATCTTGATGAATCGAATTCGGATTCTGATAAAAAACATGTACAAAATGCTCATCGTTTACATGATTTATATATAAAATCCGATATCTATGGATCAATTTTACAACAAATCTCAAATTCAAGTAATCGAACAACAGCAGAAAACAATCAATTACAAGTAGAAATCATATCGACATCACGTTTAGCAGAAATTTCCTATGTTTCACAACGTACATTACGGAATGTATTTAGAAATCCAAGTTTAGTTATTATGCAAACAGTTGTAACAATATTTTTTGCTACATTAGTTGGTTTAATTTATTTACGAATTAATCGTATTGAAGATACAGGAATTAAAAATCGTATGGGTGCAATATTTTTTATTGTAACAAATCAAGTCATGGCAAATTTATCAGCTATTGAATTATTTCTTAAAGAACGAGCTTTATTTATTCATGAAAATGCAAGTGGATATTATCATGTTTCAACATATTTTATTGCAAAATTATTATGTGATTTAATACCATTACGTATAATACCATCTGCACTTTTTTCAACTATTGTTTATTTTATGATTGGTTTTCAACAAACAGTGGACAAATTTTTTATTTTCTATTTTGCTATTTTTATAACAACAACATGTGGAGCTGCTTTTTGCTTTTTAATATCAGCTAGTGTACAAGTATTTGGTATTGCAAATTTAATATCAGCAATGTGTTTCGTATTAATGATGGTTTTTGGAGGATTTCTAGTTGAAATATCATCTGTAGTTAGCTTTCTATCATGGATTAAGTGGATAAGTATATTTCGATATTCATTTAATATACTTAATATAAATGAATTTAGTGGTTTAACACTTTGCTTAAAAAATAATACAAATATTTGTCCAATTAATGGTACAGATATTATACATAATGTCGCACATATTGAATATGAAACACAATGGGATTTATGGAAAAATTTTGTTGCATTAGGTTCAATGACAATTATATTTCTTATTTTGGCATATGTACAATTATTACGAATGAAGAAAACGAAATAATCATCAGATGATCTATTTTCAAAGGGATGAAATATAATTGTTAGCTTTTGTTTTCTAGTTAAATTTTCGTTGTATATATCATAAATTATATCTATTTTTGATTAATAAAGACATTCTTCCTATTCAGGCTCTATTTTATAATAAATAGAAATTCTTTTATAACTTTGATTCATCATGCGCGCCATTGTTCATCAAAAACTAACATAATATTTTTAACGTTAAATATGAATCGTAACACAATTAATGTTACTATTCCTGATGGTTTACATGAAATGCTTGAAGATTTTGTTCGTTCTGTTATATCATCGAAAATAAAATCTCGTGATTTATATAAATATGCTTATGAATATTTTTTATCTAATAAAACTTCTTCGGAAACAAATCTTAATGATATAATGGATGATAAAACTGAAGAATGTATGCGTACAGCATTTGAAAATCTTGATGAATATGAAAATCGTCGTATGACACGTCCAGTTTTATTTGGTGATACATTTAATCCTGAAATTGAAAAACTTGTTTTATCAATATCAACGAATGAAAAATCTCCTGAAGAACATCATTTTCTACAACAAACAATTCCAACAACATTACCATTTCGTGCACTTGATTATGACCAAATCGAAGAAATTATTCAATATTTTCAATCATATAATGTTAAATCCGGTGAAATATTAATGAAAGAAAAAGAAGAAGGAGATTATTTTTATCTTATTCAGATAGGCGTTTATGAAGCATTAATTAATAATAAACAAGTGAAAATATGTAAAACAAAAATGAAATCTTTTAGATTATTGTGAGAAAGATTTATTCTTTATAGATAATAATGAAGGTTCATTTGGAGAATTAGCTTTACTTTATCGACAACCACGTTTAGCTACAATTCGTGCAGTAACCGATGGAAAATTATGGCGTATGAATCGAGATATATTCTCAAAAGTTGTTCGATTTGTTGCATTTAAAAAACGTCAACGTCATTTAGAATTTTTAAGAAATTGTCAAATTCTAAAAAATATGAATGAAAAAGAAATGTTAGATGTTGCTGATGCACTTAAATGTGAAGAATATAAACGTGGAGATACGATTATTCATGAGGGTGATAATGCTGATGCTAGTAAAAAAGATATCATTTAATATTCTATCTATCTTTATATATATCGTTTAGTGTATTTTGTTCAATCCGGTAATGTAGAAATTCGTATACGTGAATTATCAAATAAAACTGATTATATTGTTGTTAAAACATGTCAACCAGGTGATTATTTTGGAGAACGTGCTTTATTATACAATGAACGTCGTGCAGCAACTGCTATTGCAATAACACATTGTCAATTATTAGTACTTGATCGAGCAGATTTTAATCGTTTATTAGGAAGTGCTAAAGATGTATTAAAACGTAATGCAGAACATTATAAAACAATAGTTAAAGATATACAAAATAAACATATGTAGTTATTTGTTCTTTCTTTTCTTCTTCTTCTTCTTCTATCATTATAAAAGAATACGAATCAATCTGCTGCCACTAGTAGTTAGATATTTAGTATACAAGATGAATGTAACATCGACTGTAAAAAATGAATGGATGAATGAGATTGAATTTGGGAATATAGGTGCAGTTTTATTTATGACGACTTATATTGGTATTTATGGACTTGGAATAATATGTTTTTTTGGTCAACAATTAAAAGAAACTCAACAACAACGTTTAGAATTACCAGCATATTTTTTAAAAACACTTTGGGATGTTCCAAGTAAAATCAAACTTTATGGTTTGTATTTTATTGGATAATTTTTATTTTTGAAATAAATTCTTAATTTTATTAGAAGAATTAGCAGATATGGAACGTTTAAGACATATATATAATTGTTATTTTACTGATCATGAATCATATATGACAATTAATAATGAAGAACGTCATGCTATTGTTGAAGAACGTGCATATGAATGTGCAACAAGATATCGAGAAAAATTACGACGTCTTCATTTATCACATACAGATTATAATTTAGATACAGTTAAACGTTCATCTGATGGTGGAAGTGATGTTCAAGAACAAATTTCAAAACTTTTAATTTTACCACATAAAACTATGAAAACATTAAGTATTGATTATTCAAGTCGAATTGATGATGATTATGATCATCATATAATGGCAGTATCAGTTGTTTAAGAAGAAAACATTTTATTTTTTTTTTTTTGTTTCTATTATTTGGGTTTTTATTTAAAGACTACGATTTTGCATACGCCAATTTTCTTCCATTTTACGTTCGCGATTTCCCCATCCGAAACTTGATCTATTTGAACGTATATTCGTTGATAGATTAGCTGCTCCTAAGTTTATTATATTAGTATTATTATTATTTGATGTTAACGTCGCTATTGATTGTTGTATTGGTGTAGTGTTAGTTGGTAATATTGTCGAATTATTTCCAATGGAGGTTGGAGTTAGTGCTGATAACATAGCAGAAATCTTTTGTGAAGAAACATTCTAATGAAATAAATTTTTACACTAATTGGCATAAGGATTATTCTTAGATATATACTATATTTATAATAACTCGTTTAATCTCAATATAGAGGAAAGAAGAGAGAGGTATACATAAGTGATGCCAACTGTCATAGTCAGAAAACCGAAATTTATTATGAAATTTTGGAAACTTTTTTTGTTAAATCCGGAAAGGTTTTCAACAGTTAACTTCTACCAGCTAAAATGAATTTCTCAAAATCTTGTTCTCAATTATACAACTTATTATTTTAAAAAACTCGTGTTTCTGTATATCAAAAGAAAATCAACATCAAAATTCAAAATATAATAAACTAAATATATAAGTATATGTCACTGAGCCGCTGTCAAGGAAAAAATTCATAAAAAATAGGAAAATCCGGAAGAGTTGGCAACACTGGTATACATATACTTCTTTTTGTCGTGAAAGTAATTTAGTATTTGACTCTAAGAAGATGATCCATGTTGAATTATGAAACAATCTATGAAAAATTTACAAAAAATTCGAAATTTTCCGGTTCTTCATTGATATTTATAGTGTAAAGTATGACTTGAGATGATTACTACATATTAAATGCAATACGATATTCTATCAAATTAATAGAAAAAGCTACCAATTCTTTTCTTTCGAGAAATACAACCTGATATATAAACACGTTTCATATTAATGAGAAGATTCCACAATAATAGCTTTAAACTCTGATAAATTCTATTTAATTATGACATACTAATGAAGGCATTAGAAGTGGATGCATTAATTTCTGTTGTTCAGTATTTGTTGTTGTTATCATATTATTTCCTTCAATTGTCTTTTCATTTATAATATGTTGATTTTCATTTTGTATCTGAACATATCTCATTCATTTATTTTTACTTTAAGAATATAACAGCTCACCAAATTTCGTTGTAAATTAGCCAAAAATAAAACTTTTGCTGTTAATTCTGGATTAAGTGATTGAAAACTCATACCTTTCCTTTTCTTTTTTACAATAAATAAATAATTTGTGTAGTAATATATATGTATATATTTCTTTTAAAATACAATATAGATGCTTTTGATAAGAATATAAAACAGACACAACAACACTAACAACAACAAGAAGAAGAAGACAGCTGTTGAGAGTTTTTTTTTGAAAGAGAAAGCACAATCGAAATAATTTCTTCGCGCTTATTCATCTTTTACTTGACAACATATATAAATAAAGTTTAAAATTTAAAATATATTTTCAAAAACAGGCTCAGATAACAATCGAGTGCAAAACGAAAACAACATGGAAGAGAAAACAAGGAAATAAACTAATTTAACTAAAATGATAGATCTTTTTTTTTCTGCTTCGTAAAAGAAAATGTTTACAATTCATCTTTATTAGCTTCATCACCGGTTGGTGGAACATCACTACCTGGTGGTGGTGGTTGTCCTTGATAAAGTTTTGTCATAATTGGTGAAACAACATCTTCAATAGATTTTTTTTGTGCTTTGAAATCATCAACATCAGCTGATGCTTGGTTTTCATCAAGCCATTTGATTTTTTCTTCAATTTCTTTTTCAATTGTTGATTTCTCATCAGATGATAATTTACCACCAAGTTTTTCTTTATCAGCCATTTGAGTTTTTAATGAATAAACATATGATTCAAGTTCATTTTTAGCATCAACACGATCTTTAACTTTTTTATCTTCTTCAGCAAATCGTTCGGAATCTTTGATCATACGTTCAATTTCATCAGGTGATAAACGATTTGTATTTGAATTAATAACAACATTATTTTTATTTCCAGTACCTTTATCTTCAGCAGTAACTTTAAGAATACCATTAACATCAATTTCAAATGTAACTTCAATTTGTGGTACACCTCGTGGTGCTGGTGGAATACCAGTAAGATCAAATTTACCTAAAACATGATTATCTTTTGTCATTGGACGTTCACCTTCAAATACTTGAATGGTTACAACTGGTTGATTATCAGCAGCTGTTGAAAAGACTTGACTTTTCTTTGTTGGAATAACTGTATTACGTGGAATAATTTTTGTCATTACACCACCAACTGTTTCAATACCCATAGTTAATGGATTAACATCGAGTAAAACAAGATCACCAGTATTTTCTTCACCTGAAAGTACACCAGCTTGAACAGCAGCACCATATGCAACAGCTTCATCTGGATTAATACCACGTGATGGTTCTTTACCATCAAAATAATCTTTAACTAATTGTTGAACTTTTGGAATACGTGTTGAACCACCAACAAGAACAACTTCGGCAATATCAGCTTTTTTTAAATCAGAATCTTCTAAAACTTTTTGTACTGGTTTCATTGTTGCACGGAATAAATCCATATTTAATTCTTCAAATTTAGCACGTGTTAATGTTTCACTAAAATCTTCATTATCAAAGAATGATTCAATTTCAATTTTAGTTTGATGTTGTGATGATAATGTTCGTTTAGCTTTTTCAACTTCACGTCGGAGTTTTTGAACAGCACGATTATCTTTTCGAACATCTTTACCAGTTTTCTTTTTAAATAATTTAATAAAATGTTCGGAAACACGTTGATCAAAATCTTCACCACCTAAATGTGTATCACCATTGGTTGCAACAACTTCAAATACACCATTATCAATTGTTAATAATGAGACATCAAATGTACCACCACCCAAATCAAAGACGAGAATATTTTTTTCACCTTCTTTCTTATCAAGACCATAAGCAATAGCTGCAGCTGTTGGTTCATTGATAATACGCATAACAATTAAACCAGAAATTGTTCCGGCATCTTTGGTAGCTTGACGTTGAGCATCATTAAAATAAGCTGGAACAGTAACAACAGCATGTGTAACTTTATGACCAAGATAGGCTTCCTATAGATATAGAAATATATATATGAATATAAGAGAAGAAAAAGAAAATTCTTACAGCAGTTTCACGCATTTTACCAAGGATCATAGCAGAAATTTCTTCTGGTTCAAAATATTTTTGATCTGATCCAACATTAATTTGTATTGTTGGTTTAGATTTACGATCAATAACAGTAAATGGAAAATGTTTGATATCAGATTGAACACTTGCATCTTTAAATTCACGACCAATTAAACGTTTAACATCAAATACTGTATTTTCAGGATTTGATGTCAATTGATTTTTGGCAGCATCACCAATTAAACGTTCACCTTCAGCAGTAAATGCAACATATGATGGTGTGATACGATTACCTTGTTCATTAGCAATAATTTCTACACGACCATTTTTAAATATACCAACACATGAATATGTTGTCTTAAAACAAAAAATAGAAAATGAAATAAACTATTTATCAAATTGAAGAAATACTTACACCAAGATCAATACCAATTACGGTACCAACATCTTCTTTTTTCTTTCCACTTGAGTCTTCTTTGGCCAAAGCAATTGTCGCCAAGATGACGACAATTAATGATAAAGACTTAAACATGATTTTTATTGTAAACTAGAAAAAGATTCGCGTTTATCTACAATAATAGAATGTATTTTAAAAAAAAGGAGATAATTATCTTATTTATATATGTATCAAAAAGAAATTATATTCCAACGAAATATGTGATGGCAGCGTTAGATTCGTTTTTCGCTCACACACACTATGCGAAGATGTACATTTGTATCGAATGCCTCGTGTAGAAGAACGATTCGTCTATCAGCAAAGATATTTAAGCTATCCTCCTCCTCCATTAGATATTACAGCTGTTTAAACGAGTAACAAAATGGTTGGTAGTTGAAGCAAAGCAATGAGTGTATTTCTTTCAATTATACTTCTAATATGCGATATATTAAGTATCTATTTCAGTACAAAAAATAAGCGGTCAATTTACTCAAAAAATAGGATGTATGTCATTCATCTTTTATTCTTCTCTTGATAGATGGTGCTAATATCTATACAGTAAAACTTGTATCTTAATTATATTAGAGTTTTGGCTTTAGTTTCAAAATATTTCTATAAAATTTAAATACTATACAAAGATATGTTCATTCCATGTTAGATTTGAAGAAACATTGCAGATATATGCAAAAGAAACTGACGTATTGCAGAGTAATTCTATCATTTTTAATAATTGAGCTACTAGTATATGATTAATCTATCGATCATAATATAATATGTGAAATATAAGATACAATTATTTTCACTAATCTACTATTTTAAAGTAAGATATATATATGTGACACCTTATAAAGATCTTTAATAGTATAAATTCCTTTGAGATTAATATAGTGAAATCTTGGCGTACATAAAAACGATGCATCAAACAATAATGAACTGCTGAGTTATTGGAAAATATCCCAAAGAAGTGTATATAACTTCATAGTAACTGTACAAATATACAAATGATATTAACTCTGCTATAGTATGTGAGATATTTTCTCGTATAGGAAGAAATTCTGACAAAGAAATGTTCTATTTCTTTTCCATCTTTTTCCAAGAAACACATCCTATGGCATATTATCTTTCTTTTCGATTGGTGCATTGAGTATTCCTGATACATATATATATATAATAACATTGATATAAATACAAGTTTGCATTATCTCCGTTACTGTATTTAAATAGAAAAGGATATTTTATTTTTGAACATTTGTATTTTTCTTAACTTTGTGTAAAATATATAATATGTTCACTTTTCGAATATTTCGATTGATTATGGTTACAATTATTCTAGGTGGTCTCGTCGGTAAATATATCCACATTTTATAATAATGTTTATTTAATTATACACCATTGTAATTATTATTATTTCTAGTCTTGATTAGGAATCATTTTAATGGTACACTCAATTTTAATGATATTCTTCGAATACAATCGTTTTCAGATAATAAACAACATAATCAATCACAGTTACATAATTCTATAATAAATATGAATAACAATATCAACAAGTCTCAGATCGGAGAAAACAAAAATTAATGAAGAAAATGACGCCTTCAATGTATATATGGCAATAACATAGATCAGTATGAATTTTCGTTTTGAACTGATTGATAAATATTGTACAAATGTATTGTGAATGTAAGATTTGAATTAAATAAAAAGTTAAAAACTAAACTAAAATCACTTCCATTCAAAAAATATCAAATTACCAATTATGAAAAAAGTTGTAAACAAAATAACTATAGTTACAATCAAATTGGCCAAAGATCTTACTTCGATATTTTAACTATACTTCCACTAGCATCAATTAAACTTTAACAAAACATAACTTTATTGTCAATTCAACTGTGTATGTGTATTTAATATTGAAGGATAAATATTAGTGTTTCTTTAATTATTCGTGCTGATATTCTCTTCATAACTAGATCGATTTTGAATATATATCCTCTATGAGAAAAACAACCAGTTATTGATTCGTTTCATTATCAATGATATCATATGTTAAATATTAAACTTTAAGTCAGCTGGAGATATTTCTATGAAAATAAATAATGAGAACACGAACATATGATTCTCTGAGAAGAAGAAAATAAAAACAATATTATTTTTAAATGTAGATAATTAGTTGAAATAAATTTTAAAAAAAACAAGACTAATTTTGACGTTACAATGCACTTATGTAGAAGGATGGGTTATTTTTTGAAAAACTATAATATTAGCAATACCATTGTTTGATATAGATAAAATAGAAAGAGAAAAAAAAGCTATTAAATAAAATTTTCATATAATAACATATGTAAGTAATACGTGTTATTCATGATGAATAATAAACAATAGAAAACAGATTTTATTAAATGCTTTTTAAGACTACAATTTATTCTATTCAATAAATATTGTTGCTATTTAAGCATATTCTTTTAACGAATGCACTTATATCATGTTCGAAAAGTCAAATAGCATCTCAAAGACATTATTTCTTAGCGTAAAACATGTCAAAGATGAAGTTATACGTATCTAAATTTAAGACTAGGTTAAATCTATTCAATTTGCACTAAAAGTTCCTCATGATATGTTATATAGATTAATTTTAACATGGATTTCTTAGTCCGTACTTCATAACGACTTTTTCTTATGTTAATAAGTGAAGCATTTAATTTTGAATATATATATTCATAAATGAAAGCAACAAAATATAAATAAAAATTTTCGATGTATGTAAGAGATGACTAAAGAGAAACAAAAGAAAGATTATTTATTCTGATGATAAACTTATTTTGTTCACATGGGTTGAGTGTCGTTGATCAGACATACATCATCGAAGAAGAAAAAAAAAGAATAAGAAGAAGAACGAATACAAGAAACAAATTGACAAAAGAAGAAAAATAAAATAAAATAAGATCGCCTAGTGGTAAAAATAAAATCATCACTGTGTAGGTGTGTCGTTTTTTTTCTCTCTGAATATACATATACAAATTGAATAGAAGGAAAAACGACAAGAACCGAAAAACAACATCATCATTATTGTTGTGGAACACTGAAGCAAAAAAAAATAGATAACTTCGAAGAAAACAAAAAAAAAGAACAACAACAACAATCAGACACACAAATACATACACCGGTATTCACACATTTAGATACATTGGAGAAGAAAACAAAGTGACAAGAACGAAATATATCTATATATATAGATATAGATATAGATATAATCATTCATTATTTGATAGTTGAGTAGGATGATGAGCAAAAGAAGAAGAAGAAGAGTTCCTGTCGGCGAATGACAAAAGAAGAAGAGTGAATAGATGAGTATGAAAGAGCGTCATACGCCCATTGGATCGACAGAAGTTCCTGTGGTCTTTATTTGTTGATTTGCTAGTTAAAATAGATTTTCCTTATTGATATTTTTTGTTTGAGCAAACTTATAGAAGATAACGAGAGGAAAAAGACGATTATATTCAAGTTCTCTCGTTTCTTTTCTATGTTAACTTGTATTAGGCCAAACAGTATGATCAAAACGAGCATGCTTGAGTAAAGGTTCAGGACATGATGACTGAGCATAATCATTGGATCGTTGTAGCAATGCTAGTGATTGATGTTGTTGTGAAGGATTTGAATTTTTTGATAATGATGTATTTGAACCTGAATTTGTTTCTAATGTTGAAGAACGATTATTCCCTGTACCAAGTGGCATAGATGGTGAAAATGGTTCAGTTTTCAGACGATTATGATGTTGTTGTTGAGATAGATGAAGAAGTTGTTGTTGTTGCTGTTGTTGTTGTTGATGATGATGTGATTGTTGATGATATAAATGTGGACTAGCACGAGCTGAATTATTATTATTTACTGTGGATGGAGGACCACATAGTGCTTGTTGCATATCATAATTCATCATTCTAGAATATAAAATAGAAATACATATTTTATTCATATAATGTATAACTTACCCTAATGGTAACGTGTTCATTTGTAGGGCAGCTGCCAAGGACGAATGCGACGACGTATGCCATGGAAGAAAATTATTACTTTCATTTGCACCGATATTTCCACCACCACCACCACCGCCGCCACCACTGGCTGTATTAAGTGAAAAATCAGCTAAAATATCATATAAAAATACCTTGATTTAGAAGGAGAAGAATGCTTTTTTTTTAATTTAACTTATACATGAATAGAAAATGAAGAAAACTTACCACTGAGACGATTTGTCGTTACTCCACCCCCTCCTGTCGAATCATTATGATGAGATGTGACACGTGATGAAGCAGACGATAATGTTGCTCCACTATTTGGATTCATTGAAAATTTATTATTTAAACTTGATGATGATGATTGTTGTTGTTTATTTGTTACGCTTGGACTCGTACGCGATTCACTCGGAGAACTTTGTGGTGAATATGTCGATTGTGGTGATGGTGATGATGAAGCATCAACTCCAGGTGTTCCATGTACTATTTATAGAAAAAAAAAAGTATAATAAAATTCTAGGTTTTTTTTCCTTGTTAAGCAAATAAGACAACAAACCTAATAGATAACTTTGCTGTTGTGGAGTTTGCTGATTAATACCATTTACCATTGATAAAGTCGTGTGATAATTACCAACTTGATGAGACTAAAATTCATTTAACAAAAATAAAAGATTCTATGGATTTATAAGAAGAAAAAAAATACTTGAATATCGTTATTTGTTCGTTTTTTAGAATCATTTAATGGTATATCTAAATGATGTTGATGATGTGTTTGATGATGGGATGGAAGTGGATGATTACTATCCATTTCAGTAGCACTTTCATCTTCCATATCATTATCACTATCGTTCTGATCGAGATGTTTTGATTCTTTCTTATTAAGAATCTAGATTTCAAAACATAAATATATAAAGATATTATATTACTTAATTTTACCTGTACAATATCATTGTTTGTTCGACTTTCATGTGGTTCATTATATTCTGTATATTTAAGTAGAATCTTATCCATATCCGTTGATGCATATTGAAAGAGTTTATTTGATGAATTAAATATAATTAAAGCTATTTCACAGTCACATAGAACACTTAATTCATAAGCTTTTTTCATTAAACCAAATTTTCGTTTTGTAAATGTCACTTGACGATTACGTTCATCCGTAATTTTCGATATTTGAATTTTTTTTCGTCCCATTCTGAAAAACAAAGATAATTTTACTGGTCGATATAAACATTTAATATCCGATAGATCACATGAGTATGTGAAAAACTAAGTACTTTCGACATATGACATAAAAAACCTCGCCCTTACTTTTTAATCTCTAATAGTCGCCTCAATATTAAACCTGTTTAAATACAGATAATATTATTATTATTATATAAGAAGCTCGACATGATATGATATTGATATTTCTTTCAATTTTTCTATTTCATTAATATAAATTAAAAGTTATTCATCCATGCATAGTTACTGTGAAGAAAAGGTTAAGATATATCAGACAAATATTTAGCTATTCTCATTATATATATCAATGTTACTCGTGCATAGTTCCTTTTAACCTTGTCGTTTACAGAGTATTTGTAACTTAAAATATATTAAATTGTAAAACGGTTCGTTAAACAAATATTCGCATAATGCTAGTATATAGGTCGTGCGATTCATTGAACTTAATCAACTTATAACAAAAAAAAACGTATTCGTTTAATTTTATTTACTCTTACTTAAATCGTTAGATAACGTAAACATTTTTTTGCATCTTTTAGATAATATAATATGTAAATAAATAATATATATTATTATATTTACCTGAAAGAACGGAAATATATTTATTTTTGTTATTTTTGTCTCAATCGATGATGATGAGGATGATAATAATAATAATAATAATATGAAAATAATAGTGACAAACAAATGATGTGTATCGTTTGTTTGTCTAACTAGCACACGGTGATGACGAGCTTAAATACGTGTGTTTTTGTGTATATATATAATATATATATGCGTGTATGTGTGCTTGTCCTGAGATTTTCTTCTTTTGCGCTTTCAAATGGAGTCGCGGACGCAGCCGTGGCAGCACAAGGGAGATCAAGTCGGTCGCGACTTTTTTTTTTGATATATATATATATATATATTTTTCGAAAAAAGAAAAACGAGAAACGGCTTGTTGCTGATGCTGAAGAAACGTCGGCGACTGCTGTTGTTGCTTTCGTTCTTTCAATGCATTACTACGATGCCCAGATTCTTTCTCGCTTCAACCTTCTTTCTCTCGTTCTCCTTCCATCGACTCGGCTTCCTTTTCTTTTCTTTCTTTCTTCTCTCGTTTTTTTTTCTTCTTTTCCCTTCTTTCTCTTACTCTTTCTCTCCTTGAGTAATGTCTAATTTACGTGTATGTTGTGTATCTAACATTGGTTTGTGATGGTGATAGTAGACAACAAAATGCATTGGAACAAGCTGCTGCATATATAGTCTTACATATCTTTCATCTTTTCTTAAGAGAATATATACACGTGGTCTAGTGTTTTTAACTCGTTTCTTTAAACAAGTACTCTAATACCATTCTAAGATAATCCAGAGACTGAAGAAGAAACACCAAATACAACAACAACAAAAGAAGAAAAAAATGCGAGAAGAAAAGAAAAACATGGAAAGAAGCACACATAAAACACATCATCATCTT
>CAJNOI010000001.1:1674877-1703698 GCA_905250115.1 Adineta steineri | reverse complement strand
TTTTTTTACTTAAAAATTTTTCTTATTATCCGCACGTCAAGAAAGATTTCAAGACATGTCCGTACTACATGACATTTTTGCCCAAGGAAGTCAAGAATTTCATACGCTTCTTAAAAAGAAGTTCGCCTAGGGAATGGTATTACCAATAGCATTAGAAATATTGATATTAAAAAATTATTATTTTACCGAACGATATAAAACTCAAGATAAGAAATTCTACATGAAGTATGAGAGAAGAATAAATGACATTCGATTAAGAGCTGACAAAATGTCAAACATATATATGCAGATATGTGTATCTGACAGATGATGGAAACTGAATAAAATTGAAAGAATGTAATTGTTACTTCTTACTCTTCTACAGCTTTAATCTAGTAAATTACTACAACAGACTAGATTTCTAAATATAGTTATATCAAACAGTATGACATAGAGTGTTCCATGGTCAAGTATTATCTTGGGAAGAATAGTCAACTGTAAAAAAATGAAGGTCAAATTTTGACTATTACATTTATATAAGTTTCGTTTAGAAAATTGAATAAGACGATCGTAAAAATAAGCAAGTTAATGATCATATAAAAGTGAGTAATCGCCGATAAGAAATATTTATTACACGAGTAATTTTAAAATTATAGTATTTGATTGAAAAAATATTGTACTAAAACATTTCATATAGTAGTTTACCAAATTTTATTCGCCAAAGATTTAGATTTTATTCACAGAAGAAAGTACTGTTGTTCTACTGAATTTCTCTAAGATTAAAGTACTATTTAAATACTTCAAAGTGTTACTAAAACGCATATATAGTATAGTGAAAAAGATCTTGATAAATTTCAGTATAATACTAGACATATGATTTCTATTCTTTAATACAATTAATTACTCGTAATAAAAGTTAAAATTATTAGAACATATTCATTATCATCATTAGATTTTCTTTGTTAACGATATTATTTGATTCGTTTATAGTAAAACAAGTTTTTCTTAGCTCGTTCTCTTAAGAATTTAATATTCGTGTCAACAATAATGAGACAAAAAACAGATGCATACGATGAAAATATTTAGCAGATGTCGATTTTAATCAGTTCTACTAGAAAAAATAAAACTGTAAGTAAAATTTTAGAAGAAAATTGTCAATTTTCTCGTATTATTCTAAATTAGGATTTCAATACATATAGTTTATACTGTTCTCAAACTTCAAGAAACTGAATTTTAAATTATTTCTGATATGATTATATTAGGTTTTTTTTCTATATAGAAAAGTATTTCATTTCGTAGTGAGATCAAATAAATATATTTATTCTTTAGTCATTAATCAAGATCTTGATATTTATAGACGTCTTAATCTTGTCGGCAGATGGTATTCCTCTTCACCGACGTTTATATTCACTCTTGCCTTGAACATACTCAATAAATTAAATCTTATTAGTTCTACTACATTTATAATTCATTGACATCCATTTATTTTCTATTTATTGATGTTAACGAGAAACCATGCTAGTCTACTTATATTAGAATGTTAGAAGTGTTTTTCTTATCAGTACGTTGACATTTTCTTTCATTATCTGTTTTGGAAGATATCATTAAATAAGACTGATATTGTAAATTAAAGAAAAAATAATTTATTAATATTATGTTTTAAGAAATCAACTGACATGATCATCAAATCAATAGGTATAATTATGAATAGAATAACAGTTATTTGTTTCTTGTTTCCGGTACTTGATTAAGTCGACATTTATTCCTATTCAAATAGTAATATTTTTCTGTCAAGTCAATTGTGAACTGACGTGTGTAAGATACTGAAACTATCTTGAGTAAATGATAAACTCAATTATTATTTATTCAGCCTTCGTTTTTTTTTATATCATTAGCTAAGATTAGTTTTTCGATGAATGATTTCTATATAGAATTTTTTGATCAATTACTAGTATATTACATCACTATATGTATGACAATGAAAAACAACTCCCACTCAGTTATTTTTGTATACTAAAAAGGTCGTTTACAAATCATTATAGTAACTATTTATAATAATAGTATTGTATTCAGTATATGTTTTTGCTATTCGAATAAGGCTTCACAATAAATTTATTTATTTACAAAATGTCAAGATTGATATGAAACTGACATGCAAAATATCATACAAATTTTTTATTATTATTGTTCGCATGTTATATAGTACACTCCATAGTCTTTATTAGGAATAAATAAGTAAACTATGGATCGAACGCTACTAGCGCCATCTAATTTCGCATTTGTTTTTTTTCGTATCTAAAAATAAATAAAATATAATAATATAAATAACAAATGATTTTTATTTATATTATGTTTTTTTTTGTATTGAAAGTGTTACATAGATGGTGATAATAATGATTTGAGCAAAGGAAGATAGACATATTATTTATTTTTGTACCTCCTATTTCGTTACACTCAAGGTGTGTAATATGAGATATAAATCATTCTTCTTTTTTCTATATATTTCTATTTTTATTTGCAACAATACATAACTAGGAGAAAAGACATCGACAGATTTATTAAATAATTGGTCCGATAAAAACCCAAGAGTTTTTTTCATTCTGCTATTTCATTCGTTGTTATTATTATTGTTGTTTATTTGTCATTTGAGAAACATTATTCATGATCATATGTTATAAATGAAGATATAAAAATTCTTTTGTTTTTTATTTTTGATTGTTTTTTGTACATGCAATAATTGTTTCATACTGGTTTGGCCGATCAGTAATGGTCGATTTGGGCTATTGTTGGCCATAAAAAGTACGACAAACGAATTTTTCCCGAAGGGTTAACAATCAAAACAACGAAAAAAAGATTTTATTTTAATTAATTCCATACTTATTTTTCTTGGACTTATCGAGCTGAAGCGATTCTCAGACGCACTCACTCATCTGCGACAAATGCCGTCGTCTTCATCGTCCTCATCATCGAAGGATAAGGACAAAGACAAAGATCCTAGTAAGACAAAAAAGGTATGAATTTATTTTTCGTGAAGCTATAATTTTACTATGATTATATTTTTTTAGACGACAGCTGTCACAAAATCAAAATCAAAAGATGAGTCAGACGGAAAATCAACTGTAGTTGATGAAGTAATAAATAATTTGATAGAATTCATTTATTTTTATTTTTATATTTTTTTAAAATAGAATAAAGGCAAAGAATCAGCTGTTAATAAAACTTCGACATTAACAGCATCCTCTTCGAATAATAATAGTGGAGCAACGAAATCTATTGGACGTACAAGTACACTTTCAGCATCACCTCAACAACAAACTGAAATAATGTCAAGTGGTAATAATCTTAGTGCTAGTGGTTCAAATTTAACAACATCACATCCACCACAAACACCATTAACAAAAGTTCAACCAATGACTGGTGTACCTAATATACGTAAAGATAATCGAAGAAATTCTTCACGATTTAATATATCAAAAAATCGTGAACTTGTTAAATTACCATTATTAAAAGATGCAGCAGCTAATGAACGTGAATCATTATTTGTGCAAAAACTTCAACAATGTTGTACAGTATTTGATTTTCAACTTGATCCATTATCGGATCTTAAATGGAAAGAAATAAAACGTGCAGCATTAAATGAAATGATTGATTATATAACAGCAAATCGTGGTGTTATTACTGATCCAATCTATCCTGAAGCTGTGCGAATGGTAAGTACTAAAAAAAAAAGAAAAAATTCTTAATTATATCTTGTTTTGTAATTTAGTTTTCTATTAATCTATTTCGAACATTACCACCAATATGCAATCCATCAGGTGCTGATTATGATCCAGAAGAAGACGAACCAAATCTTGAAGTAGCATGGCCACATCTACAACTTGTCTATGATTTCTTTTTACGTTTTCTTGAAACACCGGATTTTCAACCAAATACAGCAAAACGCTATATTGATCAAAAATATGTTCTTAATGTAATTGAACATATAGTTCATCTTGTTTATATAATGAAAGTATTATTTTTTATTTAGTTACTTGATTTATTTGATAGTGAAGATCCACGTGAACGTGATTTTTTGAAAACAATTCTTCATCGTATTTATGGCAAATTTCTTGGTTTACGTGCTTATATACGAAAACAGATTAATAATACATTCTATAAGGTAAATATAGATTTATTTCCTGATTTCAGTATATAACAATCGAGGAAATTGATAGTATATTATTAACTAAACAGACGAAAACAAATATTATTATTACATATATGTACTGATAATTTATTGACTTTATTTCTAAATTAAGAATAATTAATCTAGGCCTAGATAGTTTTAGTTATTATATGTCCTCATATAATAATTAATTGAAAATCTATTTGTCTGAACAATATGATCGATTATTTTTGTATTTAACTAACACTATTCAATTGATAGGATTTAATCAAAGAATTTTCATTCTGATTGTGACACTATTGTCAAAAAATAAATTGTTTCCGAATGACAAATAAGATTTCCTTCTTTAGAAGAAGTCAGACAATCAATAATCATACTTATAATATAACGATCTTCATATAATCATGAGATAGTTTATACTAGATTAAAAATTTGAATATTAATATTTTAGTTCATTTATGAAACTGAACGGCATAATGGTATTGCTGAATTACTTGAAATTCTTGGAAGGTAATAAAAATTACTATGATAAAAAAGTTAAAAATACTATTTTTTGTTAAAATTTAGTATTATCAATGGATTTGCATTACCATTGAAAGAAGAACATAAAGTATTTTTAATCAAAGTTTTATTACCATTGCACAAAGTTAAAACACTCAGTGTTTATCATCCGCAATTAGCCTATTGTATCGTGCAATTTCTTGAAAAAGATCCCAGCCTAACTCAACCGGTATGATTTTTTATATTAAACATTCAAACTTGACTTTATTTTTGTTTTTTTTCATAGGTGATAATGGGTTTACTTAAATATTGGCCAAAAACTCATAGTCCAAAGGAAGTTATGTTTCTCAATGAATTAGAAGAAATTCTTGATGTTATTGAACCAGTTGAATTTCAAAAAGTAATGGTTCCTTTATTTAAACAATTGGCTAGATGTGTTTCAAGTCCACATTTTCAAGTTTGTTTTAAAAATTTTAATATCAGCACATATTTAGATCTTTTATTTTCTTTTCAGGTGGCTGAACGTGCACTTTATTATTGGAATAATGAATATATAATGAGTTTATTAACAGAAAATGCACAAGTTATTTTACCAATTATGTTTCCAGCTTTGTATAAAAATACAAAAACACATTGGAATAAGTAAATATAGACATAGAATAAATTTTATTTATTTTTTCTTCTATTTGAAATTAATAGAACAATTCATGGTTTAATATATAATGCATTAAAATTATTTATGGAAATGAATCATAAATTATTTGATGAATGTTCACAAAAATATAAACTTGAAAAACAAAAAGATAAAGATAAATTACGTGAACGAGATTCAGCATGGGTGAAAATTGAATCAAAAGCTAGACAAAATCCAAGTGTAAATAAAAATTTTAATAATTTTCTTTTTTTTTAAACAAAAAAAATCAATGATTTATTTTTTAGTATAAAGTGTTTGCAATTAATCAACCTGAACTCTATCGTCCTATTGACAATGATGATGACGATGGTGGAGCAGCTAATATAACAGCAAAGGAAATTGAACAAGAAGCTAAAGAAGTAAGAGATAACCGGAAGTTTACAAATATCTTATCAATATTCTAAGTGGATGATAAATTTGAAATTACATACTCAATAAGATAACTATACTAAACATTATCGAATTAAGATAGTAACTAAATCATTCGTTTTCCTATAGATTATTGAAGGTCACGTCTGCTAGTTAATATTCAACAGGATGTCTAGATCAGCTAAGAAAAATCGATTATACCGTATATAAAGTAAACCGGAAAAAATAACAATTTCAATAAAACTAAAACAATTGTTTTATAGCATTAAGCAGATAATATAAGAAAGTAATATTATAACAATAGCAGAAAAAAATTTCTATTCGAGAACATCTTATTCATTATATAAAGACCGGAATCCGAGAAGTTTTCTTTATAATGAATTTTATACGCTTAGAGACAATGAATTCTATAGATCGGATAATGACGCGTTATTTATTGGTGTATTTTAGCTATAGACGTCATTGATTATATTAAAATGTATTCATTCTTGTAAGAGATAAGTCTAGCTTATTATAACTAATCATCTGAAAAAAATGATATAATGTTATTTCAGTTCTTTAATTGAGTAGAAATCCAAATGAATATGAAACTTCGATTCTTCAAAGGACATTTTCTATAGTCAAATTCTGACATACATCAGCTCTATAATTGAACTAATTAGAAAAGATTTTCGACTAACAAATTATTTTTAAATTCGTATCTCATACGTGAGACAGACTAAAATGATGTATAAAAACCCTAATAGAGCAAATGTTCTTAGTTTTTATATGCCGAAGTGCTAGCACTTGTTTTTCTTTTTTTATATCTCATTGTGCTCTATCTTAGACATGCAATTCGAGCTAAAAAATGATTTATTAGTTGAAAATGTTCTTTCATGCATATTGACAAGATAGAGTATAGCTATAATTGTCCTGTTGATAACGTTAAGAATTAAATATATATGGGATAAAAAAAGCAGTGCAAAACAGTCTTGCATACCCAATAATTAACAATGTAGTTTTAGACTGAGAAGAAAATTTCTTTGCTTTTTAATTCCAAGTTTAACTAATCAATTTGATGTTTTTTAGGCAAGTCGTACGATGCAAAAAGGTAAACCAATGGTACGACGCAAGAGTGAATTGCCTCATGATTATTCAACATTAAATGCATTGGATAAACACAAACGACCTAATGAATTTCTAAGTTCTTCAAATGAAGGAAATACCAATGCTCAATAAATGAATAATATATCGTAAACTGAATATATTAGAAGATTTATCTTTTTTCAGTTTCTTGATCTACTTGTGTAGTTAAATCAATTTCTTTTTTTTTGTTCTTTTGTACAGAAATCTAAGAATTATTTCAAAAAGAAAAAAAATAATAGAGTGAACTAAAAAAATTCTCTTATTCGTACATAGACAGTTCATTTCTGTTTGATGTGCATCGTCACGTGTCTCTTTTTTTTTCCTTTCCGCTTGTATTTTTCTACGCACATATATGTCGTGAGCATGTTTCGCGTTGTTCTTTCTTTGTTCGTGTGTTCGATTAGGCGAAGCCGACAACAAAGTTTTTGTTCTTTCCTATTATTCTTTTGCTCGCGTTTTTTCCTTTTTCCTATATATACATATATATATATATTATATTCATATTCTGTCGCTCTCTCTCTCTCTCTTTTTTTTTATCATCGAACAATTGAATAATCGTTCTTTTTCTAAAAAATAGCTATGTCTACATATAAACGTGTGCATATTCGCGAATATTGATCGATCGATCGATTGATTTATCTCAAATATAAAAATCAAAAAAAAAAAGTATGATGAAAGATCTGTTATTATTCTCTTCATTGTCCGCGTGGTTTGTGTGATCATTTCTGCCTTTGTTGCGTATATTCGTGTGTGTGCGTGTAATTCATTTTTTTCACCTCGCGGCTTTTGTTTGCAAAACAACAAAAAAACATAACATAAATCTTCTATCCATAATGTTCATTCTTTTTTTTTCTTTTTCTCTAACGACTTATGTGGTTTTTTTCTTTATTTGATTATAGATTTTATCACCATCTTTCTCTAAGTACGACTGTTATCATTGACGGGTTTGGTTTTGATTTTGTTCATCTATATTCAATCATAAATTTTATTGCTTATTTAAGCAGATAACAAAAGAAGTTAGAAGATTTTTTTCATTGTGTCGAAGTTTTATTTCTGTGTTTATTATAACACATTTATTTGATATTCAACTCTAAAAAGTTATGGTCGATAGAATAACAACATCATCATCAACAACAATGGGAAACGACAATGATGATTGGGAAGTGGCTGTTGATACGGGCGAATTTGATAAACGACTTGAACAACAGGAAAAAGCTCGTGCAGCCAATCAAGTAATTTTTTTAATTTTAAACAGGATAGTTTTCTATTCATTACCCAAGAGTGTAAGATCTATTTTAAATTAATTTACAAACTAGATGACAAAGATAGAAACAGTACTGATCGTAAAAGTTATCTTTACTGATTAGTTCAGTTCAATATGACCTGCTTAGATCAGTATCCGTTATTAACAATCCAGACTAGATCTATCGTTGATGATTAGAAGATATATATATATCGTATTGAAAAATTTGTCTTGATTATATAGAAAATTGCCATTGATAATTTTTAGAAGAATTATTCTAGCTTTATTATGTTTAGTTTTCAACTAAGAGCTCAGCAGATATTATAAAATTCTTTTTAAACTTGAATATAAAAACCTAATCTACAAAGATATTACAAGTACACAGAAAAGTATTACTTGAGTTTTTAAAAATAAACATATAGGAGATATGCAACCTTATGTAAAATATTTCAATTATTAATTTTCTCATAAAAAGCTAATAATAACTTTTTAATATATTTGAAATTTTTCTAATTTATTATAGGAACCTGTAATATCTGCCGCACAATCCACTATTAATGACGATGACAGTCGAAATTCATCAAGTATTAATTTAATGAAATCGAATAAACCAATTCGAATTCTTAAACGACCAACTAGTCAATCTCAACTACCGATTAATAATGATGTAACTAATTCGTCGATAGCAGTATTAACTGCTATTACTACTACTACTACGACTACGACTATAATAGCATCGAATAGTGACAATAATACTAATAACAGTAATTCGCCATTTTCTAACAATATTTCTTCGTCTACAACAGTGCCTGTCGTATCGATCATTCCACGAAATCAAACAAAAGATTCAGTGAATTCTACAGAATCAATAGCAACACCTGTTTTTACTTCAACGTCTACCTCTTCACAATCAATAAAACCTGCTATTAAAACTTATGAACAACGTGAACTTGAATATAGATTAGCTCGACTTAGGTAAATTACATAAAAAATAAAATAAAAATTCATAATCTTTTCAATTTTTGTTTAGAATCATGGGTGAAGAAGAAAGTTCTGCAAAAGATGATGACGACGATATTCCTGTTGTTGAATCGATACCTTCGTCTACAGATGATAATACTAAAACTACAACGTCTTTTCCCTTATCTGCAACTTCATCAACTACAAGAACAACAACAAATAAACCGAGTGGATTTTCTCAACAACAACTTCAATGCCAGTCAACACCTGGTAGCTACGCATCAGATTTATATACACTTAACAATATACCACTGAATACTGGAGCAATTCATTTTACACCAAATAATAATAATAATAATGTTAATAGTACGCCAAATCTTGGAGTAGGACCTTTTTCTTCACCTAATTTTCCTCAACATTATCGTGGTGCGTATTCTGCTCCATACTCTCATATTATGCCACCACCACCACTACCACCATCAGGAGCTCCACGTTATCCATTAACATCAACAACAACTGCCACACTCTATATGACATCCACAGCACCATTTGTTAGTGCCCCATCATCATCATCGTCATCTGTATCATCATCATATCATTATCCGTCACAACAACATCAAAATATAACAACTAATAACTGGTATCATTATCAACATCCTCAAACACCGTATGGTACCCAACAGTATGGACATCCGCAATAAATTATTTACAGGAAAAAAATACATGATTGTTTTCATTTTCTCTCTTATTTTTAAAAAAAATCCATTCGTCGATCGATCGACATCAGATTTCAAAAAAAATTAAAGTTTTTTTATCTTGCACGGAACAGATATTGTGAAAAACAATAGATAGACAAACAACGATTTCTATCATCAACAGCAAATAGAACAATAGTTTTTTTTTAAAAAAAAAAGGTTTGCAAAGTAAAATAGTAGAGCAAAGAGTCATTTTGACATCACACAAGCCTCTCTATTACATTTTGAAGGTGTGTAGTCGTTAAAAATAATTTATTAAAAGTGTTCTATTTTTGTATCACTCCAAACATTGAGTATATATATATATTGTACGTATGCAATTTGCCGACGTATTTGTACTCAAAGAACAGATTCAATGTACTTGGAGTATACGAAAATAAAAAGAAAAAAACAAGAGAACTGTTGTTAACTTATGGATTATAATCCAAAAAAAAATATTCATTACTTTTCTTTTCCTTCGTCTGCCGACATCTAGGTTAAAATTTGCAAGTACATTTTATTTATATTTGATCATATAACATTTTTTTCTTTTCTGTTAGTTAAAACTGTAAAACAGTTTTGTATGATAAGATATATAGATATTTTTCTTTATTTCATATATAAAACTAAAAGTAGCATAACTATCGACATGTCTTTATATCAACTTGATCGAATGGTGAAATGAAGTTTAATGACTAAGTACCGATGTTCGAATCTATTTAACTGACCACATCTAGCTCCACTCCTTCCATATATGAAGGCAGTCGGCGTTCCCTATGTGTGGAAAAGCGGATTGTCCTCTCGCTATGCTGATAGGTCCTCGCTTGCGAGAGTGATCTATTGGAACGTAGAGTACAAACAAAAATATTAAAAAAATAATTTTTTTTATTAAAATTTTTCAATATTTTTAAAATATCTATTGAATCGAAATTTTAATAACTTAAGAACATTTTTTTATATCAAATTAATCTTTTACATTTCGAATTCTATTTTATGTTATCATTTATCAGCACATGATATAATTTAGTTGTTTTCGAAGTATGATGCTTCACTTTTTTTTCTTCACAATACAAAAGAATAATTTGCTTGTAAATAAGTATCTATAGAAGTGTATTCTAATGTGCATATGTTATATTTTATACGCTGTATTTTTTTTTTTGTATTCTACGAAAAAAAGACTAATAATCAGATTTTCTTGTATAAATTATTCTGATCAAATTGAGCGAGATTAGTCTTGTTATATCTTGTTTAATTTTATCATATAGATGTATGATACTATGTATCATCCATATAATGTAGTATGAACTACTTGTCTATTCTTCTTTATCTCTTAATCTTATCATATGAAAATAATATTTATACCACTGATAATTCATTATTCGATGGACGTTGATTTCATTTATAACTCTCCTGATTTAGTATTCAGTTATCATTTTATGTCGAGTAATTCTCCTACTTTATGCTTATTTTAAAAAAATAGTCATATGAAATTCTTTGTGTTATAAATATGATGTAAGATATTTCATAGTATATAGATTAACAAGAAGTTGTTCAGATTTTATCTCCTGAAAGACTAATTTTCTTCGTTTTTCTTAGAGAAAGACTTCCAGTGGAAGCTATAATTTAATTGATATAGATTACAAAAAAAATAAATATAAATTTGCGGAATGTAAATCTCTACCACCAAATCATAAAAGAGAGAAAAATGGTTATTGTTGTCAATTTTGATATTGTACCTAATTCAATACTTAGAAAATAAAGAGGAAGTGGAATAAGTATTTCATTTATTATCAACTCATAATTAATTCTATCATGAATTGTTATTTCAAACATAAACATCTTACGTTTTTTGCAATTGAACATAATTTACGAAGAATATTTATATTATGTAAAATTATGTCAATTATACTAAATAAAATAAATGACACAAGAATCATATCTATTGAATTTTCTATAACACTTAAATATGCTAAAAGTTAAATAATTATTTTAAGCAGTCATCATGGGTTTTGACTCATCTGATGATAATGGTTGTATGTTATGTGGAAAACCCAATGTGTCCTATATTTGTAGTTGAAAAAACGATGTATGAACAATAAATTGATCCAACGAGAAATAATCACTTATATTCATCTATATTTTTCTACTCATTTAAAACATTTTCTTTTGCTAGAAATATATCTAACAATTTTATACTGAATTTATAATAGTATTCACTTTATTAGAAATTGATTTATTTTTGCTCTAAGATATAATTAATGATGATAAAAGAGGCGAATTACATCTTCAAGACATCCAACTAATGAGTCTGGTAAATATTGGACTGAATCGAAACAGAAAATAATCGAATAGACATGAATAACTGACGCGTATACTCGATAGCTCATACATCACTATACGTCCACACGTTACTTATGCCTTCATTGTATTTATGTTTCGTGATATTATCTTTCTTTTTTCGAAAGCAAACATAAATATTATTCTTATCTTAGAAATTAATCAAAGTTTAATCATCATCCATTTTGCATAATGGTTGAATCACACTTAGGTCGATGATTCCATCCTCGAGAACTGTCACGAAGGGAACACGTCGAACTTTAGATCAGGGTACCATCAGATTTTTCTGCCTATTTCCACAACTTTCTCGTAGAAACGATGAAAATCCGACACAAACAATACGAACAAATTCCAGCAGTTCTCGACTAGTTTCACTTTTTTAGATACTTGCGATATAGAATTTGTCATGGGGATAGTCCTATTCTCGTATGTAGCTACTAACGAGAATTCGGTACCTATTATTTGTTGAACATCACCATCATCCACATCAAAATCCACCATTCCCGACTACACTACTATTGTATCACTCAAAAAGGTACAACAAACAACTTCGATACTTCTCCCCACGTCAACTACCTCACGATCGGTTTTACATCAAATTTTCATCCATTTCAATCACTCAATTTAGACTAGATTTTCCCCAAAATCTATTCAACTTACCGTATCTAAAATTCGCTCATCACTAATTTTCAATACATCAAAAATAGCAACTTCTCAAAAAACTTCATGGAAAATTTAAATTTACTGGCGAAGTGCCCAATCCATTCGAAAATCAAATTTAATACGATAGGCATGATGTATCCGTGAAAAGTCTGTTGCAGAAGTTCCTTTTTATCAAACCCAAAAATTAATTTTAAATCAACTAATATGAGTGTTTTCAAAACAGCCTGCATTTGATAGGCCATTACTTCTACAAAATTGAAGAAAAACCTAGAACCAACCATTTTCTGACTGTACTGTTCGACCTGAGTACGGTTACTATTACAACAAAGATGTCATATAATGTTTTGAACCTTAGGTAAGTAGAATTATGTCTTTGCAATCTCATTCGAATGTCTAATATTTTTGATAGAGATGTGCATTATTCAAAGAAATATGTTCCAAGTAAAAATATCGTTAACTTGCTGATTTTTATTCTGCTATGATAAATCCCTAATTAATCATCTGAGTACTTTTATTGCTCAACGAACAGCACCGAGTGTTACTTCTGGCGTTTTTAACGATTGTCATGGACACGTTTAGCAAAATATTTCGATCTGAAACACTAACGTCATGCACCATGTAAAAATGTTTAAAATTATCCCCATTTATATTATTTCACCACCGTTTCCGATAGTTAGAGTGATCGTTCTAAGTAGGTCAAGTTATTCTTTCGTTTTTTTATCGTAGAAAATATACATATTAAATTCTAGGCATTATCACTGTCATGGACGTTACAGATTATTTATCGATACAATCGAACAACTCGCTGGATCAAGAGTTCGAACCAATTTATCAATCATTTACAATTTGTACTGTACTGATTTTGTACCTTCCAATATTTTTTAAAAGGAAGAGTCCTTGTTCATAGATTTGATGATGAAGATGCGGCACAAAAGTTCGTTAAGCATTGCAAGATTATTAAGTTTCACATAGTAACTGAATAGAACAATTAAAATTTACAATAGAAGTAACATATCTATTGATATATTAGACAATGCTTGATGAAACTAAAAGAATTTCAGTTTCTGTCTGAATAATGAAACTTTAATAAAATTTACAAAGAAGAATATAATATAGAGTTTTCTTTATTTAATTGTCTGAGCGTTTTTTTGCATCAAGTCTCATTATTTTTTATTTCTAAATTTTAACTTTTAATCACCAAATTATACACGAAAGAAACGCAAGAATGGCAACTGAGAATAAAATGAATGATAAAACATAAATAGCAAAATCATATCCAGAAAATGAAGATATTTCTCTTAATTGTTGTATAGTAAAAACAATACATAATAAAATAATATGTAGCATCTAATAAACTTTAAACAAGAGTTTTTATTTATCAAATTTCACCTTGTTTATATTGAAATTGGAATTTTTTTATTGATTCTATAGTTGGATCTAATGCAACATCTAGAAAATGCAAAGTTAAGAAGATAAGAATCTCAAAAAACCTATAATAAAATCTTGAATTATCATAGAGAAATAAAAGTAATATTGATGTTGCATCCAATATTGTATAAGATAATGAGCGTATTAAAATATATTTAATCCTGTCATATATGTGTTTTTATTTTATAATATTCAAGGATTATATTTGTAGTATATAGATTAATAAAATAATATAGATACCATCAAGTACAACAAATATTTGAACTATTGATGGCTAATATACGATGCAATGTCTTTCAAGCATTTTTATTATTGAATTTTCTTTTTCTTGTTATGTCACTATGCTTAACAATATCCAGTAGAAAAAATATTTAGAATTCTTATTTCTTCTTTTCTGGTTTTCAAACAAATAAAAACGAAAATAATTATATTCGTTTTGTCTGAGAGCTCCTCTCGATTGTGAATGCTATGATTGATTGGATCATAGAGTACGAACAAAAATATTGAAAAAATGAATTTATTTTCATTAAAATTTCTCAACAACAACACTTTTTTATATGTGAACAGTTTTATATATTTCAAATTCTATTTTATGCCATTATTTGTTAAATTGATTTTGCATGTCAGTCAGTGTATGGTATAATTTAGTTGTTTTCGAAATATGATTCTTCATTTTTTTTCTTTACAATACAAAAGAATAATTTATATGTAAATAAGCATCTATAAATATGTGTTCTAATGTGCATGTGTTTCATTTTACGCAATATATTTTTTTTGTTGTATTGTATAAAGAAATGATTAATAATCAGATTTTCTTGTATAAATTATCCTGATCAAATTGCACGAGGTTAGTCTAGCCATATCTTCTTTAATTTTACCGTTTATACGTCGTATGGAAGTCACTTTTGAAAAAGTGAAACTAATATTTACTGATTGTACTCTTCACATACGTATTTTTTCAGTGGTGATGTTTCCTATTCGCTTCGTTAAGAATATCACCTCAATTGCGTACCCATAACTCTCTCAACAGTTTGTTGATAACGTTTCAATGTTAATACTCTATTGTTTGATGAATCTTCCTTGAGTGTCATAATTTCTGCGTTGAATTGTGTTTTTCATTAACTGTTATCATTTGTACTTGTCACCAAGGATGATGAATTGTAAATGAACAGAATACAAATGTTTTATTCAAGAAAAATCACAGACTTTATATACGAATGCGGATCATATATCTTTAGAAAATATCTATCAGATTATCGAGGTGCGGTAGTAGGAATCCCAAAAGACGAAATAAACACGATAAAATGACGCAGAAATTAAGGACAAATCCAAACGTGTGACGCATTAATGATAAAACCAATAGAGCAGAACAAAACGGACATACATGTTCGGAAAGTACAATCAGTAAATATTATAGTTTCACTCGTCTGAAAAGAACTTCAATATGATATATATATATGATACTATGTGTCATCCGTATAATCTAGTATGAACTAATTGTCTATTCTTCTTTATTTCTCGATCTTATCATATGAAAATAGCATTTATATCATTCATAATCTATTATTTGGTGGCCTTTGATTTCATTTATTATATTAATAGCTCTCCTGATTTAATATACAGTTATCGTTTTATGTCAAGTAGTTCTCTTACTTTATATATTTAAACACTACAATCTTCGTTTATCTTATAAATTATTATTGATAACACAAGGTTCGACTAGTGTATGTAATATTTTCTATATTTAATATTTACAGAGAAAGTATTAATAATTTTACTAAGAAGAAAGATAATCATATGAAACTCTGTCTAAAGATATGATGTAAGATATTTCATAATATATAGATTAAAAAGAAGTTTTTAAGATTTTTTCTCTTGAAAGAATAATTTTCTTCATCATTCGTAAAGAAAGTCCGTTGTTGAAAGCTATATCAATATTACTTTAGGAAGTTAATTAATAGAATAATCTATTTCGATTGACCTAATTAATTCTACAAAATACTAATTAAATTGTTTATTTTAACTAAACTCAGACGAACTTCTAATTATAAAACATAAATTTGTACATATTTATGTCTATATTCGATAAGATTGGTGATAAAAATATGTAGATAATCAAAATCAGAGAGAAAATCTGTAACTTTTGTCAAGATACTTGAGATATTTTATCTCAGTTTGTCGATATTGATCCTTGAAAACTAAGTGTCAATTTAAATGACTAAAAAAAAACAAGTTTATGACAAGGTAAAATAAAACAAAAATATCGATATATGCATGCGAAAGAGTGACACACGTGTATCGAAATTTTATGAGTATGTCTGCGTACTTTTCAATGTTCTCATAGCTACCTACGTATATCATTTATAAGTCATACGATAGATGCAATAATTTATATATTTTTTTCAATTAATATCTGGCTATATTTCATATTTTATAAACCAACGAAGAAATACTTGGATAAATTGACTCATTTTTACTTTATTCTAGAGTATATTAATTAAATTGATCGGAATCTGTATAAATTTTTTTGATAATGTTATTTATGCATCACTGTACATTGATATTTTCTCTCTAAATTTACCTTCAAAACAGCAATAATAGTCATCACCGTTATCATCACTTTTACGTTTGTTACTATTTTGGGATATTTCGAAATAGTTTAGTTTCATATAACGCCCTATCACTATACACACATATATATATATTAAGATTCAGCGGCTAGGAATTTTATACGAAAAAAAAAGTAACACAGGTTTTCTTTACCATGATAGAGAAATTTTTAGAATATTCGATTGTGAAACTATATAGTATACAGTAAAATGATTTTATCTTGTTATATTGATCATAATACTTATAAATCTATGAAATCGCCATATATATTTTAATGATTACTTTGATTGTATACTAGGATTGATTTATTGATCATCAATATATACGTAAGTATGAATTACAGTATAAATACTAGATATTGAACAATAAACAATATGCAGTAAGTTGTTTTCATATGATTTTTTTTTCAATATTTTTGAATGAATAATATAGAAAGAATACCGACAACGCTTAGTATTTTATTATCGATTGATAATATATCAATATACACAACAAGAAGAAAGAATATGATTATTTCATATCGTGTATGTAAATATTATCATATAATATTGTATAGGTGAATAGCACAAAAACGAAAAAATAGACAAAGAAAAAAATGTATAATATTACCATCATTCTATTGCTTTCTTTATGGCTCTAGAACGGTCTAAAATTCCGTATATACGTTGTATGACACATGTTGTTTTTTTCGTTTATTCTTCTTCCTTATTTACCTTCTGATGTAATTTGTCCTTTTCTTTCGTCATAGTTTTTTGCGTAGTCATTATTAAAGTAAGTACTATATCGTTTTAATTATATAATAAACGAGTATTGTAGTTTGTATATATTTTCGATAGAAAAAAAATCGATTCATAGACGTATTTAATAACATTAAAAGCATATTGTCTGACGTAACGATGGTTGGAGAATAGATCTACCAGTGAATAGAAAGCAATCGATGAGTCACATATATCTACAAAATTTTTGTTGGTTGTTATTCTTTCTTCTTTCAAGGTTGGTTTATTTGAATGTATAAGAAGACGACAATTCATTCTTTCTCTCCCTAATATTCATTATCATATGGAGTGAGTCATCTATCGAGAGGTCAATCCGTACGTAAAAAAAGCCCTTTTTTTGATGGGGATGGGGGTGTGGATATGTAACATGTACATACTTCTACTCTTTTCTTTCTTTTATTCTGACACGAAGAGGGGTTGTTTGTTATTTTTATTTTATGAATAGGAATTATTTACTTTTCTAAGTTCTAGATTTGATACATAAATAAATTTTTTTAAAACTATTCAAATCAACCATCTATATATATATATTTACAAATTTATCTATGTCTTTGAGTACAAAACAAACGAATGGTAATGATCGTGTTGACGCTCCATTTTTATTAAGTAATGATAAAGTAATACATTATTTACAAAATTCAAGACGTTGTTCAAATAATAATAATAATAATAATGATTCATTAAATATTCTCCACAAATCATCGTCACACAATCACGATTTATTTTTTGTCAAAGATTCGTCAATGAATAATAATCACAACAATAATAATAATCATCAACAACAATCCGAACAACGTATACGTTCATCTTCAGAAGATGGTTCATCATCATCTGTTAATGATACATTATCAAGATCCGATTTTAGTCTTGGTTCTAGTCTATCCGATCCCGGTGGATTTTGTAGTATATTTAGTTCAAATACATCATCATCTGGTATATGCAGTACATTTTCTGATGTTGGACATGAAGAAAATACGTCAACATCATCAGAAGAACTTGATTTTAATCTTGGTTTCGATCAAATTAGTGATAATGATGATATAGAAGTAGCCAATCTTGATGAAATTAATGATGATGATGAATGTGAATATAATGATAAAGACGATCAACAAATGACAACTGAGAACAGTGTTGGTAAATAAGCAAAAAACTTAATATTTAACTTTTAAATTTAAATGTTTTTTTTCTTCGAAGAAACAGCTACATTACTCGATGGCAATGATTCAAATTTAGATGCACGTATAAGTGAATTAGAAGAATTTCTTCGTAAATCTTATAATTCAACGAATATTGATGATTATGAATTTAATAATGACGATACAATAACTGCTCATCAAACAAAACAACGTGCATCATTTTTACATGATTCAACATATACATTATGTCCTCAAGATCGTTTTTCTGCATATACTGACGGTGATGATCATGAAGATGAACATATAGCAAATGGTATTGGTATACGTTCAAATTCATTAGGAATCGTTCCGTCGAATAGAAAAGCAGTTTTAATAAATAAACCACCAAAAAAAGTTGTTCGTTTTGCTGATAAGTTGGTATGTTGTTTTATGTGTTTAAAGATTAGTTAAATACTATACTCATTTACATAAGAAACAAAAACGAAAAGAGAAAAAGTTTATGTTTGAGATCAATGAGTTAAGATCAAATTAAATATTTTCATATCAAAAGAAATTATGTATATAAAGTTTTTCTACGATAAAAATGCTTAGTGTAACTTTGATTAGCAATGGATACAAAATCTTGTAATCACATTATCTATGAAATAGTTGAAAAAGAAAATATCAATTAGCTCTTACTGAATAAATAAAAGTGATAGTTAATCCTTTATATATTATATTTAATAATTTTTGTGTTAAGGGCCTTGATCTTGAATCCATCCGTTATATGACTCCACCTGATCAATCTACAAATTCACTTATACAAGAATGTATTCGTATTAAACTTGAACAATTACGTGTTGCTAAAAATCAATCAAGTATATCTTCTATATCTCAATCTCCGTTTGATCTAGCAGCCAACAGTACACGAACACCTTCATCTTCAACTCTATCCGCCTTCACTAAATCATCAAAGCAATATTATCTTGTTTCAAAATATTTTACTTCACCAACAAACATTATTCCGTTAATTTACGAACGACAAGTAATGCTTGAATGTCTATATACAAAAGATTCAATAGCATATGGAACCGTTCGTGTTCATAATTGTGCTTATGATAAACGTATTTTTGCTCGTATAACCGATAATGAATGGGAAACATACCAAGATAATCAAGCTTGGCATTCAATGAATTATGCAAATAATAATACAGATACATTTACGTTTGAAATACGTCTAGGAAAGTATAACAATGATGCCAAAGTACCTAAACAAATTTATTTTGCTATTTGCTTACAAGCTATGTGTCAAGAATATTGGGATAATAATCTTGGATGGAATTATTTATTAGATGTAATTGAAAGGTAAAAAAAATGAACAATATATTTTCCTTGTTATTTTTTTTTCAAATTAAATTTTTATATATAAAGATCGTTGAGAGTGAGACTCTTATGTTATTTTTCGTACTTTATATCTCTTGCTTAAAATTATTATTGTATAAGAAACATTTCTGAGTTAGTAATAAATACTGTATAACCAATTCTATTCATTTTTACATTACTACATAGAAAATCCTTTAGAAACCTAATTTTTTTTAAGTATAGTTTCATCTAAGATCTTATCGTAAATTTCTTATATAATTCTAAATATCCATATGATAATCAGTGAATAAAAAGAATGTTTTTATCGCACAAAAAAACATGACGTCCATATATATCATTTATAAGTGGTAATCAAAATATTAATAATTTTCTCTAACATCTGTAGATTGTCTTAGTTCTAGTATGCAAAAATATTTCTTTTGATAATTGATTAAATTTATATAGACATTTGTTAATCTTTTTTTAGCAAATAACTTATCGATATAATCATTATTCTTTTTCTATGATTTAATTAAATGCGTATAAAAATGACATCGCTAATAACTAATGACAAACTCATGTAATCTGACTAGATAATTAATAGTGAAGAGATAAATTTTTTTTTCTTCTCGACTTTTCGTAAAAATTAAAATTCTATTTTTAATAAAACAATAATGAAAGTCATTAAAAATGCGAGTCTTGTTTCTCTTTTTCTTCTCGATCTATATCACATATATTATAATTATCTATGTCAGTTATATATCAAAGTTCGAGAATATTTCACACACATATGAACCGCTCTATATATTTGAGAGAAGCCTATGTTGCACTATTCGAACTATTTTTGACGTTCAAAGTGCACCATTTACATATTTTTTTTTTGTCAAAACAATCTTTTAAACTGAAAATAGTAATTTAGAATATAATAGACAATATAACGAAAATACTGCTGAGAAATAGGTGGAGTAGGATAATTATTGGACTGTCTCGTATATGTCAAGTAATGATGAGCTGTAAAATTATGATAAATCTCTCTAGGGAAAAATATTTTTATTTCAACTCTCTTGAGTATCAAATTATCGAAGAGAAAAAAATATACTGAATGTCCTTTTGCTTTTCTTATATTACAAAAAAATAAAAAATATTTCCAGTAAATCAAAGATTATATAAAAAATGTCACGTATAATAAATCAAATACTAAGATGTTTTTCAAACCTATTACTGTTCATATAAATGAATAGAATTTAGAGAAAATATTGATAAAAAACATTTGTCAGTTTTGTCCCTAATGTATTAAATAATTCTATGTATTTGTCGGACAACTTCATAGAAAGACTATTTTGTATTGTTTATTGTTTCCTTGAGCAACAAAAATACAATCAATTTATTCATCTGATCAGCTTTTATATACGGCCTTGTTTGCTTTTCTTAATGATATATTGTGTAAAATAATAAGATAAGTCTGACAAGTAAACAATCAATCATATTCTTTTACAACTTCTCATAAGAAAATAAATCAATGATCTTTTGATAGAATATGTGTTTTATATATATATATATCTATATAAACTATTTTATTTCTTTTTTAGGCGATAACAACAAAACATGTGAAAATATTCAAAAAAGAAAAATCATGAAACCATCATTCAGAGTCGAATTACACGTTTAACGTGCAGCTCTATCCTTCTTATCTATATATTTTTTGTCTTTTTTCTCTGCATGGTGATATATTTCTTTTTCTTTCACTATTTTTGTCCTGTACATTAGTCTTCTTCTTCTTTTGTGAACATACGACTCGTTTTTTCTTCCTACTGTCTTCTGTTTTCTTTCTCTCTTTTTGATTATTTACTAGTGTATGTGTGCCAATATTGTGAGGTTGATTATTTTAAAAAAAAGACTAATGCCACTACACACATATATATATACATATATATCGCTTTGTATTTATCTTGCTTGCTATATTTCTTTCTCTTGGGAGAACTAATGAAATATGCGTATATTATAATCAGCACCAGTTTTGCTAAGTATGTATCTAATGGTTTTCTCTGATAGCCAGACTTCATCAAATTTTTCTAATAGATCTGCTTGTACACATATAGATATCCATATATTTTCTTGTTTGATAGATTAACATATATAAATATGGGACGTATGTTTTTTTTTGTATCTGTTTTTACGTACATTTGATTCTGTGATACTAATGATGATGACGAATGATTTTTTTTCTGGGGACGATTTACAGGAACTATTGAATATTGCATATTAATGATATAGTAGATATAAAATAAATGAAAGAATAAAGATGTGAAGAAAAAATAATTTCATTATATTTGATTATAAAATCACAACACAGTTGGTTTTGTTTAACAATTGGTGACAATAATCAATTGGCTTTTATTTGCAATATGTAGATTTTCTTTCTATAGAAAACAAAATGCTATAGCAATATATATAGTCTTGTTATTACTGTTCTTCTCGTCAATTTGTCTAGAATGCCTTGAGGGAATTAAAGAGTATATTAAGGTTCATAATGTTTTCGGCATCTTCGATCGATATATTCAATATTAAACATTTATATATATAAATATATAGTCAATAAAATATAAACAATAATTTTTAAATGTTATTCGTTATTAACTAAATTGAGTCAAATAATGAGCCGTAACTGATGTTAGTCAATGGCATTGTTGACAATGAAAATAGTAATTGAGTTGCAAAAGCATTACTTGCATCGACGAAAAGGTTATTTGGATCAATCTGATAGTAGAAGGAGAATATGCTGTGCTGACAGATGAGTAATAAAGATATGAGTATTCATGATTATGAGGCTAGGCAAGCTTCTATTGATTGAATCAACTAATTCGATTGGATAAAGACCTAACAGCTGATCTATAAACGGATTTTACTATCGATCATAAGAATTTGTTCGTTCGTCTATCTGTCATAAAATGATTTACATTGATCAAAAAGAACTTTGCATTTCCTTAAACAACAAACATCTAATTTCGGTTCGAGTATTTTGTGCATCTTTTATCAATTTTATCATATATATATATATATATATATATATTCAGTTACCGTTTATAAAATATAGAAGAATAAGTTCAATTCAACAGCTTTAGGCTATCATAACGATCTAAACATAATCATATATAGGGTATTATAAAGAAACTAGTAATCGATAGCATATAGAATGACACCAATATCTTCTTTGCTAGTGTCTAAATATAAATCAAACTTCTGTGTTCTCTTTATTCCTTGTTCGTTTCCTTTTTCTCGCCTCTCCCTATCTCTTTCTCTATTTTCTTCTTTTCTCGAGTTTTCTCCCCTATCTGTTTTCTCTCTATATATAGCTAGCGAGAATATATATTCATTTCGGTTGTTAAGGAGTAATAAAAGAGAGAAAGAAGAAGTAGTGTGCATCGTTGTAATGATACTGATGAACGCGTAGTACTTCCTGTTCATAGCATAGCTTCTTAAAACAGACGTTTAAGCAAACATGAAATAGTTCCATAGGTAGAAGAATTAGTATTGTTGATGGATATAATAATCTAATTTAGTATAGGCTATTTCTAGCATTTTGTATTTATTAATTTAACTTATATGAACAAGTTTGTAACCTTATTAATAATAGAAGTATATTTTGTTAGAAAATTCTATGCTTGTATTAACAGCAATTATTTCGGTGTGCATTAAACGAGATAGATATATATACGCATGACATAAGTACTAAAAAAGAAGATAAATAGCTATAAGAGAGCATGAACTTCTTTCTTTTTTACTTTCATTATATTGTCATTCAATACTAAACTCAAAAACATAATATTCTTGTAAATTAGAACGACTCATTTAGATTAATAAGATAAATTTGTGTAGTTCAAGTTACATTTATTGTCTTAAATTCCCATCATGATCTATAATAACTGGCTTATTACCAGCTGCTTATTGTCGCACAGAGTAACCTGATAGAACAAAATTGCATTGTATGCCGGTTACATTCTCTTTTCTTTTCTTATTAACGTTTCCTGAATTGACAAATACACGTACGTATTCATTTTTAAAATAAATTGCCTGAGTATAACATTCATTTTTTAATTGTCATGTACACATCAGCTACAGATCAGTCAAAGTAAAAAGATTATATATATATAGGTTAGTTTTAGTCATTGTTTTGTAAGACACAATACTAATAGTAATTAGCACCAATAAAAATATGCGATTATGTATTTCATCTGTATGGATGCTTTTATAGATATAAGAAATACAAAAGAAAAGAAAAAAGTAGTAAAAAAACAAGTATAATCGGCCTCGATGCTCGAGAAAGAATCGTCATTTGTTTTTTCTACATATTATCATTCTTTGAATATGCAAATGTAAAAAAAATATATAGCAAACACTTCTTCTATATTCATTCTGCTATTAGTATTTGTATATTAATATTCGATTAAGTATCTTATATATTAGAATAAAATACAAAAAAAGAAGACTAGATCTTTATTTCTTTTTTTTTTGAAAGTTATTTAATGATTGAAGTTTTTCTTATTAAACTTAAAATATTTGTTTTTACCGTATTTTCAATGAAAATGAAATACCGAGAGAAAAGTAAATTGTATTCGTAGTTCATAACTATTGATTCTATATATTTATTTGCTATCAATTTTTAATAAGAAAAGCAAAAAAAAAAAAGGAAATCTTTTTTTTGTTCTTTAGTCTTCTTCTTCTTCCCAAGTGACAAACGCAAAAGAAATAGAAGAGTTTTTTAATTGCTTGGTATTACTAATAATCATGAATAATTCGTCGTCGACATCGACGAATTTAATTTCTGAACAACGTCTTGGTGAATTTAAGCGTATTATTGAAGGTTATCTATTATCTATAGTATGTATATGTGGTTTATTAGGTAATGCATTAACATGTGTGATATTATCCAGTCGTGTTATGCGTACCTCAACAACAAATATTTATATTTTTGCATTATCATGTGCATCATCATGTGTTTTAATTGGATTTTTATTAACACATGGTATACGTTCGACATTTCAGGCTGAAACTTTTTATCTACATATATTTACAAGAATATTTCCAATACATTTGACATGTATACTTATACAAATATATTTAACAGCAACTGTTGCTCTTGATCGTTTTATTCTTATATGTTTGCCATTTCGAGGTCAAAAATGGCGTAGTCCACGACATGCAATATTTGTTGTTTTATGTGTTACATTATTTTGTGTAGTATATTGTATACCATTTTGGTTTGAATATACACTTGTTAAAACCAATAATTCAACAAAGATAAAAATATCAACAATTGGTGCACATCCAATATTTCGTTTAGTAATGCGTAAATATCTTTATTTTGTTTTTGTTTTTCTTATTCCATTATCAACTATTATTTTATGTAAAACAATGATTATTAAAAAATTATATGCAGTACGTAGACGTAAACGTTTATTAAATTCATTATCAAAACAAAATCGTTCATCAAATGCAATTAATTTTTTATTATTATCAATTGTATTCGTATTTCTTCTAACACAATTACCTTATTTTGTATTTAATGTTCTTTATTCATGGTTAGGTCCACAATTAATGGCTAATTTACTTGCAAGACAATATTTATCTATTAATAATCTATTATCTGTTTTAAATGCTTCATCAACATTTATACTGTATGCGTTTTTTGATCGAAAATTTCGACAAGTTGGGCAACATTTCTTATTCTGCGAACCATTACCAGCTAGTTTCGATACTCCAGGTGGTGCAACACGTGTATCGAATCGTAATCCAAGTTTATTTTTTTCAAATTCAAAATCATCTCGTTCATCAATACATTTCTTTAAAAATCATCGATATTCAGCAACTGTAAATAATAATATGCGAGAATTAACAAAACACGAATTAATCGATGCTAGATTAACATCAGCGAATAGTGTTCCACTCTTCGATAAAATAGAACCAACAGCAACAATTGATTGAATATTATAACAAAAAAAAAATAAGTTATAGCCATGTTTTCTTTTCTATTATGTTCAAACTAATTTTTGTTTTTCGTTTGTTTTCTTTTTTTTCCTTATTTTTGGTTATAAACATCATTGAATATTGAGTGTCAATTTACACGTATACATTTATCAAAAGAAATCTACATTATAAGTTAGTTATCTTATGATTAGTACAAATCAACAAAATGATAAATCTAGACTCTTATCCAACACTAGATGAATTATGGCTAAATATAACTAGTAGTTTAATCTTTTCCTGATAAATCAATAGAAGAAATTTCTTTTTTTATAGTATTTTTACCTTAGAATAGTAAAGAAAAGAATTATTTATTTGATAAGAGCTTTTTTCTTATGTTGTTTAACAAGAAAAACATTACAGTTATAAATAGTAATAGAAAGATTTATATTCATATATAACATATGTGTCTTATTTTGATAAATGATATATAGGCGAGAAATATTTCGACGGGTAATTATATCTGAACTTTGTCTTAATCGAAAAACAACGAGCTATAAATGCTATGATTTTCTATTATCTTTATTGGATAAATATTTTCGTTTCACAACTGATCTTTTGATAGAAAAAAATATTTTCTATATCATTCGGCTGATCATCAATCAAGATGAGAGATATGATTATTAATAAAAAGAATAAATGTATCGATAACATGTCTGCAGTAATTCTTTTGATCAAAACTGTTCCATGTAAGATTAGAAAAAATTAATAAATGTCAAAAATAGGTGATGTTGACATATTTTATCAACAGATGTGTGATAATTTTAGAACTATTTTAATTTTTAATATTTACCGTAATAATGACTATAGGTGTCTTTTTAGTTAATAATTCTGTCTTGCTAAGGAAATGTTTACACTCTTGAATCTCTGTAATTATTAGTTACTTCCGACATAATCCGGAAATCAAATGTGATGTCTATGTACATTATTGTAAATTTTTAAAAGCATTTTTCTATTCGGATAATTTACTGTGGAAATACTTTAATTATTACATCGCGTTTTTAAAGTAGATCGACGTAGACATCATTCATGGATTATTTTCAGTATTTCAATCTAGAAAAACTATCTATAGATTTACATAAGAGATAAGATAACTGATGTTTTTCTCTCTATATATATGATATTCAAGCAAGTATTTGAGTTCGTCAATCAACTATATAATTAAATCTATATGAATTAGTATTTAATCCTTTGAAAAATTGCTTTTGTATAACGATCAAAGAAAAATGAAACATATTTTAAGTTTGTTCTATACGTCCTTATAATTAGACAAGAAAATAATCTCGATTATTCTGTTGAGTGCAAGGGGCGATGTTCGTTATCTTTAAGACATGAAGATTAGTGAAAATCTCAGCTAAAGCTTTCATTCATTATTTTTCTCCCAAAGAGTGATGCGTTACTTAAAGAGAAACTAATCATTTATTAGAAAAAAAAAACTAAAAATACTGGAGCTTATTGTTTTTCAAATAATGATTCGTTTAAAGAAAACAACAACAAAAAAAAACTCAAGTGTAATATTATTTTCAAGAAACTAACATGTTACATCTAATATTACTTCATGCAAGGATTAGATTTGTCACGAAGGATTATTAAAACTTATCTTTCTCTTATTTTACTCAGTTGATTCTAGTCTAGCACATGATATGTATTCGGTCTATTGGAAAGCTATCTATAGAAAGGAAAATATGTTTTGCTGTATATTTAACCTTGCAGCTTAATTACTGATAACGATGTTTTTTTTCTCTATAGTTGATACAAAAATAAGAATATAATAATTAATAGTTGAATAGATATGTACTACACAAAATCGAACGTTTATTGTATGAATATGATGAACAAAAAGGTAAATATACAATAACAAAACAAAATAATTCTTTATGCTTTTTTAATTGATTTCTTTTTCTTGGCATTTTTGGCTTGAATTTCTTCTTCATCATCATCATCACTTGATACATCACCAACATCAATACCTAAGAAAAAAGCGCCAGTAGCACCCGATTCTTTTTTTGTTTTCTTATTTTTAAGTTCTCCATCTTCAAGTGTATCATCTGAATGATGACGTTTTTTCGATATTATTTCTTTTTCATCATCATCATTGTCGTCATCACGAGTACTGACTGCTGTAGTTGATTTTTTCTTTTTTGTCAGTTTTTCTGCAGCGATTTGAACAGCTTCATCAATATTGTCAGCAATTTGTTTCTTTTGTTCATCATAAGCTGTATCAGAAAATTTATGTGGAGGTGGAACATTGCGATAATCAGTTTTCTCTTCCTGTCCTTGAGATGCTTTATTTTTTTGATCAGTTGATGATGAAGCAGATTTTTCTAATTGTTTTTGCATCCATTCCTAAAAAGATAACAATAATAATAATAAATTGTTTTTATTTAATTCCAACTATTATAATAAATCATAACTTTCATTCTAATTGTCTTTTGTTTATGAATAAAGAAAAACTATTTGACCTCATATCAAGTGAAAGAAAAAGGAAATAATCATATTTTATTATATGAATACTTAAAAAATCACGTATATTTCATTTCGCCCACGATTTGATCTATTATGGAATAAGGAAAAAGATTATTTAATTAGAAAATATACATACTTGAAGTTTTTTTTCATTGTTTACATCTCTCATTCGTCGCCCAGTTAAATCCCGGCAAGCTTCTTTATTTTTTGATATAAGAATTTGTTTTCCAAATGAACGTAATAACGATCCAAAACCACCCTTAATACAAAAAA
>CAJNOI010000001.1:1621434-1674777 GCA_905250115.1 Adineta steineri | reverse complement strand
AATGATGTTAAATGAAGATTTTCTTGATGACCAATTTGTATATACATCTAGAATAATACGTAGAAAAAAACACATAGAGGTTAATTAACAATAACAAACAAAAACATTTCATATTATCTGACAAGAAAAAGAAAAATAACATATCTGACTAGAACAAAAATACTGTTAATATTTAAAGATAGAACAAATTTTTATATCGTTCACAATTAGGTGGAGCACCAAGAGTTTCACCAACTAATGACGAAAGACGTTGAGCAAACTAAAAAATATCACTGATAAATATCGAATGAAATGAAAGTTCTTACTCGACAAATGGATGGGAAAAAAAATTGATTTCGTTGTGGAATGTATAATGTTAAATAAAGTATCAGTCGTTGAATTTTTTGGGCAGATAAATCTGTATTATCAAATAGAACAAGAAATTGACGGGCTTGTAATGTTGAACTACGATCACGATGTGATGATAAATAAAAACAATAACTTGGTCTATATAAATACATTATATTATGTATGAATATATATGCTAAGATAACTTACGAATCTTTTGCAACTAAACAATCGACATTTGCAATTTTTTTCGGCTAAAATTCATATGAAGAATAAAACATTTGGAATACTTCCGTATCTGAAAATGTTTTCAAGGGTGTCTGTGAGTATTGTTTCTGTTTATTTTTATACTTCAAGGTATTATCATTAATAGATCAAGGTAAAATTCTTCAACTACAATCGTCTCAAGATGTTACACAATATAGATTAGAAAAACATTATTATATAAGAGTCATAACATTACTTATTACTCAAGAATAGGTCAATTGAAAAGCAACTAAATTAGTATGTACTAACCAGGAAAACGCTGTAGGGGGAGGACTTAGCGCCAGTGTTTTATCTAGTGGGTGGGCGGCGCCCACCCGGATAAAACATTACTTAGCTATTATACTGAAGATTTACCTGAACATAATTATAGAAATCATAAATCATTTGTTTCATAAATGTAAATATAATTAATCGTGGTTTATAATCTCCCATAATATGTTCATCTGTAATTGTATCGAGAATTAATTGTATTTCATTTTCTTTAATAGAAGTTAAATCATCAACTGATGAAAAAACATTTCGTCCAATAATAATTGTTGTTGGATAAATTTTATTTTCCTAGTTAATTTAAATATAAAATTATATATTAAAAATAAGTTTTAGTATACTTCATAATAAGCATTGATTGCTAGTCGAACAAAAATTCCAATATCAGATCGAAGATCATGTTCATTTTTATATGATTTTGCATGACTAAAATATTCTGTCATATTATAATTTATTGAACCAACAATAGATAAAACATAATCAAGATGATCTGGTGATTTATAATTTACACTTAATGATGTCCAAGTACCTATTCCAATTATCATTGTATTTAACTAGAGAATGAATATTAGAATTAGATTTTTTTTCTCGAAAATAAAATCATACTAAAGTCATATTAATTGATCGAATTTGTCCACCAAGTTTAAAATTAATATTTCGAGCAATATTAAATGCCACACCTGGTAGAATATCATCATCAGCAATTGTACTTCTTAGAACAATCTAAAAATATTTAAAATAAAAGACTATTTAAATAAAATTAGATTTCAAACTTCAGATGGAGTTGGAATTTCAATACAACAAATACGTTTTATTGTATTATAACGATCAATTCGACGTGATCTAACAATAATTGATACAAGTTGTATCTATAGAAAAAAATTCAATTAAAAAATGAAAATTATAGTACTAAAAATTGTTTACTTGTTCATTAAGATTATTTCGAAGAACATTTCCATAAGTTTCAGTTTCATCATCATCCATTTGTATATGAATAGGTTCATTAATAAGCATTCCTTGCTGTTGTCCTACTTGTCGAAGCATATTGACATAAATAAATGCTCGATCTTCATCAACTTTAGGATAGATTAAAAGCCACGAAGTCAATTCAATCTATTAGTTTAAATAATATTTAGTCAAATAGACACAAAGCAAAATATTTCTCATACCGGATTAACAAAATGTCCATAGGAATGATCATTATCTTGCATATCTTTTTGTTCAATATCATCATCATCGGATAAGGAATCGTTGACCGAAATTTTCTAAATAAAAAAAACCATATTTGTTTCTTCTTCTTTATTTTAATTATACTCGATGTGATTCATTTATGGATGATTGTATTGGTACAATATTTGCTACAATATCTATACCCCATGAAGCAAAATATTTAACTGATGCTGCATTTCGTCGACACATATCGTCAAAATAAGAGAGTTCAGCTTGACGTCCAGCTGAATCTAATGGAATGAAATTATTTATTTTTCGTGCCTATAGAAAGAAAGGATTAGATATGTATTTTATCAATAAAAGAAATTCTTTACTCGAGCATCTCGATGGGCTCGATCGGATAAACCAGTTAAATAACATAATTCTGGTACAAGATAATTTGCTTCGATATTTGTCTAAAATAAAAAAACTAAAATTTATCTGAGAATAAACTAATGTATATTATTCTAACATGTTCACCAGGTCGTCGAGGACAATAGACAATTAATGGTTGATGAGGATCTTTAATTACGATATCAAATTTATTCCTATAAGAAATAAAATAATAAAATCGATTAATTTGAAAATATTGATTTACAAATAATAATCAACTAATGTTGTTTGTGAATCATCATTTAATAGAAATGTAGCTGGTGTTAAATTAAAATCAATATTATCAATACGTTGTGTTCGATTATCATATCTTGTAAGAACAAGTTTATTAACTAATTCTTTTCTCGCTGATTCTTGATAATCATCACCTGATGTTGACATATAAAAACGTTCTCTAAAAAAATAGATTTATTTATTTCTTCTTAGTATTTTATTTTATCTTACAATTCTTCATAACATGTTGTTGTTGTTGATTTTTGTATAAAATCAATTGTTAGTAATAAACCATCTTCTTTACGTTCAATATCTACAATTCTACCATTCCAATAACGTACTCTAATATAAATATTTTTATTTTAATTCGAAAAATTCTTTCGATTTACTTTTGACGATAAATATTTCGATTTATTGAATTTATAATAGATTCTCGACCATGATCAATTGCTCTAGAATATAATCTTATTATTATATTTTATATTGAATAAGAAGAATTTACAATCGAAATAAAATATTAATTAAATCAATTGGAATTTGTTCAATATTAATTGTATCAATAAATCGAATACGTACTTCATTTGGAGTATTTAATGTTGTATTATTAAAAAGAAAAAACTATTAAACAAAAAGACATTTTTTTTTTCGAAAAGAAAATTTTCTTACTTCTTTTGATAATTGATAAGGTACATAAAGAAATTGACCATCATATAATTTATATGATGTACCAACAAATTTTGATAAATGATTAATCATAGTAAAACGACTTGTTCGACTTGATATTATCGGTTGAAATTCAATGATATATTTATACCATGGTGTTACTGCACATCGAATTAATATTTGATTTTCATTACTATAGGATTTAATTATGTATTAATCTTTTCGTTTTATTTCAAAACTTACAGTTCTCTCGTTGCACTCGATGATGATGATTGTCTAAAAAAGGAAATCGAAGAACTTAATAAAATTATATAAAAATTTACTTTATTTGACGTAGAACTTGAGCAGCACGTCCACTAGCTACATTTAAATTATCATTATTATTAATGGATGGTGGCAAAGGACATGAAAATGAATTTGACTAGAATTAGAAAATCATTATTTTCAAAATATAAACAAAATAAAATTAATTTACCATATTTTGAAAGATATCTTTTGCTGGACTACCACGTCCATAATTTCCTGGTGACTTTCCATTATTCATTATTGACAGAAATAAATATATATGTTTTACGAAATAATTTGGGAGAAATTTTAGGCTATCCAATCAATAGATTTCTCGATTGTAGTGCCATCTAGATAAGAATTTATTATAAAGGAATATTGCTAGGAGACATAATTTTGAAATGGTTGATGAAAATTTTATACATTTGAATGTTTTGAAGTTATAGTAAAAATGACTGACGAACGAAGTGTTCCATTTCCACCCGTTCCAACAATGATTAATGATAAGGATGAAATGAATAAAGATTCTAATCAAGAACAAGAAACTAAATTAGCAACAGTTAAAATGTTACTTGAATCAAATGGTCAAACAGTAACAGTTGCTTTTCCACTTCATGCACCAGTCATTGAATTACTTACACATTTTGCGAAAGAATTACGTATGTCAGCAAATGTATTACAAATTATTTTTAAAGGTTAGAAATATAGTTTTTTTATTCCGATATGAAACGTTTGTTTTTTTTATTAGAAAAAGTTCTTGATACTCATTTAACTCTTTCACAAGTTGATGTCGAACCAAATACTACTGTCAGCATGGGTTTGTTTTTTATAAAAAAACTAATAGATTTTTTTCTATGAAGTAAAATAATTTGTAGAATTACATTCAAAAGATCCAGTAAATCAACCATTACCACCATATAGACCACGTCAAGATATTTCTATGCCTGATGTTATTACTGTTCGAATTAATGAAGGTATATAAAATAAGATTGAATGAGTAAATTACTTATGTATGTGATTATTCATAGATGTAGATGCAAGTCGTGATATTGTTGTTGAAATTGAACGAAATAATATTCGAAAACCATATTTGGGTGGTATGCGTGATCGTATGACTGGAAAAGAGTATCATAATGCAAGTGCTCAAACAATACCACCACAAAGACCTGATAAAGGTACAATACGTTATTGCCGTGATACTCAAACAATTCAATCAAAACATCGTGTTATTCAAACAACAAATGAACAATCAACACAAATGAGTAAACCTGGATATTTCGTTTCAACGGATAATGATCGTTTAATTACACCACATCCGTATCAAACAGCTGATGAAAAATTTGAAATTATAACAAAAAAAGTAAAATAAAAATAATTACAAAAACAATTGAATGAATTTTCTTTTTATTAAATAGGCAATTATAATACAAACATATTTTCGTCGTTGGTTAGCTAAACGTGATGTGAATACATTAAGAGTAGCATTTGAAAAACGAATGCAATATGAATTAGAACAAAAACAAAAACAAGCTGATGAACGACAAAAACGTTATCAACATGATCTTGAACGACGTTTACATCCAAGAACAAAAGATGATTTTGATGTACTTTATGCTGCACTTGAAAGTAATATTTAATTTAAAAGAATATTTTTTATATTCTTGTTCGTTATTAAGAATGGCGTGAAGAAGAAATAGCAAAAATAAATGCAACAAAACAAGGAGCAGGTTAATAAAATAAAAAAAACGAAATTATATAAAATATTAAAAGAATTTATTTTATTTAAATAGCACGAAAAGCAGCATTAGCATTATTAGTTGATGAAGAGACGGAATTATTAGCAACAATTGATCGATATAAAACAGAAGCTCAAAAATATAATAAAGAAGCGAATATACAACGTTTTCTTGAACGTGTTGCTCAACCGAAAAAATGGAAACGTAAAGATGGTACAACAACAGAAATGGAGTAAGAGAAAATTTTACTTTTCAAAAAAAACAAATTTCTATATGATTGAAATATTAGAACACCGTATTCAATTCGTGCTCGTGAATTAATGCAAATTTACAATACAATTACAATGAAATTTTTAACACTTGATGAACGACTTGATATTCTTCTTACATTAAAACATACTGTTAAAGTATATTATTGAACATTTTTTTGTTTATTTATCATAAAATAAATTCATTTTCAGGAACATGAATGTCGTCTTACAGAAGAAATTATTCAATTAATTGATCGTGAAGCTGATCTTCTTATGCGTGGAACAAAAGAAGAAAGTTTAACTGGTCTTCGTGAACGTATTTCAACATTATTTCTTCAATACATTAAAACACCAACATTTAATCCTGGTGTTGTTCGACATCTTAAAGTAAAATTTTCATTGTTTATATTACCTTTCTCGTAGAGAAGAGTCCAGCAGAAATAATTTGATTGCTTGTGTGTCCGCAGGGTCAAAAGAACATTTCAATGCAGGGACTTTGAATCTGATGTTAGTTTTTTGAATACATAATTTACTGGTAGAGAAGGCATATCTGTTCTACGAGAAAGAGCTGAGCGAGTCTCCAGACGAGCGTTACTTGTATAATTTATTGACTTAAAATTATTTTTAGGTACCACAAGATCCAGTTTCAGCTACAGAACAGAAGACACTTTATTGTCGTAGTTGTCAACAATACTATCCATCAACAGAATTTTCTGTTAGTAGTACCAATGCTAAAATTGGTAAATGTCGACAATGTCTTCGATTAGAAAATATTGCTAATAAACGAGCAGATCATACGAAATTTAAGTATGAAATAATAGATTTTATTTTCCATTTTTCTATTAAAACGGTTTTTTCTAGATTTTTACTTAAAAAGATTGAAAAAGAAGAATGTGGTTATAATGATGGAGCTAGTTGTGTATTCTTACTAACGGTAAGAGAATAATTCATGTTTTATTGATAAGTTTGTTTTGTTTTCTTCTTCATTAGGTCAGTGATATGGAGTATATGTTTAAAAATATATGGGATAGTCATTCAGTTTTAAGTGAAGAATCTGATATATATAATTTAACATTTGTTCGATGGAATCGTAATGAAGAATTTTCTCCATGGAATTGTATTTTATTAACATTAGAAGAAGCAACTGTTCATTTAAGAATTGAAGATGTTGAAACAGTAAAAAAACAAACATTTTCTAATTATATACAAAACAAATTTCTTTTTATTTATCTTTTAACTAGAGTTATAGTGAATCATTCTGTAAAAAAATACGTTATAAACATGCGATATCACGTAATCATTTTACTAAACTTGTTGAACATGTTAAAAACAATCAACAACAACAAGGAAATGGACCAAAAGATATGACAGTAACAGCGATTAAAGTCGGACGACAACGTGGTACACCATCAGCTATGGCAAATGCATCAGCATAGAAAAATAAATTGACAAGTTTCTTTTAAACTTACTGAAAACAAATATTTCATCTTGTCTTTTTATGTTTCTTTTTTTTACACTCATTAAAAATAATATCCATAACTTATATTTATTAAATTTAAACAAAAAGAAATATTAGCGTGTGTTTATTTTCTAACGTAGAGATCATAATGGATGAAGCAGAAGAAGAAGAAGACGCAAGAACAAAAAAGATACAATTATTTGATGAATTATGTAATAGTCAAAAAACTGTAAGATATAGTTTTCATACATTTTACAATGAATCGCTTCTTCTTTTGTTCTATATAGAATAATTTTCCAATAACAGATCCTATGCTACATGATGCATCAGAGATTCTTCCTGTTAGCTTTGATGAGTTTTATAATGTATGAAATTTAATGATTCATATTCTACATCTATATCAATTTATTATAGGATTTTGCAAATATGTTCAAAACTTCATTAGATGTACTACAACCATTAGAAGATCGTCTCAATGAATGTGAATCAATACTGAATGAATATACTAATGAATTTTTTCGACAAGAAAACGATGTATTTGTACCTCTTAAACCAAAAGCTCGGTCATATAGTTTATCACTTGATGGTTCGAAAAAAAAATATTTATTTGATTTTATCTAATTGATTTTCTTTTCTTGATAGAAATACATAATGTTGATCCAACTAGTGAATTAGGTCTGATATTTAAACGACGAAAACAAATTTTTTCTAATGCATTAACACGTGAAAATGAAGATGATCGTGAAACTGTAGAAAATATTCATTATAAACCGATGCAAACAAATTTTTATAATAATCGTATATTCAAGGCAGCTCTTGATATTCGAGATACTTTAAATAAAGTAACATCTGCACAAAAATTTAAGGTTATTTAAAACAAAAGAAGTATATATTCTTTTTTAATCTTATTTTTTTTATATTTAGGATAATTTTCTTCATTGTTGGAATAAAATAGTTCGAAGTGATACAAGTCAACATATATTAATCGATGCATTCTGGTGGATTTATTTAAAATATTTTACAGTAAAATAAAAAGTTTTTAAATCGATATTTATTATTTCATAGAAGTTTATTCTATTCATAGAAATTACCTAATGTTGATGATGAATGTGAAAAATATTTTACACGTATTGCGAAAAATTATGTTGAATTACTATTATCAGTCGATTCATGGTTTCAAGATAAATTTTTTACTGTAAATTTTTGTTTTTGTAATAATTATTTCTATTGGCTTTTTTTATGATTGAAGATTTATGGATCCTATTTGGGTCAAGCTATTTATCAAATGTTTTTCGATATATGTCCGGATTCACGAATGAATTTTACAGATAAATTTAAGGAATTTATTGCAAGTGCAACTTCGGAATGGGTTACAGGTATTCAAGCCACTCCAGAAACTTATAAATATTGGAAAATTCATGCTGATGCAACGATGGTAGCAAATGAAAATGCATTAGAACAAAGATCTTCACCAACGAATAGTCAGTATTCGAAATCATACTGATAGAATAAATAAATATTTGTTACTTTTTATAATTTAGTTTATAAAAAAATTCGTCGTCTTGAAGAAGAATTAGAAGCTTTGGGTGGTGATAGTGGAGAAGAAACTGCTCGACCTCCTTCTATAAGAACACCGAAAAGAGTATATATATATACTTTTTTTTATTTCGTATTATACATAGAAAAGTCTTTTGTGCTTTATTATTATAGAATGTATCCATTGATTTTACTAACAGAGTTGAACTTGAAAATCAATTAGTTGATTTAAGTAATCAAAGTACGTTAGTTGCTTGGTATTTTCAACAATGTGACATTCAGCCGAATACACCACGTTTACGAAATGTAGAACGAACATTTATTAAAGAATGGCCAGAAGAACGTTAAATCTACTTTTAATACTGTTTTATTATTCATAATAAATCTCATAGATGAACTTCTCAAATAGTTACCAATTCAACGATTAGATTATTTAGATATGAAATGATAAAATAATGATTTATTTTTATTTATTTTTGTTTGTAAATAAATACAAAAAAAGATGTATATCACAACTTTTATTTATGAAGAGTGTGGGTGAGAGTGATGTTATAATTTCTTACTTTAGAGTTTCAACTATTGACGGATTCATAGAAGAAATATAAATCATTATAAGATAAAACAGGAATTTATTACAATTTTAACAAGCACAAGCAAAAACTAAGATTTTCTACGTTGAATATATAATATAAAATCAATTTGAAGATTGTATTTCAATGTGATTTTCGATTGTTATTATTTTTATGTTTGATTTTGTCTTCATGTATTCGAGTAATTGTATCTTTTTGCATTAAATCAAACGAAGTATCAGGTACGCGTTGTTCTTTGATAATTGCCTCTTCCCATTTCGAGCAAATCAGATTATTATGATGGTCTTCTTCTGTTGTCGTCTTGTTTTTTGTACTATTTGTTTGATAATTATATCGTTGTAAAACAGGAATACGAATAGTCTTTGAAATAAGTTGATAAGTACAGCGCTGCATGATATTTTAGATTGTTCTATTATTTTGTTTTCGTTTATCATTCGTCCTAACCGTATATATAATACTTAACAACGTGTTTATATTTACTCTGTGAGTCATATCCATGATGCCCAATAAAACTTATTGTATTCAATCGAATCATTTTCTTTTCTAACCCTTTTAGATCAATTAATCGATATGAGTCATTCTCACCACCAAAAAAGATCAGTATAATCTTGAAAAACAACGTATCAAATTTCTTATTTTTTTTGCACATGGTAAAAAGTACATTCGTAAAGAACGATAAAAAGTACATTTAACTGAGATTAAGATCGTTCGATTAACAACGTTGGTCATTTTTCTATTTACATATAAATTATTATGATATTCAATACTTTGTATTCAAATAGTGACAGCACTTTTAAACTAAATGATCGTCATATATAGAATGTAGAGTATTGTATCAATTCTTCGAGTACAATTAATGTTGAGTTAAGAAAATTGTTCTTTGTCTTACGTATAAGAGAAAAAAAATTAACCAACGACTCCTAAAGATCTGACAATATGAATAAGATTTTATGTAATAGTAGTGTAATAATTGAAATCTGAATACAATTGTTGAAGTAAATAAAAAATATTCAAATATTTAAATAATTGTTTTTTCTTTAGTATAAATTGATGTAAATAAGAAATAAACGGTGTCATAAATAAATATTGTCCATCTAGACATTGATCGAGGTAAATTTGGAGTGTTCAAACTTTTGAGACAACTTTTTTATCAAATCAGATGAACGTAAATTATAATACAATATAAAATGATTCTTGGTAAATGAATTGTTACGTCAATTTAATCTGTTTATAAATGAATTTCTACTGATTTCGATATCACGAGTCGCTTACAGAGAATATATTCTAAGATTATTTTTTTATGGTTTACTTTCTTTAATGTTGTTGATAATATTTGTATTTTTTAACCACATATGTAATAAGTGAATACAGACGGATGAAATGTGAAATAAAGTATTTTTAACAATAACTACAAATCTAAGTGTCAGTGTAGTTGATTATCTTGTTGAATTATATAGTCTCGATGATCTTCTGAGATAGTTTACACATTTAGTAATAGTCGATGAACAAATATATGTTCCACATTTGTTTAATATTGAACGAAGGAAACTGATCGAATCTCCAATGTCCATGTATCGACATCTTATTGTATCAAGAAAAGACAATTTCATATCTTTATTTACGTGATAAAATTTCATACCACAAAAGCAATAAATCATTTCAAATCTTTCTGAAATATCTGTTCTGTAAGTATAAAAATGTAGAAAATTAAGATGTTAACAATTCTAAAACAGAGTAAAATTGTTTTTATCTTGGATATTTTTATATAATTCAATAGAGTCCATCAAGCTTTACAAAATAGTATATACATATCTTCAAAAATTCAAAAATCTCCTTTTTCTCTATAAGAAAGGAAAACACTTAGTTTTTAATATGCAATTATCTTTCTTCAATATTTTTTGTTACTTTCAACGTATTCACACACACACTAATTGAGCTTATTTTTTTATGCTACGTATATTAAAAGCATATTTAAGTAGGTGTGAAGTAATAAAAAACATGAAGAAAGATAATTACATATTAAGAATCAGATGTTTTTCTTTCTTGTTGAGAAAAAGGAGATTTTTTAACGATTTGTCAAGTTTTTCCAGGTTTTTGAATTTTTTTGTTCCAAAAATATGTATATACTGTTTTGTAAAACTTGATGAACTCGATCGAATCATATGAAAATATCCAAAAAAAAAACAATTTCACTCTACTTTATAATTACTAATTTATTCATAATCTTTACTATTTGATAAAGAATACTTTATGGTGTCATTTACATTAAAGATTGAAGAGTGGAACACACTGCTTTTGTAACACCGTGCACATAAATAAATATTGTTTTTTATTTTGATTTAGGTGAAATATATATATTACAATGGGAAAAAATACATCCTTTTATTAGTCTATCCTTTTTTTGTATCATTTCTATTTTTTAATTTGTATGTCATGTACACCAGTAAAGTCAATACTTTCTCGCTGTGCATATATACTCATTATCGGAAGAAACTACATCATATAATAGTTTAAAGCAAAAAGTACAAAGAGCAGAAAATTTATTTGTTTTCTCGTTATATAAATTTATTTTTTTCAATTTCATTGGTTGCTTTGATTTTCTCACACCGTTTAATTATTCTTCCTGAAAGAAAGGAAAAATTTTTTTAGGAGAGACTGATGAATTTTACTGAAATGAGAGACGGAACACTGACAACCTAGTAATAAAAGAAAATTGTTATTCTTATAAATCTAATTTCATTTCATTTTATTATCACGAAGGCACACTTCATTATAAGGCGATAACATAGTGATAGTAAAATGTTGTGGACATATGTCACGTACACTGTAGCTGATTATGGTATTTCGATAGGCCTTGTGGTCTTTGCGATTCTTGGCGTATTCGTTACCTTCTTCAGATCAAAAGCTGGTCAAGAGTTTGTTATTGAACGAGTCATTGGTGTTAATCCGACTAAAGCACATCATCGCTATAATGATCCGGATGGTGATGATGAACAAAACGACATCGCGAATCAGAAATTTGCTCAGATCAAGAAGCGATCTCTCTTTTATATTGGTATATTTTGTTGTTTGCTTGGAGGAATGACACTTTCTATTACGGGCGTGCTCATATTTCAAGGCTGTTTCTTAGCAAATATCAGAGTTTTGAAAGGCGATAATTGTCCTGAATATGATATGGATTGTTTTATTTTCGGATCGAGTGCTTTATTTCCCATATCGGATAATGTAAGCTTTATTTGTGAACGTTTAGCAAAAGCTGATTTTGTTACCAATGTAACTGATGCTACTGCGTGGTGTTATGCATGGATTATTGCTGATCAAACAACCAAAGATCTTCTGGATGCATTAGGTGTAGCCATCGCTCTTATTGGTTTCTTTACAACAATGTTAGCTGCAGTTATTTATCTCGGAAAATGCAAGAAAACAATTGCATTCTCTATTTTCGTCATTTTAATTTGTGGTGGTGCCATGATTGCCTTACTGGTTTTAAAATGGTCATTTGCTCCTTTAACTTATGGCATCCTTTTTCTAGGTATATTATTGGGAATCTTCGGAATAGTTCTCTACTGTATTTTACCTCCACCAGACAAACAGAAGAATAATAAATCGATAACTCGACTAAATATTGATCAACGAAACGTTGCCACTAATGCAATTAAGCCGAATATGAACCGTTCCAATCCGGCGTCAACAACAACACTCAATGGTAAGACCACTTATGGACCGTCGAAAGCCAATCCTAGATAAACTTTCTTTTTTTTTTAACCTGTCACATATGAATATACTCATTACTTATAACTTGCACAAGTTTCATGCCATTATCTCATCATACGTGCCTACTGTATTACTAATAAGTTACCATTTTTCTTTCATCGCTACAGTTCTTCTTTTTCTTCGTATTTTTCTGATTCTCTTTATTTGAACCTTTGACAGGTGAATAAAAACTTGCAAAAGCAATATACAATATGAACTAGAAAAAACGTAATTTTTAATGTCAATCTGAAACATAATAAAGTTGATGATGTAAGTATGAAGAAGGATTTGGATTTGGGTGTGAAGGATAAGTGACTTCAACTATTACTTGTTTTACTTCCGATTTCTTATGAGTCACTTCGCTTCGAAGTGGGAATGATTCATTTCTATACTATATAAGAACTTTTCGACATTACATCAAAGATGAGACAACAATTTTTTTCCGTGAAGGAGAAGTTCTGTTCTATTTGGTCAACGGTCACTATTCACATATTTTATATTATTAATATTTGATATTCACTCACATTACTATGCTATGACGATAAATTTTTGTGTCATGCACTATACGTAATAAAACTGTGACAATGATATATTGAATGCAATGAATAGTTGACACGTCTTTTCCTCTGACTAATTCATTTGCCTATGTTTACAGAATAACAAGAAAAAAAATCCGCTTCGATTCTGCTTCTGAAACAGTTAGTTTCATGGAGTAGATACTCCCGAGTCAGAGCAACCTCTTGTCTGATTCACATTTTCTAGTATTGTTAGATCATTTAGATATAGAAAAAAAACTAATATAATTTACCTTAGAGTGTCAGAAAGTTCATAAAAATAATTTTGTTTATGTCAAACAGTAAAAACTGAATATCCAAAATTGAGTATTTCAAACAATTATTAGAGTTTTTGCAACAAGAGATATTATAGAAATATTATTTATAATTTTACGATCAATGTATTCAATATCGTTTAGAATATAAAATAATATCTCCTGATATAAATGCTTGATTTTTTTTTAAAAATAACGTAAATGCTAAGTTAACGTTAGAAAAATCAAGAAAAATTTCATTAGAATTGAAGTTAATTGTCAAGATTTTATTTTAATTTAGATAATACTCTAGTATCTTATTCAAGCAGCATTTTGAAGGAAAACTCATCAAGATAATGTTGAGGTTGTTATTGTTGATATTAGAAAAATAAAATTAGAAACATTAAGTAAATTATTTATTTGTCAGTCGTATGCTGATACTCTTATTGATATGACAAAAGAAATTAGATGATCACTTCATTATACAAATGACAATTATTCAAATATAAAATCAACTAAAGATTTTATGTCTTCTCGACATTTTCATACAATTGCGCAAATAGATGATTTAATTATTAAAAGTACATCAACTGACGATTTTCAACGTGAACTGTACTTTTAATAAAATCTGCCGTCAACAATTAACCGTTTGAGTCCTGATTTTTTTTTCAAAAATTGAACTTTGTAAAACAAATGATTAATTAGGCTTACAGAGAAATATCTTATTGATGGTTAGACAAATCAAGATGTATGAATTTCTTGAAACGATATATTCAGAAATTTATGTTTAACTCAAAAATGTCTTTTTACACATGTGGAAAATATTCTTGTACAATATAAATGTATTAAAATATTATAAACTTCTATTTTCAAATACAATTATTTCATTTGTTGCAAATATTAGGATTTAATTAACTACGAACGCTGATTTTTTTATATGATATTTTTACAGAATTTATTTCATATAAATAATAATTATTGTTAATATAAATTTTTAGTCAATTTAACGATTTACATTGTGATTTTTCAGTTCAACCAAAAACAAACGTCAAAGATATAAATTATTATGTATTATGAAGTGCTTGTCTTTCAGTGCATTAAAAAGTAACAATTTGTCGCTCTAGAAGATATAATTAAGAGATTATAGTGGTCCACGGACATTTTCTATACATTTTAGTGTTGAAAAATGAATTATGCTTTGAAAAAATGCACTCTTTCATCACTTGTTAACAATTTTTCCTGATTTACAACGGTTTCAAATTACATTTTCTTAGATAATCTGCCGCATGAAACATAATATTATTATTGTTAGAAGTGTAAAGTATTTTTACATTATAATTACTTATAGTACAGCGAAATAGGTAGGTGGAAATAATTTCATTCGTTAGACCTCTTTAATCTACATCGGATAAGAAGATGAAGAAGTTCTTAAAAGAATATAAATTCTTTGTAAATATCAAGTTAAATTTAGGAAACCACCTACAGGGTGGGTGTGAGTATCCGAGAAAAGAAAAAACATTTACACTCGGCTAACTAACATATCTATCCACATCCTCAAATAAATACTAACCGATTCTAATATATATTTATTAATATTTAACGAAATCAATGTCGAATTCATCAATAATTCTCTCCTATCAATTTATAGGAGAAAAAATTACTATTTATTGTGGTTTATTTATTTTAATAACTGGTGTATGTGGTGGTATTTTAAATATTCTTGTTTTTACAACATTAAAAACATTTCGAAATACTTCATGTGTTTTTTATTTAATAACAGCATCAATAGTTGATACTGCTCAATTATTAACATCATTATTAGTTCGTATACTTTCCGTTGGTTTTCTTATTGATCCAACAACAATATCATGGTTTTGTAAAACACGAATGTTTTTTGCACAATTTTCTATACTTGTTGCGCTTGGATGTATGTCATTAGCGACAATTGATCAATTTATATCAATAAATCGTCGGCAATTATGTAGTTTACAATCAGCTCATCGTTATATTTTTATTGCTTGTATTATGGCAATTATACATGCAATTTTCTTTTCTATTTATCATGATACACGATCTAATGTATGCACCATAATTAATCCAAATTTTGCAAAATATTATACTTATGTTTATATTCCAGTTGTTATTGGTATTCTACCTATTATAACAATGATTACATTTGCATCATTAGCTTTTATTAGTATTCGTACAATTGCCAGTTGTAATATTCATATTGAACGTTTAGGACGTGATCGTCAATTAACAGCTATGACATTGATTTATGTTGTATTTATTATAATTTCAAATGTACCAACTATTATTTTTAATATTTATTTAACAACTTCGGTAACAACAGATAAAATTTTACTTGCACGTAATTATCTTATTGTTTCAATTGTAGTTGTTTTTTATTATGTACAGTATGCTGTAAGTTTTCAACTTAGATAAATAGTAAAGGAGAAACATTTGTATTTAATTATAGATTCCATTTTATGTTTTTTGTTGTGTATCAAAAAGATTTCGTAATCAAGTTATTTATGTATTGATTGATGTACATTTCAAGCGATTTCAACAAGCAGCAAATAAACTAAATAATAATCAAGTTACACCTGGAATCGAAATGAATACATTAACAAATGAAAGTACTTAATAAATATCAACATTTAATAATAATTAACATATATGTATATTATTAATTGTCATTTTGTATGTTGTTCGTTGTACTTTCTAAATATATTTAATTCATCTATTATTTATTCGTTTTTAATAATAAGTGAATGTTTATTGAAGGGATACAGTTTTTGAATAGCTAAGATGGACAACTCCAGGGGTACACCATTCTAATTTCACTCCAGTATGATAAGTCGAGTTTGTTTTAATACGATCCACTACTTCTATTATTCAGTTTTATTTTTCTTCAAAAAAAAATACAGAAAGAAGTTATAATTTATTTTGTATCTTTTCGAGGTTTTTTCTCCATTGTTGAAGACCAGGATGGTTTGTTGGTAATGATTGTTGTCCATTTTGTACAGCACGTTCATAAAATGAATGCGCATTCGAATAGTTGCCCATATTCTCATGCACCAGCCCGATGTCATTATAGGAAACACTCAGATCAGAATGATTGGAAGGAAGTGATTGTTGTCGAATTACAAGAGCTTTTTCATGAGACAAAAGTGCTTTCGGATAATCACCCATGCTGTTATACAGATTACCGAAGTTGCTATAGGATTTAGCAAAATCAGGATGATTCGAGGGAAATGATTGTAGTTGAATTGCGAGGGCTTTTTCATAATAAGAAAGTGCTTTTGGATAGTCGCCCATATTGTAATACACTAAACCGATATTGTTGTAGAAACTACCCATATTAGGATGGCTGGAAGGAAGTGACTGTTGTTGAATTCCAAGAAATTTCTCATAATAAGAAAGTGCTCTTGGATAATCACCAATCTTGGAATACAACAACCCGATGTTGTTACAGAAAGTACCCAAATCAGGATGAGTGGAAGGAAGTGACTGTTGTATAATTGCAAGATCTTTCTCATAATACGAAAGTGCTTTTGGATAATCACCCATTTTGTCATACACCACACCAATGTTGTTATAGGACATACCCAAATCATAATGATTCGACGGAAGCGACTGTAGTCGAATTTCGAGGGCTTTTTCATAATAAGAAAGTGCTTTTGGATAATCACCCATGCTGTAATATACCGTACCGATTCTGTCATAGGAATCCGCGAAACTAGGATGATTGTATGGAAGTGATTTTTCTTCAATTGCAATGGCTTTTTCATGAGATGAAAGTGCTTTTGGATAATCGCCCATGCTGTTATACACATTACCGATGTTGCTATATGAAGTACTCAAATCAGGATGAGTGGAAGGAAGTGATTGCTGTAGAATTGCAAGATCTTTCTCATAATAAGAAAGTGCTTTTGGATAATCACCCATGCTGGTATACACATTACCGATGTTGTTATAGGAAGCACCCAAATCAGGATGATTGGGAGGAAGTGATTCTTGTTGAATTGCAAGGCCTTTTTCATCATAAGAAAGTGCTTTTGGATAATCACCCATTCTGTAATATACAATACCAATTCTGTTATAGGAATCTCCCAAACGAGGATGGTTGGAAGAAAGTATTTGTTGTCGAATTTTAAGAGCTTTTCCATGAGATAAAAGTGCTTCTTCATATTCTCCTTGACTACATTTGATCAAACCCAGTTGATAATAAATCAGTGCTTTGTCGCTCTCATTCGTTGTTTGATGAAGTAAAACTTGGTAAATTTCTTGAGCTTTGGTGAGTTGACCCATTTTAATCAGTAGTAATCCCAATCTATACCATCCTTCTTGATTTGGAAAGGTCTCCTGCCGGATCTGATCAGTGAGAGTGCGAAGATCTTGGTCGTTGTCATTAGTCAGTGTTAAATTCACTTGAAAGAGATGATTATTTTCATCCATTGGTTTAATATCTCCAATACGGAAAACGGTATGCATAGAAAAGAGAACTTCATCTTCTATCTGAAAATGGCTAACACCACTAACAGAAGCAAATGGAGTTGTTGAATCAATTGAATTAATGGATATAACAAATAAAATTCCAACAAGATTAAGATTTGCAGCAGCTTGTGGTACAAATAAGAGAGAAACATCACGATTTGTACTAGTGGATAAAAAGTTATTAAATGAAAGAAGTCCACCTTTAGTTTTTGTCATTTCAGTGAAAGCGTCTTTTGAAAGACATTGTCCACGATAAACTATAAATGTTTTACCAAATTGTTGACCAGGAAATTGTTCCGAATGGAGTCGTTGAATATCACGATGTAGATCACTAATAAAGAAACCCATTCGAACAATAATATCAACATCCATCGATCTTAATGCTTGGTTGAGCATCGAATATAAAAAACATTGATAAGTATACCACCAAATAGGTATATGATTATGATAGTCACGTTCGAATTCTTCAATATTTTGTAATCTACGCTCATTTTCGACAAATGCTTCACGACAATAAGTAATAAATTCTTTAATATGTTTATCTTCGAAATCGATGGTTAATAAGATCTCTTTCAAGATCTGAGTATACATAAATGATGGATCTAATTGATCCAACTTTTTGTTTGACGCCACAAAGCTGATGGAGATGGCATTTTGCTCACATTGATGAGCAGTTTGTTTAAGAGCATCACAGATTGATGTTATATCTGTGAAGACTCCTTTTATTTTAGGCCATTCTTTGGTCCATTGTTGATGGCATTCTTGATTGTTACAAAAAATAAAAATGTTATCCACTTGGGACATGTCATGCACATGACGCATAATATATTTTCCAAGTGACCCGGAGACAATCATGCATACTTTGTTATTGGTAATGGTTTGAATAAATTCAATGCATTCTTCACCATCTGTAAACGTGTTTATGTTGTTAACAACGTGTTTCAATTGTTTGATTGTGTTATCACAATCAGCATTATTTTTATTAATATTGTTGTCCAACCAAATAAGGAAGACATTTTGCATTCTTTGCATGTTAATACGCCGATTGGCAACTGCATCCTTGCAAAAGTTTGATACGTGTTTAGCACTAGCTTGTGTATTGATTTGAACAGATGTTATCGATTTGTTGTTCGCCATTATTTGTGGTAACGTAGACTACATAAAGAAGAAATGTTTATAAATGACTGAGAGTAATGTGTCATTCTATAGTATGAGAGTAATGTGTCACTCTATAGTATGAGAGTAATGTGTCATTCTATAGTATAAGAATTTTCTTTCGAGATCGTTCTTCTTATCATCATTTGAAAGTGGGCGTGGGTGAGGGTGTGGGTCTGGGCAGGTGTGGGTGTGAGTGTTGACGTTACATCTATTTGTCTCCCATATCGACAACCACACTCACACTTCGCACCGCATTAAAAAAAGGAAGAAAACTCGCGAAGGACTATATATATTCGCATTGCATCAAATATATAAGCAGTCCTACTTTACAATGATAGCTCTACCATAAAAAGGTAAATTTATTTTATCTCTCTTCAATAAATTGAATGAAATAGTTATTTTAGCGACGATAAAAACAAAAAATACCACAAATTAGAATAAAGAAATATACTTCATCATTTTATTCTATGAGAATATATTCAGATGTCGATAATCAACAACTATATTAACGCTTATATTCATATTATCAAGCGCATATTTACTATTTACAATAAATAATATGCTTTCATTATTTTTTATATTGATTGGAATTATTTTCGGTCATTTAAATGATCCATTGTTTTTCCTAGTGGTTATTCATATTATCTTCTAGTAAAACTACCAACAAATTGGATAAATGGATCAGTTAATTGCTTTGATCGGGGGTGCTAAACGATCTGATTTAGATATATTTCCTATTAATAATGGGTGTGGGTGTAGGTGTGAGTGAGAAGTAGATGTAATATCAACATTCGCACCCATATCCACACCCACCCTCAACAATGGATAAATAAGAGTCATTCCGAACCATGACCATATATTGAAACTTATTGTCTATACAAACTCATCTCATCATTCATTCTCATCATTGAGATAGACGAAGGTAGAATTCAAAATTGATAGGAAAATGAATAGGATTTATATATATGTATTCATATATGAAAATATTAACTCTTTTCCACAATTAATTTCATATATTTATGTATGTATATATATAGGTGTCTATTGATTTAATATGGATGAGTTTATCAATGACATACAGTATTCTTTCATATTGGAACAGAAAGAATAATTCATTCTACTGATAAAACACACTTTTCTCTTATATTCTATTTTTCTATTGAGTATGTTACTGAATACCACGAAACTCTACTTGTTCAGACATAATAATGAAATCGTGAAGGTCTTCTCTACAATACATATCTTTTCAACATGTATTGTTTACTGTACCGGTGAATGTTACTGCTCATACCGTGTTTTCAACAAGAACAAAGTTGGAATAGACACATTTTCGTTTTCATCAGTTTTATTTTAGTTTAAGAAAAAATAACAGAAAGAAATTATAATTTATTTTGTATGTTTTCGAGATTTTTTCTCCATTGTTGAAGACCAGGATGACTTGTTGGTAATGATTGTTGTCCAATTTGTACAGCACGTTCATAAAATGAATGCGCATTCGAATAGTTGCCCATATTCTCATGCACCAACCCGATGTCATTATAGCAAACACTCAAATCAGAATGATTGGAAGGAAGTGATTGTTGTCGAATTCCAAGAGCTTTTTCATGAGACAAAAGTGCTTTTGGATAATCACCCATGCTGTTATACAGTTTACCGAAGTTGTTATAGGATTTAGCAAAATCAGGATGATTCGAGGGAAATGACTGTACTTGAATTGCAAGAGCTTTTTCATAATAAGACAGTGCTTTTGGGTAGTCACCCATATTGTAATACACTAAACCGATATTGTTATAGAAACTACCCATATTCGGATGGTTGGAAGGAAGTGACTGTTGTTGAATTGCAAGGAATTTCTCATAATAAGAAAGTGCTTTTGGATAATCACCAATCATGGAATACAACAACCCGATGTTGTTACAGAAAATACCCACATCAGGATGATTTGGAGGAAGTGATTGTTGTAGAATTGCAAGATCTTTCTCATAATACGAAAGTGCTTTTGGATAATCACCCATTTTGTCATACACCACACCAATGTTGTTATAGGACATACCCAAATCATAATGATTCGACGGAAGCGACTGTAGTCGAATTTCGAGGGCTTTCTCAAGAGATAAAAGTGCTTTTGGATAATCACCCATGCAGTGATATGCAATACCGATGTTGTCATAGGAAGTACCCAAATCCAGATGATCCGATGGAAGTGATTGTAGTTGAATGTCGAGTGCTTTTTCATAGTAAGAAAGTGCTTTTGGATAATCACCCATGTTTTTATACACCAAACCGATTGTATTATAGGACTCTCCCAAATCAGGATGACTGGAAGGAAGTAACTGTTGTCGAATTTTAAGAGCTTTTTCATGAGATGAAAGTGCTTCTTGATATTCTCCTCGATTATATTTAATGCAACCTAGTTGATAATAAATCGGTGCCTTGTCACTCTCATTTGTTGTTTGATGAAGTAAAACTTCATAAATTTCTTGAGCTTTGTTAAACTGGCCCATTTTAATTAGCAATGATCCTAATCTGTGCCATCCTGTCGAATCTGAAAAGGTCTCTTGTCGTATGTGCTCAGTGAGAATACGAAGATCTGGATCGTTGTCATTGGTCAATGTTAAATTCACTTGAAAGAGATTATTATTCTCATCCATTGGTTTAATATCTTCAACGCGAAAAATAGTATGCATTGAGAAGAGAACTTCATCTTCACAATGAAAATAACTAACATCACTAACAGACGCAAATGGAGTTGTTGATTTCGTAGGGTTAATGGATATAATAAAGAGAATTCCAACAAGATCAGGATTTGTAACAGGTTGTGATGCGAAACAGAGAGAAACAGCACGATTTGTACTAGTGGATAAAAAGTTATTAAATGAAAGAAGTCCACCTTTAGTTTTTGTCATTTCAGTGAAAGCGTCTTTTGAAAGACATTGTCCACGATAAACTATAAATGTTTTACCAAATTGTTGACCAAGAAGTTGTTCCGAATGAAGTTGTTGAATATCACGATGTAGATCACTAATAAAGAAACCCATTCGAACAATAATATCAACATCCATTGATCTTAATGCTTGATTGAGCATCGAATATAAAAAACATTGATAAGTATACCACCAAATAGGTATATGATTATGATAGTCACGTTCGAATTCTTCAATATTTTGTAATTTACGTTCATTTTCGACAAATGCTTCACGACAATAAGTAATAAATTCTTTAATATGTTCATCTTTGAAGTCAATGGTTAGCAGGATCTCTTTCAAGATCTGGGTATACATAAATGATGGATCCAATTGATCCAGCTTTTTGTTTGACGCCACAAAGCTGATGGAGATGGCATTTTGCTCACATTGATGAGCAGTTTGTTTAAGAGCATCACAGATTGATGTTATATCTGTGAAGACTCCTTTTATTTTAGGCCATTCTTTAGTCCATTGTTTGTGGCATTCTTGATTGTTACAAAAAATAAAAATGGTACCCACTTGGGACATGTCATGCACATGACGCATAATATATTTTCCAAGTGACCCAGAGACAATCATGCACACTTTGTTATCGGTAATGGTTTGAATAAATTCAATGCATTCTTCACCATCTGTAAACGTGTTTATGTTGTTAACAACACGTTTCAGTTGCTTGATCGTATTACTACAATCAGTATTCTTTTCATTGATACTGTTGTCTAACCAAATCACAAGGACATTTTGCATTCTTTGCATATTCATACGTCGATTTGTAGTAAAACGCGTGCAGAGACCAGATGATGGGTTAGTTGTTTCTGTGCCACTTGATTCGTTGGTTGCCATTGATTCTGATTATTTGCTACGTGTACTAAGAATGTGCTATATTTGAGTACCTTGAAAAACTTTGCAGGTGAAAAAATGATTAAAGTAGCTCATTTTATAGTGCCTTTACTTTCTATTTACATTTTCTTTTTCTTTTTTTTTGCATTGGACGACAACGTCTTTTTCATTAAAAATTATAGATGTTTATTATGAAGCCAAATAAAGATCAATACACACACATTTCTCATTAATAATCAGAGAACAAAAACGAAATGCTTGAGTGTTTGTACACTTGTCAGCCATCAAAGTAATCCGCGACAAGAAATATTACTATGTGTATTGACGAAGAGAAAATCAATCTCTAGGGTTGTTTTCTTTTTGTTTTCATGTCTCATGTTATTGAAGACCCGAAAGCTGAAATTGATTACATTATCGCAGACATTATAGCTTGTAAAAATTAACAAAATATTGCTGTTCAAACATAAAACACTTATATTTCTTGCTTTCTTTCTATGGCCAAATATATGAAATACAGAGGAAATTATTTAAATTAGTATTTATTTAGCGTTCTTATAAATTTTATTTTTTCTTGTAACTACTCAACAACAACATACGAAATATTATGCAGTGATATATAAAAACATTGAAAAGAGAACAGTATAATCATTACTCTGCCAACTGGGCAAATAGAACTGGTAAAATAGACTTGTGTTGTACATCATTTTCTATAATATTTGTAGTAGAAGTGACCGAAAATGAAGTGAAACATAAGTATATAATGAAAGAAACGGACAACAGATAAGTTTTATCGGAAAATCAAGTTTATCTATTGTTTTTTTAATATAGAAACGGGCTGCGAGACTTGATATTGTTTTTTTCTCCCATTTTTGGATAATTAAAACGAAAACAAAACGTAAAAGTTATGCGCCATCTTCTTTCAGCAAATATTTCATAGCTGAAAGTGCAACTGATGATTGATAATGAATCAGTTAGATAACTAAATAATAAACCATCAGTATACTTCCAACATATACTAGTTAAAATTCTTAATTTAAATGAATTTATTTATTGAATTTATAGTGCTACTTGTACTTTAACGGTACATTGATTTGACTCCATTTTAGAATTAGTGTGAAAACTTTGAAATCGTGATTTTGCCATCGAGTGTCGCGTCGCATATTTATAGTCGAGTTTCTCTCGATATTTCCATCTTACATTTTTGAACCATTATTTTCTGGGTTTTCGTTCGCAAACTTTTCGCGACACTCATACGTCAAAAGAGTAAAAGACTCACGCAGGACTTCATAAATACTCTGCTTCGCATCTTCTTGTATTGATCAACTTAGAAATCATTTATCTCTAAATCGAATAAATCAATGACTTCGATCAAAATTTACTATTCCTCCAGTACAATTACACATTACTAGGTATATAACTTCAAAATAAAATTAATTTATGAAGAAATGTTAATTAATTTTATTTCTGAATGTTTAATTTTATTATTACGTCTCGCTATTTATGTTTTTATCAAGCACTTCTTACTATCTTCTTTTTAGTAGATAATTTTAGTTTCCTTATTTAATATTAAAATTAGCTGAATCTAAAATAAAAGATTATATGAAATATTAGTTGATAGAGAAAGATTAATTAACATTATAGTATCCGATACGAGCTAATTCATATATGTATATGTCGATACAGATCATAACATGGATTTGAATACTTTAGTAAAACTACTTGGTTAAATCAGATTCTAATGTTTTGACTGAATATGCATTATAGTATATGATCACCATCTATTAGAAAACTTCATATTCATACCGGTCAACTCTGATATAAGAAAGTGAAGATGTGTTATTAAGTTTTTATCACAATAGTTTCTTTAATCCACAGATTCAATTTATATATTACCGATTATGGTATATCTGTTTACTTTAGTTATGTTGTGTGATGTACAACACTCGATTAAATCAAAAGAAAAGTATATGTTATACAATTACAGTTAATGAATAAATACCCCTGAAGTCTTCCATTTCTTTTCTTGTCTTTCAAATACTTTCAATTATTAATATTATACAATAATTTATGTTTCTTTCATGCACTTGATAAATTACTTATGTAATTATGATGATATATTTTACAAATAGAAATTATTTTCTAGTAAAAAATCTTACATAAGTTGCTAAACAAAATAAGCTTTCCATCTTTTCATAATGCATAGAATATTATGACCTTCAAGATAATCTCTTCTTCATTAACGTAAAAGAGATTCAACTTTCTTCTATTCTAGCATCTAAATTAATAAAGATCAAGTCTATATTCAACGCCATCTACTTTTATTTATAAATAAAATCTTAATTGAGGTAATAAATGAATTTCTATTCGTTAGTTTCAATATATAAAGTGTCAATTAATAAATCAATGAATAATTGTCGATTTGTTCTTTATTTTAACTTTTATTTATAATTATAATGGCATCGAACTCGTACGTAAGCAATCTATTATTTTCTCTAAACAATTTACAAAAATATTCTCTTCTGGAAGATCAACTTGGCTTCGACCACTTGATCGAAATGAAACTGCATGTCTTCAAAAAGGCTACAAACCAATACGTCTTGTCTATACTGAACAACCATTAACTGCACGAATACTTGTTGATGGTTCAAAAGTATAAATAAATGTTTTTTTCTAGTTGAAATTTCTTACTTTTTCTTTTATTAGACATTACCAATTGAGGATTTAATACGTGAATTTTTTTCTTTACATCGTATGCTTTTATCCAAAACTTGTCTTGATGATATTGATATATGTCTTCTTCCACATTGTGATATACGTGAAATAACTTTAAATCAATTAACGAAATTAAATGGTCATCAAGAACCTGTTCTTCTTCTAACAGCACGTTCAAACAGTGAATATTTACTTGTACGTGATCTTGAAGAATTAACATTTCGACAACAAACTGGTTTAAATGTTGATATTTCTGTTTTAAACCAAATTAAACAAGATAATGAACGTTTACATGAAGAAAATCATCAACAACAAGAACGTATTCTTGAATTAGAAAAACAAATCAATGATTTTCTAATAATTCGTGATGAAATGAAACAATTATGTAAAGAATATAAAAAAGATTTAAAGAAAACTCTAGATAAAAATAATGAATATTATAAAAAATTCGAACGTTTAGATCAAAAATTAAATAATCCATTATCTCATGAACAAAATGCTCTTATTTCAACAAGATTAAAAAATGAATAAAAAGAATCGTTGTTGTTGTTGTTGTTTTTTTCTGTTTTCTTATTCTAGATTAAGAATATATTTTGGTAATATTTTCATTCATTCATCGATAGTATTACATCAGCTTTTGTATTACATAATCATCGGGTTCGTGTTGGCATTGTTATTAGTCAGATGAAATTCTATAAAATCTTTTAATCTGCTAGTTAAATTTTTCTTCAGGTGCTAATCCGTCTTAGTTCATTACTTTAATGATGAATTTTGATATATAATTGGTTTATTCCGATATGTAAGTAATGAATTGATAAAATATTTATCTATATTAAAAACTCATTTCCTATTCTAGGCATCAAATAGTAATAGTGTCAACATTTTATTTAAGAACATTATTCAACGTTATTTAAATAATCATATGTTAATTCAAGTTTTCTTTTTTTTTTCGTATATTTTCATACATGAATAATAACTTTTTCTTGTTGATATGCTCAGTCAAACTATATGTAAATATAAAGTAACACATAAATCTGTTAACATACTTAAAATTTATCTTATGATAAGACAAATTTGTTAAAATATTATCATTTTGTCTAAATGACAGATTAAAAATCGTGTCATAATATTATGTTATGTATTGATTTAACTATAAAAAGAAAATGACAAGGACAATGTGAATAAAGAATCAGTACGAATGATCATTAATATCAAGTAAGTTTTTTGTTGAATAAAAAGCAATAGTTTCATTGATTATATGATGACTTTCTCTTTTTTTTTGTGCATATGAATTTGTTTGTTAAGAGTAGGAAAAAAATTGAATTTCAATTTGTATAAGAGTAACGACCGGGAAAGAAAAGAAATGAAATGAAATGAAATAAGTATAACACAAAAGAAAATATTTGTCAAGTAAATAGAAGAATAAAAGGAGAGAAAATTCAGTTTTTATAAATCTCGATCTCTTGTATTACTTGTCATTATTTAACAATAATGTCCTTGTCGTGTTTTTAAGTATACAGTTATTGAATACTATCAACCGCAAGTCATGTATGAAACATTCTTCTATGAGCAACGAATACATCTTATATTTTATCATTATTGTCGACATTTTAATCCATAAATGATATAACTATTCAGGTTGTCCGTCTGTTGACCGATAGTGACAATCGACACTTTGCATGTCTCTGTCTAGCTTACTATCGTCATCACCGTCTTTTTATCGTTCAATGGATCAGACTACCATAAAGAGGAAGAAAGAGAGAGAGACAGAGAGAAAGAAAGACAGAAAGGAAAAGTATATTCGTTCTCTTCCTTCTTTTTTCTTTTTTTTTACTAGAAGCAGGTATAGTAAGGTAAGAGTAGGCCTCACGGAACACACAATAATAAAAAAAGAGCTGTATGAGCGTTGTCGTCTCTCATTCTCTGTAGTAGTTGAAACCACACGAGCTCTACCCTTTTTTTTTCTTCTCTTTTCAATTTCTTGTGTAAAAGGATCCAGTAATAATGGTTTCACGTCTGTTCTTTGATGCACACATTCACATCTATAATATACATACATATATAGAGCACAGACCTATTAACTAGACGTGTAAGTATGTAATAGTATCGGTACGAACAATCTATAATTATAAATCGCACAATTCTTCTATGTTCTATGCACCTGCATATTTTATACAAATACACATATGTGTGTATTTATTTGGATGACAGCACATATAAAACAATATTTGATTGCTTCTTGTTGAGTGATTCGTGTTCAATGGGCGATATACCATTCAACATTATGCCATCTCATTTCTCATTCTTTAATCTAGTATACTTATTGTAAAGAACATAAATTGTAGGTGATCTTCTTTTTGATAATATCTTTACAAGTAATAGAATAAATGTATATGTGTATTTACATATTGAACTTCTTTCTTCCCCTTCCTTTTCTGTTAAATCTACCCTTTACCCCAATAGTAAATTATGTTGATTCAATGTTAAAAAAAAGAGAAAGAATCGACGACGAGCAGGTACATATTACATCAACTAAAACACACGTATAATAATAATAGATGTTATTCTTAGAAAAGAATGTTCATAATTAGCTCAGAGCTAGATGGCATGTTTTATGTAATGAACAATTATTTGTGATTATTTGTAGAATGCACCTTCCTTCTTCCGTGCGTGATCGTTCTTTTTATGCCAAATTCTACAGTCGTCATCCATCAGAAATAGAAATAATCGATAAAATACAATCTTCTTCTTCTTCTACTACTACTCTAAGAACATTATCAGAAAGTCCAACAACAATAACACCAATATCAGATGTAATATCAAGTACTACTTCAGGCTTTTTTTCATCATCTGATTGTTCATCATCTGAATCAACAAGCTCATATACAAAACGTCGACGTACAACAGCACCTATTATACAAGAACGTTTAAATACTTACGAGTCAGCTTGTACTCGCCCAAGTTTACCATTACCATCATTACTTACATGTAAACTAAAAACTCAATCTATTTCTACACTAACTTCTTCGTCTCTAGTCAATCAAACTATACCACAACACATACCACCGAAACAAACAAAAACATTATTAAAAAATACATCCAGTTTAATCGATAACGATACAACAAAATCTATCTTAATTATACAAGATAAATCATCATCATCATCGTCATCGTCATCTTCATCATCATCATTTTCAAATTCGATGATAAACGAGAAATCAATTTCATTAGATTCATCTAAACGATATTTATCAAAATCAACAAGTCAACTTTGTGATCCATCATTAAATAATATCAAAGAAGATCAAGTATCTTCTGCATCATCAAGAAATATTCTCGATGTAATACAAGAAGAACTAGTAAGTTCAGTGACATTTTTACAAAAAAAAAACAAACATTATTTTTTCTAGTCTGAAATTCGTCGTGCTGATCATGATTTAAAAAATATGTTTCTTTCTATTTATGGTAAAATTCAAAATATTCAACAGTTAAAATCAACAACAGTTCATCAACCTAAAGGTCAACGACACCATTATCTTCGTACTGAAAGACCTTCACGTTTAATAACACACTGTTGTTATTCGAGTAATAGTGATATTCGTCGATTGAGTTGTACTCATCATCATCATAATCGAAAATATCCATTTCATACACTACTTGCATTACGAAATCGAATGAATACTTTACGAGTATCATCATCAACAGCCGATAATGATAGTTATGTTGATACAGATTCATCGTCTTCCTCATCTGATAGTAGGACACGTAGTTCATCAGTTGATAATGAATGTTGTGGTAATACATGAAAGAAATAATAAAAAAATCATTTTGCTTGTTTATTCATATGTTTTTCAAAGAAAAAAATAATATATATATATATACGTATACAAAGAGTAAATTAAAAAATATATTAGTCTGTAGATGTTTTTTCAAAATTCATACGAATATGTATATCACCACGACTGCCAAAACCGAGAAAACCAGGTAATTTTACCCAATCATCATAATGTCCTTTTTTAATAACATCATCAAGACTAACTTTTGCTGAACCAATTACATCAGGTTTTTTGCCTTCATCTTCATCATACACATCTATGTGAACATATTCATTACTTGGCCATATATCGCTAAATATAAATATAAGATTTGAATAAAAAAAGGAAGCAAAAAAAAAGAAAAATTTATTACATACAAATCAAATGTTTCATTCCAGATGGGTCGTTCGACGTTTTGAAGTGTTCTAGTTTTATATTTCTTTTTCTCATCTATATATACTTCGACATAAGGATCATTAAAGTCTGTTTTATCTTTATCAGCAAGTTTTGCTGCTTCGACTATAGTTACACGAAGATGCCCTTGAGCCATAAAATGTGTGCGTTTATTTTCGTTCCGTAAGTAAAGTACAAAAAATTTGAAGTGAAAAAGTATAGCTTACCTTTTCTTTATATACAAAAAAATTGTATAGCTTATTCAGATGTAACTAATCATATTTTGACTAAATATTTTCATATAATGAGAAAAAACGAATACAATGAAATAGAAATTTTCTTACGCTTAAAATATATTTATTTTGTTTGTCAATATACAGATGTCAGTGATTTCTAGCGAAATAATAAACGTTAAAACATTTCTTCTTATTTCTTATCTTCTAGTTCAAATGTTTCTTTTACACTTCGTTGGCATCGTTTTTTGATTAGCCTATTGATAATCAATGAAGAAAGACGGCATTACACTATATTAATTTATTACTAATGCTCGATTGAATTCTTTGATATCATTTTCCAACTGACGTCCTAACGTCGTTTGTATGACTTCAAGATTTTTAATATAATTTACTATCACCAGTTGGCTGTAATCATATGCATGATCTAACATTTGTTATTCTTTGATAATTCATCTATCTATCATCAGTAGTCATCAGTATAAAGGGAGGGAAATATAATTAAATTGAATATTTTCATTATGACTTGGTTAGAAACCTTACCTGATGAATGGTGGAATCAATATCGATCTATATTATTTTCATCTCAATGTATTCATGAACTCAATAATGAACTTATATTTATTGTTCGAAGTCTAATTATTGAAACACGTACTTATGCACGTGCTTGTAAACGTTCTCGTCTTCTTGTTAATGATTTTCGTTATGCACTTGATAGCCGAAATATTCAACAATCTGTGAATCTAACAGAAAACGACAAAAATATAATCTCTGTATCATCAATTATTGATCAAACTGATCAATTATTATCTAAATTCAATAGACTTGAACTTACAATTCATTGGCTTGCTATTGATGGAGAACAACCGATTATCCCCGAAAATCCATCTCCAAATTTTATTGAAGAAAAGCAACATAAGATCAATAATAAAAAGATAGTACCATCTCAATTAACTAATACATCTCCTTTATTACAAAAACTTTTTGAATTGTCAACTTCTATTCAAATAAAGTAATACAATAATATTATTTATTATCTTAAAAGATTGAATCTTTATTCTATAGAGATAATCAACTTGAAGAACATATTCATCCATTAACAAAGAATAATTTAATTACTAAACCAAATTATCCTATAAATCGTTCGAATATAAATAATCCTATATCATCTCAATCATGTCTGGCACATGAATTAAGTTTAGAACAACAAATATATTTTAAAAACTTGACTGAATCATGTTTTAATGAAACAGATAAACAACAAATTGATACGTTTCCTTGTCTTTCAACAGATGCTGCTTTACAACCACTTGTACCTCGTCTTCTTCTATTTATTGCCAAAGGTATTGAAACAAATATTCATCTACATGATTTAAATTTAATTCTTCGATGTTTATCAATATTAAAAATACTTACCACGAATAGATTCATTTCATTTGATAAATATCTCCATTCAATCATTCCATCATTATTAACTTGTCTTATATGTATATTTGATATGACAAAATCTAATTCTTCGCTTTCCACAATAACTCAAAATAATTATTCATCAATATGGCTCATGCGAGAACAAGCTAGTGATCTAATATCTGATTTTAATAATAAATATTCAACAATTCCTTATCTTACGGAACGAATTGTTTCTATTATTAAATCAACTTTAATTAATAATGACATTATAATTACCTTCTCTATTGTTTATGCATGTATACGAACATTACTTTTAATCGATGTTGAAATATACGGTTCAATTATAAAAGATATGCTACGAAATTATAAGAAATTAGAATCAGATTTTGATCTTGATTCTATTGAACAGCAGACAATATTCAATCAGAAAATCAATGAATTAATCCAAAAATATAATTTAATTCTAGAAGATATTTAATTACTATTTTAATTTATGTACTCCACTAAAAAAAGTTTCATTATATCTGATAAGTTCCAGAGAAAAATAAAAATCATATAATATTATTCTAAGATAAATATTTATAGAATAAAATAGTACTTGTGATTTTTTCTATTGATTTATATTCTTTTCATCAGTCAATCACGAAAATATCAAAAAAAAACGGAATAGAAGGTGGTATTAAGACGTTTGCTGTCGTTCTCTTACTTTTTCATACTTCAAAAATTGTCATGTAGTCAATACGAGAAATAAAACCTCGAAGGTGGGACTCTATTTGCAATCTGTCTACTATGCCACCCCCGTTATTCATATGTATATAAATAGGAGATTGAACTATTCTAATCGTAATATAGATAATCGTCTTTAATATGATGAATTCAAGATATGCTTCACAAATTGAATCAAAACTTGTAAATATTAATCGATCTCTGCATAAACTTCGTCATCATCTGAGAATTGGTGATAATGGTTTGATTCGACTAGAAATGGAACATTTTATGAATTTAATAACTGAATTTAATAGAATACTATCAAATTTGGAAATGATTGGTCGACAACCTGAAGAAATACTAACTTTAAATAATATAACAAATTATTATGATGGTATTCATCTAACATTGTATAGCTAGTTCGATATTATATTGTTCTTTATTGTTTTATAATAAATTTTTCTTAAGATGACTCACTTTTTTATCAATATTACAAAGAAAAAATAAAATAAATAAATACATAGATGCTCTAAATGACATAAAAAACGTTTTTTTTCTCTTGAATAATATGTTTTTTCATCAATTAATTTGACATTCGATGTCCGATGACAAACCCAAGTAAAGCAACAAAAAGAACAATAAATGCTGCAAAAAATAGATTAGGCCCATGATTAAAATTTTGATGATAGGTAAGCATTGATTGACGTCGTGCACCGATTGCTTTTAAATATGATGGATCATCTGGTGAAATATTTCTAAAAATAATACGTTCTTGTTTCGATGCATTATTAGTTAAATCTTGTGATGGTATCAAAGCAATTACAATATCTTTTGTTGAATGTGCTGGTGGATGAAACCATTGAAGAAGTACAACCATAATTAAAACTATTGCTAATGATAATGCAAGAATATTAACACATCGAGCAACAAGTTGATATTCTTTTTTTGCAATACCAGAATATTCAATTTGTACTTGACCAATAATAAGAATAACAAACATAAATAATGAAAGAATTAAACAGAGTACAGTTCCTGTTGGTATTAATTTAAAAAGACATGAAAAAGCTCGTTCAGAATGTAATAATGAATGACATTCAAATGTATTTCCATAACGTATACACCAAGCTGGAAGAGATCCACCGACAATAATTAAAACAAGTGATATTGAAACAAGACCAGCTAAACATATTAGATGGTAATGAGTTAAGCAATCTCGTGGACGTAGCCCCATGTTTGATGTATCTAACTTGTTGGTAATATTTTTATATTATATCCCACAGATTATCAAACGCGAATGTTATTAAGCGTGAGAGAATGTTTCTCCTTATCAATAGAAGAAGAGAGAAAAAAAATTATTCATTCATGTGGGGGTGAGAATCTTGAATTTATTTTATTTATATTATAGTTTAAAACATATGGTATTTTTGCAATTGTATATATGATAAAAAATGATTTTATTTGTCGGTAAGAAACTATTTATTTAAAAAAAAGAAAATGAAAAACTTGCTCGTGTTTACTATATGCAAACGTAGACAAAAAAGATAAAGTAAAAATTATTTTCTCTAATGTCGATTTACGATGGATGTTTGTTTATTTTTTAATTTAAAAATGATTTTCTTTGTTAATAGTTAGTTGCTTCTCATTTTGTTCATCGGTTACACTTGTAATCATTGTTGAAAGTAAAATTGATTGTAAAAATGATACATGATCTTGTTGTTGTTGTTGTGTACGAATTTCATTCGTTTCATCTTTATTTACATCATGATCATTTCGTAATGTCCTTGAATAAGAGAAAAAAACACAACAACATGATTTTAGTCTTTTTTTGGATAATTCATCAAAAATTTGAATATACGTACTTGCCGAGTAACGATCGTGGATCATATTCACGATAAGATTGTTGAGAATTTTTAGAAAAAGAATGAGATATATTACTGTTTCCTACTACTGAATCATTTGGAACAATTCCAGTTAGAAAATTTGGATTATTGAATGCTGGTTGTAAAGCTGGGAAATGTTGTTGCCATAATTGATAATCATATCCCGATGGATGAGTTATAATCACTGGTTGTGAAGATGACTGTTGTTGTTGTTGAGCATGACTAGATCGTTTTTGTTTAGCGTTCAATAGCGTTGATCTAAATAGAATATTTTTTTAAAAGAAAATTTTGCTAAAACTAAATATACTTTATCTGAACTATTGATTCATTATTTTCTATTTGTTGTTGTATACGTGCAAAATCAGATGATGCAGTTGCCGATGATGGAGCATGAATTGGAATAGATGGTGCAAAATAGAATTGACTGTTTGATGAATTAATTGGTGGTGTTGTTGATGATTGTTGATTATTAACAAGTCGTGAAACAAATTCTAGATAAAATGAAATATAATTATAATATAATTATTTATTGATTATATCTTATACCAAGCATTGGATCTTGACTAAAGACAAAAGCAGCATATGGATCATTTGATGCTGTATTTGAATTTAAACTTCCTGCTGATGTACCCGTTGGATTACGAAGTGATGTACCCGAAGCAAATCCAGTGGTTGTACGAGGTACAGCACCATAAGGAAAATTATTGAAATGACCTCGTAAACTTCCTCGTGAACCTCGAATTGCTGTTTGTCTTGAAAGAGGACGTCGTTGTGAATTTGAATTTCCACTTAAAGCTGCAGCATAATCATTTCTAACAACTGCTGCTAATGATGATGCATGTGCAAGTCTTTGACGAGCAGCTTCTTGACGTCGATGTTCTTCTTCAATGAATGCTCGATGTTCAAGATCATATAAATTTGGTTCTTCATCATCTTCATCTTCGTCAGAATCTTCCTTTAAAAATAAATATTTATAGTTTAATTTAAAGACTTCACTTAATAATATTAAATACTTCTTCATTTTCACCATGTCGTGCTTGAGTAGTAGATGATGAAACTAATAGATCTTCATCACCACCACCACCGCCGCCACCGGTTCCATCATCATGTACTGTTGCAATATGATCAGCAAGTAGAACAAAACGAGGTCGATTTCCATGAGATGAAGAAGTTACACAAATAGGACACATCTAAGAATAAAATAAATACAATATTTATTTAATGATCCTATCTAAAGAAATCTATATTCATAATTTTTCTTAAGATATAAATTCTTCGCTAATTTATGTACACGAAAGAAAAGAAAGGAAGGTCTTACATACAACAACTTGACTATTTTTGTTTTGTATTGATGTTGATGAATGTTTTTCAATACAATGTGTAAGTAATGTACGTGGAATAAAACCGGATAGACCACAATGTGGACATGTTAATGAAACAACTGTTCGACGAGAAATAGATTCACCAGCATAAAATAATTCTAAAAATAAAAAAATATTTTCCTAGCAAAATATATATAATTCTTAATATACTAACCAGAAGCTGTTTCAGTTAGTATACATTGCATTGGATGATCATTTTTATGATTTTGACTTTCAGCTTCAATATCATAACATGAACCACAAAGATCATAATTATCACATAATAAACATTTATAACGACGACCGGGAAAATTTGTTTTCATACATGAATCACATGAAACACCTAGATAAATAATATGAAAAAACTTTGTTTTTATTAATAATGATATCTACCATTATGTGAAGTCATTATTTAAAAATATCTAGAAACACATTGAAGATAAATATTTGGAAAAAGAACAAAAAGTAAACGAAACAAACGACAAAGATAGATTTATTGCAGAAAAAAAAAAATAGAATGATAAATAACGTTGAATGGACTAGATTGAATTTTTTTAAATAAGATAAAGAGATAAAATCAAACACTGTTTTTCAAATATGTTCGTAATCGTGATCATTTTTACGAGCTGTTGATGAACCATCGGCTAGAAATGATTCAAGATCATCATCAGCATCATCATTATTTGCCGTTGGTGATTCCGTAATAGTATTAGCAGTTTTTAAAGATGAAGATTTCTTTTTCTTTTTTATTTTCGTTGTATCAACTGTTACATTAGTTTCTTCCTTAAAATGAAAATATAGATATTTTTCTTATGTGTTTATTTTTAATTTAATTAATCGAACTTTTTTCGATTTTACTGTTGTCTTTTTTTTCTTTGGTTTCGTTATAGTTGAATCACTATGAATACTTTGTGAATCTATTAAAAAATAAATGTATTAGAACATAAATCATCCAATTAATAAAAAAATATTACCAGGTGTCTGTATTTCATTATTCAGTTTTGTTGATTTCGATGAAGATAGATGATCAAGAAAATCAAGGTCATATGAAGATATTTGATGATAGATGGGTGGCGGTAATGGTGTTGATAACGATTCAGGTACCTAGAAAAATATAATGATTGATTTAATATATCATACAAAAAATAATAAATATGTTTACAGTTTCAATACTTGGTGATGGAGGTTCATATTCGGTCGGATCATTATCACTAAAAATAAATTTAGAAATGATACTTGATTTTTATTCATCATAAATAACTTACACAATTGCTTGTTGTTGATGTTGTTCATCATCGGAATCTAATTGTTCGCGAAAGCCTTTAACCATTGGATTTATTGATAATTCATTTTCGCTAATTAATAATAAAAAAAAACAAGTAAATTTGTTTTTGACAAATTAATATGATTTACTCATCAGTTGTAGAAAGTTTTGTTGCTGATGATCGAAGAAATGGATCAATAGTTATATGTTGTTGTGGTGAAACATTATCATCAACAAGAAATGTTTCATAATCATTATCATCAGGTACAAAATCATCAACTGTTGATGCTACTAATGGATTAGATAAACGTGCTTCAGTATAATCATCTGATGGTAAACGTTTTTCAACAACGTTATCATTATATTCATCATGCGTAGTTGATTTCGGTACAACTAATATTAAGAATAAAGTTTGTTTAATATTAAAGTTCCTCTCTCTCTCTATTTACCTTGTTGAACAATTGGTTGAACAGCAACAATAGGTGGTTTTTGTTTTGTTGTCATTGTTGGTTTAATAGTTGTTGATGAAGTTTCAGTTGTTGTTTTTATAACTTGTACAATTTTATTTAATGATGTTGATGTAGCTTGTTGTTGTTGTTCGGCTAATGCTGCTGCTTGAACTGCTTCATCATGAAGACGTTTTGCTTCTTCTAATGGTTTTGCTTTAGCTAAAACATCCGAAGCAAGTGATTCTTGTTTTGTACGACGTTTATTTGCAAGTATTTCAATAAATAATTCATAATTATTCTCATCACCACGAGCATAAGTATCGATTTCTTCTAATGATGCATCCATATCACGTGCATTTATTTGTAATTGTTGAAGTAGCGATTCACGTTGTAATTGTAAAAATGGAATATTTAAAAATTGATGAATATATTGCAAACCAAATCCATTACGCATAGAACTTTCACAATAACGAACAACCGAACTCATTGCACCTCTTTAAATAAACAAAATAATAAGTAGATGAAACTTTCGATATATATATTATCCTAACCTATTAAGATGTTCAATAAAACTAAGACATTTATCAGTTGGTACTTTTCGATGATGACCCATATCTAATTGATTACCAATAATTAATACTGGAATATGTGCTGGAACTTTAACGATTTCTCTTTCAATATAATCCCATGTCCATGGTTTTGTTATATCAAATATGAATAAAACTCCAGCTGAACTTTTATAAACATCAAGAAATTCAGCATCAAGAGATACTTCACAAACAGCATTCTCAATTGTATTTGATAATTTAAGTGATTTATTAATAGGAGGACATCGTTTTTTTCTTGATTTATCAACAACATCCCATACTTCAACTTTAATTATTGCATCACCACATACACGTGATGACCAATTTATTGTTGCAACACGAATTTCATCTGATGGAATGTAATCTTCAATAAAAGGATAGCCTTGTAATCGAGACCATAATACTGATTTACCAGTATTACATTCACCACGTATGACTAATTTCACTAATAAATAAAAATAAAAATAACATATTTATGGGTAAAAAAACGTCCTTGACTAAAATCATCTCATACTGTTATATTGTACACCTCGAGCATATTTCTTTTGTAACCCTTGACTGAGTGGTTTAAAATTTTCGTTTGATTTCGATGTTGATACGGATGGTTGTGATCCAGTCGAATTTGTTGATGAATGATTAGTATGTGATGAATTATCAGGTATAGATTGATTAGTTTCATTAGTTGTTGATCCATTTGTTGATGATGGATCATTTGTTGTAATCAAACGTTTTAATGCTTGTACAAATGACATCTATTAAATAAATTGAAATTTATTTAAATAGACAATAGAAGAAGAAGAAGAAAAAAAACGAAAGAAAATTATTATTTGATGTTTTCTTTTTCTCATCTTGTCGAGAGAACGTAGAGAAGATCAATGAGATGAAAATGATTCATCGAATATAAAATCTTATCCAAATAATATGAAAGAAAATAGATGGAGATAGTTACCACGAAAATAAATTAAATAAATAAAATTTGTTTTTTTAGGAAGTATGAACTTTATTTGAATCTGTATGAAAAAAAAATTTATAAATTTTTTTCTTTTATTTTGAACAAAAAACTTTATTTTTTTAAAGTTAATGTTTTTGATATATTCCATGCTGTGGTTTAAAATGAAATGGTGTCATGAAAGGTGCTGGTTTGCGTTGCGTATAAGGATAATTTGATTGCATATATAATCGTCGATATCGTTGAAGCGTTGGATTTGAAAATGCACTCGTAATTGGATCTCGAGCTAATACTTTTTGAAGTCCATCGGATAATTTATTTAATACTTCTTGACCATATGTTACCGGTTCTGGAATATTTTTTATCATTGGTATAGGATTCATTATTTGTTGATATTGTGGATATTGTCGTAGTCGTTGATAATATTCATATGTTCTTAATTGTGACCAAAAGCCAACATTGGGTAGCGCTATTTGTCGTTTGTCTTTTACAAGTGCAAATGCTGCAGGTAATGAAAGTTGATGATGTTTTATAAGATAAGCTAAAATAAATGTTATTGAACGTGATCGCCCGTGATGACAATATAAAAGTGTCCGTCGATTTGTTGCCGTATTAGCTGCTATACGATCAGCAACAATATCAAAATATTGCGAAGCTGGAAATGTTGGAATATCTAATATAGGAAATTTTAATGATTCAACACCGGGTGGAAAAATAATATGGGGTAATTCATCGGCTACATTAATTACACAATTAATACCACTTGAAAATATCATTGGATATTGTCGTGCAGTATTTTCAGCAGTAACAAATACATTTGGAGTGATTTGTGATAGGTTATAATCAACTAATACAGGTACTACTGCATTACCAGTTGACATTGTTGAAATCATCGACGCATCTCTCTCTAAAGCCATGTTAAGATAGTTAAATATGCAAACGCAACTAATAACGCAGTAAATGTATATTAAAAAATAAGAACAATTTTGATGATAATGTTTGTGTGATTTATTTCGATTTGAAGGACGAGTAAAAGAAAAAAGGAAGAGTAATTTTACAGGTGAACGCTTGTTTGCCTTTCGTTTCGTGTCTTTACCGTCTTTTATAATTATTTTTACTCTTGGCTACATTTATTATTTGTGATATCTTATCAGTTAAATGTATGTACAACCAGAGTCATCGGACTACCCACTCATGTATTTCGTGCTAATTACTAATTATTTATATATATACGTATATCCGCTACGCTGCTATGTGAAATATTTGATTCGGACATCATCTAGTCAAATGACCGATAAATACGTCATACATAAAAAATCACCATGTTTATTCATTTGGTGCTTGTCAGATGACGCAGATAATCAATTGTATACATCTATGATTTATTCATAAGTATATATTTTTCTTTAGATCATTTTTATAAAAGTCATAGAGCAAATTTAATTAATAGATGTTTTGAAACATTAACGCATTGGTGCTTTCTGTTTTGCGACCATAATAATAAATAGTAGATACGTCTTTAGCATAGCCATTGCCTAATGCAACAAACGTTGCAACCATTAAACCTGGCATTTTTTCACCTTGATAATAGACATGAAATGCATCTTTTGCATAACCATCTTTAAGTGCTTGAAATGAATGTGAATTTGCTCCATCTATAATACGACCAGCAAAATAGACTCGAAAAGGATCACGAGCATAACCACAACCGAGATCTTCACATGCCATAGCAATCATAGAATCAATTCGTTCACCACGATAAAAAGCATGAATACCATCATTGGTATAGCCAGATTCGCTTAACTGACGATGAAACATAGTGTTATATTAACAACGATTGAATTAGTGTACAAACAGAATGTAAAAGTAAATGGAACAAAAAAAAAACTAATATTATTCTTTTTTTATTTTTTTTGTGTTTTTCTTTTTTTTCTTTTCTATTTGATTCGATTCTATAAATAGTAATCCTATCGTTAAAAGTATTTGAAAATAACAATATATTCTAAGTTTTCATATTTTTTGTCAACCGAGGTCAAATACAAAACAGATTAAATAGTAATCAAAAACAAACTACCAAATTGAGCAACACTAATAATTATAGTGTCTCAGGTAAAATATTTTCTCTGAATAATAATAACGTTATTTCTAAAATATTTTCACGCATTAAAACATGTATTTCATGCATTATATAACGAAAATGCAATTGCATATTACGGTATTTTCGAGAAATGTATTAGACATAAAACAGTATAAACAATTATATAATTAATATATTTTTTTTTTATTATTTATTTACATTATTTATCTGTCTTTTTTTTTATTTATATTTGTCCAAAGTATAGACGAAATGTAATGTTTTAAAACGCACCAGAGAGAAACAACAAAAAACAAACGGTAACGACATAAAAATAGGCTGTATTATAATTGATAAAACTTTTTTTTTATTCTCTCATATTAAATTTTCTGGTTTTTTTTTGTATCATTGTCGGACAATAAGACAAAAAAAGAAAGTGATAATAAAACAAAAAAGAAAAATTTTTAAAGATAATAATAATAATAAGTATACATATACACATACATACAAATAAATAATACACAAGTCTGTTTTTTTTTCATTTTCATTTTCATTCGCAATCGATCATTCATCGTCGCTATACAATCACAACAGTTGATAGACAAAATTGGGGGAAAATAATACTGGCTAAAACTATCTAGATCAATTCTGAAGGCGGAATGATCATATATAACCGGATCTATTATTCATATTTACTTGAAAGAACAATACATCTTGACTAGTTATCTTGTTGTTGTTGTTGTTGTTGTTGTGACTGTATTTGTTTTTTTGCTGGTGTATGTAAAGATTTCCATTCATCCCATTCATTATGATAGATGACATCAATTGTTATTGAATTTGGTACAGTAACTTCCGTTGTTGTTATTTCTCCATTTAAATTATATGTATTATATTCATCATATAAACGATAATAATAATCAGTTGCTAATTGTGTTATTAATGTCAAGGTTAAATTACGTTCATGTGCCATTAAACAAACTGTACTACGTTCAATAATTAAACGTAATTGTAATAAATAACGATATTTAGCTGTATCATCATTGGAAAAATGTGATGATAGAAAAGCTAATAATTTATATTCTTGTTCATTTATATCAGCATAATCAATAAAAAATCTTGAACACATAAGTTTTTCCAGTTGCCATGATGCAATACCATTATCATATGGACGATAACCACGTGTTAATAAAAGACAATATTTAAGTAAACCTCCACCACATATACGTTCAGGTGATGTTGTTGCAATAAGACGACGATTAAGATGTGTTAATGCACTTTCAAAACTTCCATAAACACATTCAACTGATATTGTTGGTAAACGATATGAAGATGATACATAACGATTATTTTTTGATGAACGATAATCTAAATAAAAATATTTTCTTTATATTTTATATCAATGATTCATCCAATTAGTTATATTATATTCCATACAATATTTTAAGTACTATTTACTTTGTAATTCATATTATTTATGTTCATAGTTTGCTAGCTTTTATATTCTTCCCGTGGGTTTTTATTAGTTATATTCTTTTTTTTTTCCTTTATCATCTGTAGTGTTAGACTGAGTGGGCTTCTTTTCAACCCACTCTATTTTGCGCACGCGATCAAAATACAAAAGAATAAACACATCTCTTCTCCTACTTTGATTGATAAATAAAAAAATATAGAAGACGAAAATAAGAATCACATCAGTCGATTACAGCTGTTATTTTCTTTTTTTGTTTCTCTTATCAGTCTCAATCTGTTTTATTTTTATTCTTATTCAGCTGATGCTTACCATATTGTTGCTTTGAATGATGATATTGATTGTAATATGCTTGTTTTTTATTAGTTTGTTGTTGATTTTTAAATGTTTGTTCATAATGATCAAGTAATGGATCAAGTAAAATTTGAAATGAATCAACACTAAATTGAAATTGTCTTTTCATTCGATCAACAAATTTTAATTCAATATTTTGTCCATTAACATTACATAAAGACATTAATGCCCATGAATCATTGTTTGATGGATTAATAACACGTACTACTTTTTCTACATATGCTGCTTGAATAATAATAGGTGAAAATGATAATTGAGAAAATGACGATGAGGAAGAACTTGTTGATGATATATGTTGAGATAAACATTCACATACAATAGTTTTTATTTGTGTCCATGTTGATTCAGATGATAAATCACAACGAAATATAAAATCAATATCGGAATATGAAAATGCTTTATCATTTGTTAAAACATAAGATGCGGCACCTAAATATTAATAAAAAAAAAAAAGAAAATAGACATAAAAGATTTTATATTTTAATTACCTCCATTGAGACGCACATCTGTGATATCAATATTATTTATATGAAATGCTCGTCGTAATTCAATTAAAAAATCTTTTGAAACAATATTTAATGTTGGAAAATTTCCTTGACCATGAATTTCAATGGGTTCTTCAAGTATGGAACATAATTTATTTACATGTCGATTTTGTAATGTTGAACAAGATGTACGTTTATTAATATTATTTGATCCATTATTAGTATTATTCGAATCTGATGTTGATAAAAATTTTGATTCATTAAATGTTGAAATTTTTTTTGTTTTTTTATCAAAATGTTGATGGGATTCAGAGTGTATTGAAACTGTTTCATCACAATTTACCAATGAAGCATAACTTGATGCTGCTGAAAGTGATGATAATGGTGTTTGATCAAGTGATGATGGCAATGAAGAAGCCATTGAATAAGAATCATCCGTAGAATTCATTCGTTGTATATGAAGAAAAAACTAACTGCTTGTTGATCTGCAATAATAAAGTGATAGAATGAACATTGCCAAATGAAAGAACGGTGCTCAGAGTGGCCCTCGGGTAATAGTTGAACGTAGGCGAGTGAAAAAGAGAGATAGAGAGACAGAGAGAGAGGGAGAAGAAGAAAAATAGAAAAAGAACTAGCTCGATTAATCTCGTCTTTTCTCGTTCTCTGTCAGTTTTTTTCCTCCTTACTTGTATGTTTCTGTTTTGTGTATCGAACGCTAGTGCGCCCACGTTCGCTGTCATTATCTTTCTGCAATAATGTTGTTAATAACGGAACGTGAAGAGAAGAACGGGAGGGAAAAAGGTCATCAATAAAAAATAGCGTTTTTACTAGTGTTCTATCTTTCCTTCACTTTCTATAGCGCCTCAATAAGGGACCGAAGAACAAGTTGCCGCCATTGTCGTCATCACTGTCGAACAACACAATTGTCATTCTATGTTCCTACAAAAGATTTTCTTTCGCAATATGCGTAGGTTGACACACAAACGCGCTCCCATACACATACAAAAATATTTCCGTATACATGCTTTCGGTTGAACGCAAAAAGAAAAAAATAAAGAATAGGCGCAACGTTCGAATTAGGCAATGAGCAACGAAGTAAGCAAAGAATGCGTAGGTGGAAAAATTGACAACGACGTTATCGGGCGAAAATGAGAAAATAACAATATATTTTTGCTCGTTGTTTCTTCTTACTGACGACGAAGAAAAAAGTGAAGGAGGATGACGATATGTAGGCGTATTATAATAAATTGAAGCAAGCCTCCTACACATAAACAAAATAGTTGATTTAAATTTATTATGTCTTTTCTACTAGCACTATATGCATTCAAGATTGAAAAACGGCATTGATGCAATATATGATTACTGATTGTGCCAAGACATTCGATGAATGTGGAGATTAACAATTAGAGTACTAGAAAAAAAGAAAGAAAGAAGAAATGGAAGAGAAAAAGAAAACAAAAGATAAAAAAAAAGAAAGGAAAAAAAGAAGAAAGAATAAAATGCAAAGAGCATTCTAGAAAGACAAAACTATATATGTTCAAGTTATAACATATTGAGAAACGATAGAAAATGACGATGAGTACCACTTAATCGATTTGTGAATATGTATGACGCAATTTATGTAGAAGGACCATAACGAGCAATCAAACATTCAACATCGGAAGAATAACGATGTTCTTACGAAAGCGAATATCTTGATAATTAAGATTCTTATCAAGGACGTTTTCATTTCGGATAAAGAATTAGCTCAAGGAGACTTACATAAAGATAGAACTAATGCTAACTATATTTATAAAAAAGAAACACTAAGACTTTTTTTTGTTTCATCTGCACATATCAGGGTTTTTTTTACTTCGCTTTAATCGATTCAATTTAACGAGAATGATAAAATATATAATTGTCTTTTGACTGAACAAGAAAATCCACTCTATATATATCCTGTTCTATATTTTTTTCTTTATTGATGATAAGCTTCTTTTTACAATAAATACAAGGATCAAATTTCTATTGTATTAATAATCCAAAATGGATTCTAACAGTGAAGTTGTCTTTTTGACAAGTCGAGTAATATTATCATCGTGTTATGAATACTCGTATGATCAAGTTAAAAGGTGGTCGAACTATATTTGCTTTTCTAATATTGACAAAATACATTACAATGGTTTGCTATTCTTATCTTTATTAAAGATTTTTATCGTTAAAGTATGCGTATATATAGAACTAGATTAAAAAACTGAGAGAACTTCTTTTTCGATGAGATTTTTCGTATATAATAAAATTCATGAAGTGCGATTTTATATAAATCATTCTTGACCTATTTGACTAGAAAAGAAAATAACGAAAAAAAGTACACTGATAAAAATATATAACACATATAACGATCTATATATCAAAAATAATCTTATCGAACATACTTGGTTTTTGGGAGTTACTTTCTGTTATACCAGTATGTATGAATATATATATATATATTTATATATATAATGTCGATGAGAACGAAGAAAAGACATCAGTATAAAAGGAGGAAGAGAGAGACAGAGAAAGGGAGACAGAGGCAGAGACAGAGAGAGAGAAAAAAATAATTCATTGGCACTTTTTTCGAGCTGAAAGAAAAAAGTATGATGAAAGGGTATTATTGTTGATGTTTTTTTATCGATTTGATAGAAGAGATGAAGTGATTATTTGTTCGAAATTCGATAAGGGTTATCAGATATATTTCCATAGAATATTTTAAAATCATTTCTTTTGTACACGCTTATTGACTTAAGAACCATTTTTTCTTTAAAACAAAATCTTGTTTTAAATAGATATTTATATTACCTTAACAATTCTTTTATCTATATGAAATTGATGTGTTATGACCTTGCTTTATCGAAAGAAAGTGAAAGAAACAAAACAAAGCGAAGTTGTAAAAAGCAACAAAACAAGCCAAAAAAGTCAATCTCCCATCTGTTCGTGTTCGCATAAATACAAAGCACGCGAACAACGATCATCCTTTATTATTATCATCGGTAGAGGTGGGCTAAGTCGTTGTCGTCGTCGTTGTCTCGTTCTCTCTCTCTCTCCTTTCTTATATCTTTGTTTTACGTATATACATACATATAATTCGAAGCGTTTTCTACCGGAAACATCGGAGTGACACGTAATTGAAGAGTTGTAGCGCATGCCAAAAAAAGGAAAAAGAAAGACGAAGAACTTCACACGAATGAAGTGGGAATAGAAAAAAAAAGAGTAAGTTAGGAACAACATGTCAAATAAGAATCTTAGTAGCAATAGAAACAACAAGAAGACGATGAACAAACGATTCTCATTAATATATGCATGGGTTGAAGAATTATGACGACATGTCTCCTCTATCAATTCATTTTGTTATTGTTATTATCGAGATGCATCTAGTACGAATGGCGTCTCTCTTCAAGGTGACTGTATTTCGGAGCGACATACATAAAAAATTAATGGAAATAATTAATAGAACAAGTCAAAGAGAAGGACAGAATAACACAACAGAATCTAAATATTCAGGAAAAGATGGAATAGTCCCTAGGGATTACATGAATAGTTTCTTTTAAAACCTAAAATATATATCAATAATAGTATATTCTAAATATATATATATATGTATATAATTTTATCATTTTGTCCTATAAATAGAGTGTGAGAAATATAGGATATCTCTTATCAATTGAATTTTTATTACACATACACATAATAAATGAAAACTTGAATTCAATGTATCAAAATCTATAGATATATAATTTCAAGAGAAAACAGTTGAATTAATTAGTAACATAAAGCGTGTCACATGAGGTACATGATCCTTTAAGCAGTATTAATCGTATATCTAAATATAGTAATATTTCATGTTTTTTAATCTCATATATGTGGAACTATTTTTGAATAAATCTTTAACAGTTTAAGAATTAAAATAGTTTATAACGAGATAATATTTATTTAACAAAATAAATAAGGAACTAAAAATTTTCTTTTTTCATTATTAACAATATTAAGTTTTGTTTATCTCAAGGACACAAAACAAAACTAAAAATTAATACAATTTTACTCATAAAAATATCAATTATTGTTTTATAAAGAAATACTTACATATTCATATTATTCAATTAATTGAAATTACACTCTAATATTTATCGACATGAAATGGAAAGAATAATCTCATATATTATTATTTCATAACATAAATATAAGTATTTTTTTCCATTGACATATACTTAAATATTCAAATATATCTGTTAAGATTATACTTCAAATAATATATACAATTTTTTTTAAATCATAAACTGTATGATCTATACACTTACATAATAAACTGCACTTTTAGTGTGTTTAACAAGTATTTGATAACCTATGGGAAGAGAATAATTCCCATTGACATACGAAAAATTCCCCATCTTTTATGGGGATATATGTAATTACTTCCTTTTTTGTTTCTAATCGATCAAATGTTATATCATTTATCGAAAGACTTTTCTACTTGAAACACTTTATATGATTGGAAGTAACATGTTCAAATGTAATTTGTTAAGTAGCTAAAAAAGAAATTGTCAGGAATTACATTTCTTTATACATTTCCCGTCCATGAAATGAACATATACCGTCTGTCATTATGTACTATTTTTTCTCAAGGATTTCATATATTTCATTAAAATAAATGACTCAATCAACTCAATTGGAACATTTTTATCTTTTATCATGATTTTTTAATGCATCTGTTAATTTCCTGTTCTTATCATGATTTGATTTTGATAAGTATTAAATATCATAATTACATATTAGTAAATTATATTCTTCGAGAAAAAGAAAATAATAATAATAATACAACACTCAGACATCATATGTACTTACTTAAAATTTATTTTATTCAAATATAATCCAATAAATATATTTCAAGATTATTTATTTTTGTTAATCGAGATTAGTGTAGATATTTGATGAAGTAAAATATTGATTTATTAATATAAATAGAATAAATAAAGTATGAGATTAAATGTAGAAATTTTATTAAAAATAAAGTATATTAAAGATTAATAGGAGTTTTTCTTATTAATTATGGAAATTTCTAATAGACGAAATATGAGATCGGACGTCATCATGTTGTTTTATAAATAAAATATAAATACGTCAATAGGCGATTCAAGCTTATTTTTGTAGAATTTTAATAATAGATTCTAGAATAATAATGATATTTGAGATGATAATTAAATATCTACATAATGTTTTAGTTTTACAAGACTCAAAAATATAATTATATTTGAGGAAAACATCATGCAACTAGAGCTAACAGTAATACAAAACATAATAACATATTTGTAGATTTGTTTTACTGAACTCTATATATTTAGAAAGAAATTTGAAATCATATTAATTTATAATAAAGATAAGATCACGTATATAAAGCTTGTGTAGGAGAGATCTTTTAATATCAATATTGATTTTTTCGTTATTTGAGACAGCTTAAGCTTTGTGTTTTAACTAACGTCGCAGTTTATATTTTACTTGTTGAGATAAAAGAAAATAACGATAAAATAGGGATGCAAACGTCATATATGTATACTCTAAAATCATTAGATATTTCTTCATCCTACGAAACAGAATCAATGTGATTAGAATAAATATTTAAAGGCTAGAAGATTCTTCGATATGAAAGTCGCAATAAATCGAAAGTGTTGATATATATCATAAATGACTAATATATAAACTCTGTCACTAACTTTTATAGTGGTGTAAATGAAAGAATTTATGTACAGGAAAGCATTATAAATTTCTGTTTCTACTTGTATTGTACTTTTTGACTATACCTAGGATAGTTTTTATTTTCTTTCAAAATACCGGTATTAGACTCTAGATAACACTTTTGACGAAACAAACTAGACCATCCTACTGCAAATTTCAAGTTCTCGGTTGTTTTCTTCGAAGATTCTATAGTACATTACCAGAGATAGGGAAAACGTAGAATTTCTTCAAAAATGATATTTTTCAGCATTCTCTGGGTACAACAATAATCATGGTTCGTCAGTTTAAGTGACAACCAATTAATTTCCTTTCAGAATATCTAAACTAATTTGAAGGATTCTTTCCTGTTTCTGAAAGAGTTCACGGGGGTGGGTGCAAGTACAAGTGCGTGTGTGGGCGAGCAATTATTACTACACCATCAATCATACTCACACCCACTCACATCTTCAAGATTATTTTAATTATTTAACCAATTTGTTTTCGAAATAATTAATATAAAAATAGATCATCTTAGAATGTTTTTTATAATTTGCTTCATTTACACAACACTGTTTTCCGTTTCCTATTAATATTAAAACGAGCTAAAATTCAAATTTAACAACCATTTTTTTACATATTTTCATTGTTATGTTAAACTCAGTAATCGCTGCAAAAGAACTGATCAGAATATATGGTTTTATTCTTTTATCAACAAAAAAATTCTATAAAATCAGTTTATGCATTAATATTTTTCGTATTTATGAATTTAAATCAACACATTATAAAAGAAAACAGAATATTTATAAAATTTTAACTTTTGGTAAATCAATTTACCTGCATTAACACAGAAAATATAATTCAGTCCATTATATATATATATGTAAGATGTACCTCCACAACTTTTTATATCTATCCACAAGTATTCATAGGTGTTGGTTGTGTTGCTGTACTTGCATTTAGAAGATTCTGTTGTTCTCTTTTAATTTTCTCTTGATTAATTAAAACTTGCTGCACATGATTTGGTAAGCCTGGATTGAGTGTCAGCATAAAAGGTAATATCATTTTTGGTGTTTCATTAAGATCAACAATAATTTTAAGAAAAAGAGTATCATCTCTTACATAAGCATTATCGTCTTGTTGAATCATTGGTAAAGGACAGAATTTTGGTATACCAGTTGCAATATTAGCATCTCCGGTAGGTCGTTGATAAGAAGCTGATTTGCCGTCTGGACGAAATGAATCAATCATATGTCGATTATTACCTGTTTGATCAAATAGGCAAAATGTCACTTTATGTTCAAAGGGCCATTTAAGTAGAGCATCATAATCTCCCTTCATAAGTAGAAAGAACAGAGACAGATGAGTTCTTCTAGCAGTGCCATCGCCTTGAAGATATAGACGTGCACGCATTTTATAGCCATACGGTGATGAATAAAATATTGGAGAAAATATACTGGTTTGTCGTTCTGATACAGCATCAGACATTTTTTCTGCTACACGATCAATTCTCCATGTTAATGTACCATCAGTTGATACATGTTGATTTTGTTCAATATTTTGTTTTACTAGTTCAATATTTTTTTGTATATCTTCTTGTTGTGGCTGAAAACTCGCTATTCTATGATTTCTATCGGTATTTTGTGTTTGAAAATTATTAACTTCGTGAGTAGCTAATTGAGTAAGTTCATTTAATTTAATAAAATCTCGACTTAATTGAACTGTATCATCATTCAATTTTTGAACTTTATCAGCTAATTCAGATAATTTTGTTGATGTCTCTTCTTCGAGGTCATTAGTATCTGTATTCGTTTCCATGTCATGATCTTGGTCAGATATTTCTGGAGCATTAAATTTACCTAATAATGCTAAAGCAGTCGCTTCTTGATGTTTTTCACTTAACAGATGAGCAGAAAATTCTTCTTTTCGAATCTTTAATTAAAAATACAAAAGAAAAAACCCTGAAGTAATTTTTTGAATTCGAATTGAAATCTTTTACCATTTCTTCTCCACAATGTGGTGCTAAGGGACATCTTTGAAAAAGACTGCTACAAGTTTTTGATTGATGATTTATTAATGCTTCATTCGAAGAAAATGATTCTTGACATCTATCACAAGAGAAATTAGTGTGATCTTTATCTAAATGTTCCTATTAAAATATAAATGTATGTTATTAAAAGGTAAAGAAAAACTATTAAAATACTAACTTGATAGGCATTCACGGTTCCTTTCCAAGAACAATTTTTACTTGTTTTATAAATACACGTGATTGCCTTCTTGTCTAATTCTCTTTTAAATGCACGATCAAGCATTATCTTTAAAAATAAATGCACACTTATGATAAAATATCACAGATTTAACAACAGTTCTTACTTGATTTCTATCAAATTGATAGTTGCAATCTTCGTCGGGACAAGTCACTTGACCATTAGTTGCTGCTGCTATACGTGATTCAAAACATCCTTTACAAGATCTATGACCACATTCTACAAATTGAATAGGCTCTTTCATAATGTATCCACAAAAAATACATTTCCACTTGTCTTCTATTTCTTCTATACCATCTACCAAATATCCACATGGTGCATAACTTGACATCGAACGGGATAGACTTTGATATAATTCTTTATTACTAGCCATAATCGCTAAAATATACTAATAATTAATATCAATTTATAATAAATATAATATGTTGACAAAAAGCAGTTAGGTTTCTTCAGTTTACTCAAGAGGTATAATTTGTAAGAGGTGACTGATGAAAAAGAATATTATTCATAGATCGAAAAATGAATAAAGAATGGAATAAAATAAATTCAGGGAAAAATAACTCTATGATAAGATTGTCATAAGGAAAATAAAAATGAAAATATACAAATTCATATAGATAAGAAGTAAAAGATACGAGATGAGACTAGAAATACAATAAGCGGATGTAAAAACAATGATTTTTCTTATTTCGTAACAGAATATTATATCTCAATTTTTAAATCTAGTATTCATTGTAAACTCAAATATCTGTCTAAGTTATATTGGTCTAAATATTGTCTAATGATATTTAAAAGTAAAAATAACAAAATAATAGAATTTCGAAATTGAAATATAGCGATACTTTTACGTTGAATATTAATAAAGAAAAATTATTCATATTTGTAAGTATTACTAACTTTTACTTCATTAATCATTAAACTAGGACGATGAAAACGTTATATATTCTAATTTCTAAGAATTAACCTGCTAGACGATAGAATTTCAGCGATTTATGACATATATTGAGAAAAATCAAGAAAAGTTGGAAATATCCAACTTTGTTCTGACTCTGTTGATTGGAATAAACACAATATGAAGGAAGTAGGAAAATGACGAATGATGTGAAGTGTAAGGTGCGCCACATATAAAGTAGTTTGCGATGATGACATCTATTTTTTTCAACAACAATCAATAGTACAATTCGTTTGGTATTATTTTATTTTGCTATAAAATATATTTTGCTAATAAATCATTTTCTTCTCATATTATTGAATAAAAATTCATATCCTTTTTTCTTTTATATATAATATTTGTTTGTTCGGATATTTCAGCAATAACAGATTTATATCTGTTTGCAGTAGAGAATCTCACTGAAATGATCGGCTTGTTAATGCAGCCTTTGTAATTTTTGAAATATTTCGACATTGAGCGCATTTTTCCTCGAGTCCAATGATGTGATACTATTAGTTGATTTTTTTGTGATCTTATTGGAGTATACTGAAAGTAATATCGATAGGGATCATTGGTAAAATTATTTTTTTAAACAAAAACTTCGGTAAGTGCGTATGAAAGATTGGTAAATTATGAAATAAGCAACTAGTTGATCCTATTTAGTTGAATAATTAAATATCAAGTTTTTCTACTCAATAGTTAAAGTCAATAGGTAACAATAATATAGACATCAGTTCATATACTGCTTTACTGACTGGAAGTAGACTCCGACAAAGATAAAGTAGAACGATGATTCCTAAGTTTTTCTGCACATCAAATTCGCTAGTTTTATAGAAAAGTTACTTTGATATTCAGTACCAGACTACTGTTCTACTTCTCTTAGATTTTTTTCAGTATAGCTTCCATCAATTATAATCGTACGTTTGATGGTTACTGTTAAGATTAAGTACATTTTAAATCAGTTACAATTGCTCACTTATAGAAATGAAGGATAAACTATATCGTCTTTTTGTATATCACCAACTAGGACTAGATATTATCACTTGATCATATTAAAA
>CAJNOI010000001.1:1527596-1621334 GCA_905250115.1 Adineta steineri | reverse complement strand
ACTGATATTGCTCGAATAAACTTCTTTGATATATATATCATTGTAACAAATATTATCTTAGAGCAGCAAGTGTGTCTAATGATATCATAGTATAGATGGAGTTCTCTTGAAAATATTTTTTCTTCTTCTCATCTTGCTATTTATTAATTGATTATTAATAATATATTAGATAAGCCATATACTAAATACAAATATGTGTTCTTTACTTCTTTCTTTCTAATGTAATGCAATATAATAGATTAATTTGATAATATTGTTTTCAATTCATATAAGAGTATAATGTATATATCATTCTGCAAAATTACGAGTATTCCATCGTTTTCTGGTTTTACATTCATAATCAAATAACGATACCTGTAGAATTTAATTGTATAAAAGTAATGTGTTTAAATAAATAAATAAGTGATGATTGTAATTATAATAAAAGCAGCGAGAAATAATAAAAATGAAAAGATATAGTTGCGTAGTTTATGATGAGAAATTCAATGCCACATTAATGTAACAATGAGAAAGCGAAGGTTTGGCGGAAATTATAATTACTGATGATTGCATCATTAGAAATAATATATAAATTTAGAGAATAAAAACCTATGAAAAGATTTATTAACAGAATTAAAACATTTCCGTGTCGTAATCCTTTCATACAATTGACTGCTATCTTCATATCTTTCATCAATATATGAATAAAATGTATCCATAGTGCATTAGTCTCATTTGTGACATTTTGTGCTTCTATCGAACTAATACACATCTACGATAACATTTGCATATGTAGTCAATTGAGTCTATATGGCATTTATAAATAAACGTCAATGTGGAAGCAGAATATATAGAGTTTTGAATCTTTAATATATTGATCTATGCTTTTTAATAGTTTTCAATTTTATCTATTGATAAGAATGAATTATAAAATGATTCTTGCAATATAATAGAACAGTTTTTGATAACAGCTATTTTCTTTTAATTTTATAGATATGAAATGTCGTGTACTTGATAAAATGTTTACTAGAGTTTTTCGAGTATAACTTTAAATTCACAGTAAATATCAAATTTGTCCGGAAGGAGACACAAATAAATATTAGTAATTATATATAAAAGTTTTTTGTATTTATCTGAAAAAGCATTTATTACCATCTCTATATATTTATTTTGTTACTCATGCAGTTCATTATTCAGAACCGACAGGTTGGAGAAATTTTTAAAGTATATTTTTCCTTCCTAAAGATTCTTTTCTTGTTTGCAAAACAACTCTGGATTTGTTTATATATGTATCAATAAGATTTTCCATCGCTTTGTGTTTTCGTTCAACTTCTGATACATCATTTAGTGCTTAAAGTTGTTACTAAGTGTACAGATGTGTGTATATTTATTGAAATGACTAACATATGTTCACAGAGAAAATAACAAACAAGGAAATCTTTTCTCACTTATAAACTCGGCCTTCTTTCTTTTTATTATTGTGTTGTTTGTTTGTTTATTTTGGATTTTGTTACATATTTGAATAGTAGAAATTGTTATGATCTACATCTTGTTTAGATATGATCGTAAGAATTTTTCCTCGTTACATTTATGATAATACGTATATATATCCGTTTTTTTCTGTTGTTATTAGTTGTTTGTTATGGACTTTTCCTGTCTGTTGTAATGATATTGAAAATCCGCTTCGAGAATTTTAAAAGAACATATTTATAAGAATAGTTCATTACAACACACTTCATTAAATGCAGAGGTAGCGTTACATCGGAATGCCTCATTATTACATTCAGCTGGTTTGTTCGGTAAAGCCATGTAATCCGGAAAAGAAAAATATGGAAAAAGAAAATCCGGAAAAGAAAAGTCTGGATAATAAAAATTTGGAAAAGAAAACTCCAGAAGAGAAAAAAACGGAAAAATTTTACTTGAAGTTTATTAATGATAAAAGACATAACAATTAAAAAGTGTAGAAATATTAGAGACAATCTGATGAGCTTATTTCTCTAAGATCACCAGAAGCGAGAATCCTTCGCGAAGCTCGGCACGATCGATATCGTCGTTGTAGCAGCGGATGTTCAAAGTGTAGGTGTGGTGTGGGTAAGAGTGTGAGTATGAATGTGGATGAGTGTGAATCGGTGAGTGAGGGTGAATGTAAGTGTGGATGTATAGGTATGGATTACTCTTCTTCCATATCAACATCCTTACCCACACCCACACCACAAAACCTTTCGAGATGATTTATTTCTTTTCCAAATTTTTATTTTACGGATTACTTGACATATTTATTTATTCGCTATGTTTACTCAATGAGTATTGTAGTCATACGAAATATAAATACTGGTTATGTTATAATCAAAACAGCTTGATTTGTAGATTGTGTAGATATGAGTTTTACCAGACGATCATATATATGGATTATTTTTCAAAGAAAAATACAGGTTGTCTGTATCTTTTATTGAAATGAATAAAAGATCATTTTCTTGCTGCAATGACGTACAATTCATGTGTGATTAGTTTTGAAATTTAAATATTTATAAAATATCTAATAGGAAAATAATGAGATTTTACTCAACCAAAATATCAAATCTAAATAGAATCTTGAATGTTATTATCGACATTGTCGGAAATAGTACTCGAAGGGGAAAAACGTGTATACAGTAATATAATAATATAATAATATATAAATGAAAAAATACATAATTGGATATTTTTTTCTTCTTTATCACTGCGAAAACTACTGTTCTAGATATTAATATTTAGTCAGTGTGCGTGTCATATTTTTCTTGTCATATCTCATTTTGTTTTTTTCTGTCTGGTCACAATAAACACCTGTACGATTATACGAAACAATTTGTTTTCGTTTCTTTTTATTCTCTTTTCATATTTTTCTCACCGATATTTGTACAAAAGCAAACATAACCATATTTATTTGTTTAAAAAAAAGGTATACGTTTGTAACGAAAGTAATGACATCTAAGCAATTCAAGTCATATTTCAATCAAATTCTTTATGAAAATCCTCTGCCATTCGGGTACCAATGGCAATTACAACACTTGCAGAACTCAAGTCTTAACGATCCAGGTTGGTCAGAATTACTTTATCGAACTTTTGCAGAGTAGGTTTTAAAGCATGACATTAATGTGTAATGCTTCATTTTCTATTTCAGATACAAATGTAAACGTGGACACCGCTGGAAATCTGCATGGGCCATGGTTATATTTCGATTTCGGCTTGATTTTCGTAATGGTTTTGGAAGGGTTCGAATGAGGCGCTTTGGTGTACGTTGTAGGGAATGTGGAGATAAGGATGATTCATATCATGTCGGAATCTGTAGTGAAACACAAACTTGGTATTTAGTACAGTGTCTTCTTCGCCAGATCGTCCCGAGATGCTATGGTGAACGATTTTATTATGATGATGATGATGTACAAAATGTTGTTATTATTGAAACTGACGTTCCAAGCGGAGGAAATGGTGGTGGATCACATCCAAAGGATTTATGTGAAGCATGCGCTAATAATTGTTGTCAAGAAAGGTTTAAAAGATTGACAAAAAAGAAATAGACATCAGTTTCCTAACAAATTTCTTAATTATCACATTCATTTGTTTTTCGAAATAAATTAATAACCATATGATATAAACTAAGAAGATTTGTATCAATATTTAAATTATTAATTAAATAATAACAGTCATACACTATTTCTTTTTAATTTCAATGTTTATTATTACTCAATTGAAAATTTCAATAATATAAATAAACTTTTGATATTTTTTTGTAAACTAGCATATGAACAGTTAATTGACAAAAATTTATGCATTCATATATTGCTAGTCTTCATAAATTTATTTTCATCTTCCCAACATGATTTATATAAAAAAAGAATATTGAATAAAGGAATACATATATTAATAAGGCACCTATATAAGTGCAAAGTAAACATATATAAATACTAAGATCATTTTCGCTAAGTACAATTTGTATGTACTAAGTAAGTAAATCGGTTTGTTAAATAAATTTATTGAGCGTTCAGTTAAAATAATATTCCTCTATAATGAAATTTTTTTCTAAACGTACTAATTATAAACTTAATCTACTGAATCTATTAGTAAAGAAAAAAAAATTCGATATAAACAGAAAAAATGATCTACAAGTCGTTATTTTTCGTTTGTTTGTTTTGTATATATTATATTTGTTGAGATGTATCTCAGTCATTCTATTTCGATCAGACGATGAATTTTCCTTAAGATGTATAATTGACTATTCTATATTTAGCCTGTAATTTGTTATGGGTAAAATATGATTCAAGTGCATTCATTTTAATTATAATCTAATACTTCTTTATATATATATATATATATCTGGTTCTCGATGCAGAGGTGCACGGTAGTACTCCTTACACCTCGTGATTTTTTACAAATAACTTGCTTGTGGGAAGTAGGTGCTAAAAAGAGACCGAACGAGTCGAGATGGAGGATAGAAAACGGTGCTTCATACATCTCCACTTCGACGTTCACTTCAGATTTACAGACAACAAAGAAAACAAGGGTAGGAATGAAAAGTAACAGAAGCTTTCTTAATCGAATAACATTTCAATTATTTTTTTTTTGTACTCCGCAAAAATATTTCACCTAGAAATCTAAACGTTTTCATTAAGAATTTATATAAAAATGTTCTCTTATTTAATAAACTATTATGTATATAGCATGAAATTCACTAAAATGACGTTTATATTTTAGATTAATCATACTAAGCAAAAAATAAAGCTACGTAATTTAAACTAGGTGCAAATATTCTTAAAGATTTATTTGTAAAATTCATGTACTATATCCATTTATCAAGTTTTGAGCATGTTGTTTTATATAATGACACAGATTGATATCATTTACTATTTATTTTTAATATTTTCCTTGTTTTTTTTGTGTCATAGAAATCTTCTGTTGATGCATTTTAAGTTAATAATTACGATTAAACTAAGTAAAAATGACGTCGACAAAAAAACCTACTATGGACTATTATATACTTTTCCATTTACTTATCTCATATGACATAATGAAAGAATTTGTCAATATTTTAAGCTTATCATACATGATTGTTGTATGAAAAAATTCGTAATCTTATTGTCAATAAGAATAATATTTTGAACAGATGTTTTTTTTTTAGATAATATTCCTTTTTTACCAATTCTATTAATACGTTGTTAAATTTCTAGCATGATTTTCTCGCTAGAATAAACTCAAATAATATACCTGGAAGAAATTGTCTTGGCATAATGCCATTTTACATGAGAGAAAAAGTCCTTGATAATTACGTAATATTTGTTCCTAACTCATATTACTTTGAATGCTGTAGTTTAACCGTTTAGTTTTATGATAATAGAAGAGTATTTATAAACTATTCCGAACAAATTTTATGATTTTTATATATAAGAAATTTCTGTGGTTTTCATAATCAACAGTTGTAAATATTTTTTTAAATCAACTTTAAAAAAAATCATACATCTTTTCTATGTATGATTTGAATTATGCGATACAATATATCACAATTGTAAGTATCATATTTATTTTTCACGATAGGAAATTGTCAAGTGCTGATGAATTAGTGAGATTTGTTTTTTTATGCGTTAAAATCACGTATGTCAAGATTTATGATGTGTAAGAAAATGACATCTCGATACAATCCTTCTGTTAATTGTGTAATGCTAGTTTTTCTGCATTTTTAGTTTAATTATTGCTCAGTTTTTTTTCTTTCCTTCCATTACCTTAAGTAAAAGAAGAACATATGTCTAGTATTTTTTGTGGCACTCGGATATTTGTCAATGGTTTATGACTTGTAAAATATTTCACCTGTAAAGCATTTATATATATACATATGTGCAAGCATAAAACGATGATATTTTTCATGTAAAAGAAAAAAAAGACTATAGAACGAGAAAAAAAAAGTATTACGAGAGAAAAGGAAAGGAAAAGAAAAAAAGTAGAGAATCGGACAATTGTTTGATTGTTAATATTAGGTTAAAAGCTATGACGTCTATCTCAAAGTTAGCTTAAATTTTCTCATTTTTTTTTCTTTTTTTTTTCTTCTATATAATATCATTAAAGAATTAAATTCGCTTAATTATAATTTAGAAATAAAATATAATGTCACGTCCACCAGCAACAGCAACACCACCCATACAACAACCTGTTGCTCAATTAGAAAGTTTTCTTCGTACTGATATAATATGTGTTACATTAAAATTTGGTTTTCAACAAAAATTATTTAAATATCCAGTTAATGATACATCAAGTTCAATTATTGAAAAAATCTATCGTGATGCCGAAGCTTGGCTACGATCAATTTTAACAAATACAAAAAATTTACAAATGGTTGATCGTTATACACTTTATTTATTTCGAATTCCAACAACAGATTTAACAATGGTACCAATTGCTCAAATATCTGATATTGAACAAAATTCCTTAATTGAATTAGTTGTTGTACCTGTTGAAATCAATCAAAATCCACATGGTTTATATCGATGTCAATTAAATGTACCAACAAATTGTTCAAAATGTTCACGACTTATTACTGGATTTTATCGACAAGGTTTTCGATGTCGAAAATGTCGTATGACATATCATAAAGATTGTGCACCATTTTTACTTGATGATTGTTCAATAATTACTGATCCTCCATCACCCACACGAAAATCTCAAGTTTCTTTTGTTAATCCCTTTGTCCCAGCACCAATTTCATCAGCAAATTCAACATTAGGTGCAGATGATACAACCATACCTATTTATAGTCCATCAACAAATACTTCAAAAGAAAATGAACAATCCGTAGTCGCTACAACTATTATTGATGAAGGTATTTTTCCGGCATGTATTGGTGGTAGTAATATCTATCAACGATATTTATTTCGTTTAACACGAATGACATTGACATTAACAACAAATTTATCAAATTTAACTACTGCACAATTACAAACACGTCAATCAACTGATGTAAATACAGTTTTTCCATTAGCTGAAATCAATGATTTAATTTTAACACATTTTATGGATGATCGTGATCATGTATTTGAAATACAATTTCAAGGAAAATTTATTTTATGTGTAGGAAAAAAAAGTGATTCGGATGATTTACAAATGCAAACAGCACAATTTTATTCATCAATTCGAGATCAATGGGAAGCCTTAGCTAACAATGGATCATCACAAGCACAAACACCAGCTGGAACTGCTAATGCACCAACATCGTCAACATCAACAACTAATACAAAACAAGCGAATGATTTAAAACGAAGAAGAAGTATTTATCGACGTCCACCACAAGGAAGAGACAATGAAGATAAAGATTTACATGAGCTTTATGTATTTACTGGTGAAAAGATTGGAGAAGGTTTAAACTAATTTATGCATTTTGTTTTGTTTTAAATTTATGTCTGAAATTTAGGTCAATTCGGACGAGTAGTAGGTGCTATTCGTAAATCAACAAATCGTAAAGTTGCTATAAAATGTATTGAAAAAGCAAATTGTAGTGAAGAAGATATTCGACGAACAAATGAAGAAATCGATCATCTTTATAAATTTAATCATGTAAATTTTACTTTTTTTTCATAAACAAATATTTATTTCAAATATATCTAGGTTAATATTCTTAAACTTGAAGCTTATTTTGAACGTGGAGATGCTGTTTATATCATAACAGAACGTATGGAAACTGATATGTGTAAATATATAATGGAATCACCAAATAAATGGCTTGATGAAAATATGAGTAAAATGCTTATCTATCAAGTTATTATTGCATTAAGATATTTACATTCAAATAATTGTGGTCATCTTGATGTTAAATGTGAAAATATTCTTATATCATTTCTTAAACCAATATTAACAAATAAAGATAATACGAAACCACAACCATCTTTAAAGTATAAAACTGATTTACCATTAGTAAAATTAGCTGATTTTGGTTATTCAAGAATTATTGGTGAACATTCATTTCGTAAAACACGTGTTGGAACAGTATGTAGAAAAAACAATAAACTATCATTGACATATTCGTTTTGTTTTTATTTCATATTTTTAGAAAGTATATTGTGCACCTGAAATTTATCGAAGTAAAGAAGGTTATAATCGTTTAGTAGATATGTGGAGTGTTGGTATTGTTCTTTATGCTGCTCTATCAGGTACATTACCTTATGATGAAAAAGATGTTCCACGTGCTGAAGAAATCGTACGTAATAAAAAATTAATGTATTCACATGCACGATGGAGAGATATAACAGATGAAGCAATTGATCTTATATCAAATAAACTATTAGTTGTTCAACCACATACACGTATTAGATCAACTGTAAGTTTATATAAATAGAAATTTTTTGTTGACAAAAAGAAGATCTATGTTTTTATCTAGGAAGCACTTTTTCATGCATGGTTTACAGATTTTCATTTATATAAAAGTTTACGTGAAATTGAAAAACGAATAGAACATGATTTTGCAGCAAAACAACAACAACCGCCATCATCATCCAATTGGCTTACTGGAGAACGTGAAGATCATGTATGGGTAGAATTTAAATCTATGTATGAAAAAACAATTGAATCATAAAAACAATAACGAAAAAAATTCATTATATGTTAATGAATTTAAAATAAATAATTATTGTTGTAATATGTATTTTGCCTTATTTGATTTTTGCTTTCTGTTGATTGTATGTGTAAAAAAATCAAGAATTAATTTTAATTTTATGTATTGTTGTTAAGCTTATTAGAATGCTTGATTAAAAATTCGATTCACGTACGATAAAATAATTCTATATACATAGAGTCTGATGATATCTTATAACAATTTGGTACACTTTTTTCCAAGTACCTTTCGGAGTGGGTGTTCTCTTTAGATCAATAAGGGACACCCTTCAATAGGTGCAAGATTTTAGCGCCAACCCACAATATACAAACGAAACAGATTTAAAGAATTAAAGCTTTCGTTTTCTCCATAAAAATTGCTCTGACGGATATATACGTCATTAACAGGCAAGTGGTAAATCGCTATATTACATTTGAAGAAAAATTCAATAAAAGTTCAATTATATCTGTTGTAGAGCTTCTTATTTTTTGTACTTGTGTATAAAAACAAAGAATTCAAAAGATTGAAGACATAAAATGTATGTACTGTTTGCTCTCGTTTAAAAAAGACATTATTGCCTATTAAATTAGTTATAGTATATACGGATGAATTGATTTTACTTATATAAGTATAGTTAATTTTAATAATACTAATTGTCGACATAAGATCGTTCATTTCATAATCAGCCTTATTATCAAGGTATCAAATTTTCAGTTTATTTTCAAATAGTAAGTGACATGAAGATGATGTAAAAGAGAACCTGTTGAGTTATACTGGGTTAAGATGAATTCATTTAGTTTCTATTACGGAGAAAAATGTAGGTCTTCTTCTAAGTGAAAAAAAGAAAATTTGGAAGTACAAGTGCAGATAATGTGAAATATGAGTAAAGTATCGATGAAATTCATACTTCTGAAGTATTACTTTTATACTCTTATCTTCTAGTGGTAATTACATTTTAAAGGAATATTTTTCACTAATTGTGAAAATATTTACATATCAATGATTAATTCAACTCTTACAAAAAAGAATCTGCATTGAATTCATACAGTTTTGATGGAAGCCCTTTTTCTAAAATTATATAAGTAGATGAGTCATAAAGTATTCATTTATTCGTATAATAAATCCATTAAAAAAAATGATTATAAATAAATAGAATTCATAGCTGAATTACACCATATTCTTATTCTATAGATAGTAATTTAATACGTTATTTATTAAGATATTTTTGATTTTGTTGTCTTTGACGATGGTTAGATCTATATGTGTAAGAGAAAATCTGAACAATTTGTTTAACATATTCAAATACTTCATATTGTTACAAGCATATTATTTATAGTGACAGCTAATCATAGATCATTTTGTGACAGATGTTTCTCTTTGATTTCTAATGTTTTATGATAATATGACAAGACATTTGGATAATTTGGCATTGATCAATAAGCTTCGTCCATATGATTATATGTGGCAGCAAAATCTCATTAAATCAATGATGATAGTTTGTGTGGAATTTCAATTATTTTCTCAATATATATAAGTGCTTATTGATGTTACCCGACTCAATCATATGCACTACCCAATATTGCTTTGCATAGTTGTCAATAATGGATGATGTGACAAAAAAAAATTTTTCTTGAATTCCAGACATATTTGTCTTATGAAATCATTCATTACACCAATATTGTTATAAATTTATCTTAATCCTAATTTTTATCATATCCACCCATTTTTAGCTACTAAATAGTAATTAGTTTTGCCTAACGAAGCATATAGAATTGAACAAATTAACAAATAAAATTGTATCGATATTTTGTGTTATTAAGCTATGTAATTGGAATCGATTTGAATCAACAATAATCATAAATACATATTCATTAGTAATAGGTCTGAAAAAATTACTACAGGGGGTAATAAAATTATAGGGTCTCGTCTATATCATAGTCAAAAAAATGTATACTATACTTTAAAAAGAAATTTCTTTTCAAGATATGGCATTGATTTTTTTGGCTATGACATAGGGGGTCCTATAATTTTATTACCCCCTGTAGATTTATCGATTTTCATAGGTATTTTTATTGAATTGATGACATGTAGAGTACTATTGAATAAAGTTTTTATATATTTAAATCCAACCAAATAATAATATAACACTCGATAATAATACTACGTTGTATCTATCAACAATGTTTTGACGTTAGCATAATATGTCATTGTATTACCACGGATAAGACTAGCGTATTAGTGTTGTTTGATGATATTCTATCTATATATAAAAAATACATTTACGGTTAAAACAATAAATGTGTCTGGTTTTTTACTTATGTATTGTCTACATCTCTTCGATAACTTCGAGGATAAAATTGATCACATTGCGTTTTAGTCTATACATATATAAGAAAAAAACCGTCGAAATTTTTTACCTAGAAAATCTGATGAGACATTTTTTTTTATCATGAAAAAACATTTGAGAAGGACGAATACGATCAGATTTTTTTCTGTCTGATTGCGTAGGTAGTACATATCAAGATAAAATAAACATGACATTTATATTAACTTGATCTATTAGTTGTCAAAAGATAATTAAGTCTATCAAGAATTGGTATGTATTATATCCACCTTGGACTTTTACTACAAATTTAATTATAATTATTACTCAATCAATGATAATATATCAATGAGAAATAAAGAAACTGCCAAAAATATTAAATGATGACGGAAATAGAGTTATGATGTATTGTGAACAAAAGATGGAACCGGAAATAAAGAAGGATGAAATTGATTTCTTTCATGTACATCAATTTGAATGTCGAAATATACATTACTAAACCTATTGATTACAATGAGTTAATCTAATAATTCAACCCAGAAATACAAAGAAACGGTCCAGTAATAATATGACATTTGAAAAGACTACACACTCTTTTGTCTCTGACACAAGCAAGATTAGTTCATATTATAGTACTAGTCGTATCAGATTTGATTCATTTATTCTTCAGCTATATATATGATCATATTTCAATGCTCATTTTCATGTGGATCTGTATCTAATTTCTCTAGTATTAACATAACCAATGAATAAATATAATTCAACCTTGTTTCTATTCGCTATTAATTATGTATATATAAGACCTTGCACACAAAAGAATAATTAAAGACTTCTATATCATAAATCTTCTTCTTTTTTTTAATAATAATCTCTCGACTTCATTGTTCATATATATATACTTCGGAAAAAAGAAAACAACAATCAAACCCAAAAAGAAAAACTCTCTCTCTCTCTTACATGTCTTCCATGTTAAATACACATATCAACACACTGAAGAAGAAAAAAAAAGAAACATCCTGTACAAAAGATGACACACATACTAACAAGCACAAGTTGGAAAGAAGAAAAGAAAAAGTCTCAAAAAGAATAAAATATGTATCATACAAAAAAAAAATCTCCTATGAAACAAATTTTTTATCATATTGTCGGTAAACCTTCATGTTCAATACAAATTATTTTTCGAAAAACTGTTCGAATTATGATTGATCTTGAACACGTATCAAGTCGATTGAAATAGACAAAAAATAAAATAAATAATATTAAAAGACCAAGCAAAAGAGAACGAAACCATGTTTGTTTTAAACGATTCCAATAGGAATTTATTCTTGGAATATTTGATGATTTAACAACTTCATCATTAACAATTTTTGATTTTGTTGAATGTAAACGTTGAACAAGTGTTGATTGAGATGTTTCATCAAGAATAGAAGTTGTTGAAGCTGGTGGAAATAATAATTTTGAATGATCATTTAATGTTCGCTGAGTAAATATCGTTGATGATGAAGAAGATGGTGGAGGAGATGTTCGATCATATTCAATTCCACTATCAAATTGTTGTACTTTATTTCTTTGATTTGCTGTTTTACTTAAATTCACCGGTTTATTTTGTGATTCATCATCATCAGATGAATCATGTAGTTTATAGTAACTATTTGTTGATCGTTGAGTATTGATTTTTGACTGTGGTATTTGATGATGATATTCTGTATTCATCGTGGATAATGGAGTTTGATGATATTCTTTATTAAGTGTTGGTTGCGAAGTTTGATGATATTGTTGATATTCTTTATTTAGTTTTGATTGGGAATTTTGATGATATTCTTTACTAATTGTTGGTTGCGGAGTTTGATGATATTCTTTATTTATTGTTTCATGATATTGTTTACTGATTGTTGGTTGTGAAGTTTGATGATATTCTTTATTTATTGTTGATCGTGGATTTTGATGATATTCTTTGTTTATTGTTTCATGATATTCTTTATTTGCTGCTGATTGTGAATTTTGCTGCTGATGATGATGATATTCTGTATTTGTTGTTGTGGTTGTATCGTTTGTACGTTCATAAAAGACAGGTTTAGTTACTTCAACAACTGTTTCAATATATAGAACTTTGCAATCATCGGATATATAGGATGATGTTGAACTTTGTTTATTTGAATTTGTTTCATTATGAAAATTTCCTTTGAAGAATAAAATAGAAATAAAATAGAATTAGTTTAAATTTAACATACGATTAATATCATTTAATGTTGTTCGTCGATGTTTTTTCTGACGAATATTTTGATTAAATTCCTGAGGAGTTGATGTATGAAATATAGATGAATTATTATTATTAAAATTAATAGAACCATCAAATGAAACATGTTTTGATTGACTTTTTCGAAAAAAATCATTTAACATTTTTTTATATAAATCTAATTTACATTCACAATGACTTTTAATTTTTAAATGTAAATTATTTATCGGATTATTTATAGAACGATTTATATTATTCAATATTTGTTCGTATGTATCGATTAATCTTTGAATATCTTGAAGTTCGACCTAGAATGATGAATGGCAAGAAAAAGAAATTAATTAGCACGCGTGTTTCAATTTTAAAATCATTTATCATTACTTGATAATTGTTATTGTATTCATAAGTAGTTAACTTTTGTTCGATCTGTGTTTCAATCGGTATAAGATTGTCGATCATTTTCGATAATGTACGTAATTGAGTTTGATAGGTGTCCATTCTATGTATGGGCGGAGTATAAAGAACATGTAAAGTAAATACAAAAAGAAAAAAAAAACGCGAACTTACTTATCAGTAAGTTGTTCAAGGGCTAGACGACAACTATGTAAATGTTCATCAATATTCGATGATGATGGACCATCAAAATGTGACATTCGATATTCGTTAAGATGCTCTTCAGCTAAAAGAATATCCGAACGATAGGAAGCTAATTTCTATAGAAGAGAAGAAAGAAAAAAATAAATAAATCATTAAGTAATAATTGAAATTACCTGTCGAGAATCTTTTTCTGAATCAATTTCGTAATTAATTCGTCGCATTATTTCAATTAAAGAATTTTCATCTAACCAAGGATGATTATGATTACAAATATAATTAATATGAGATAATTCTTCGTCTAAACGTAATTTCAATTTAATAATTTCTTGTGAGATATATAATAGTTGACGTGCATGTCTTCGATCATCATTAACTTGTTGTCGCATGTCATGCCAACCAGATAGATATGCTAAAAAATAAGATTAACAATGAAAGGTTAAAATGCACAACACGAGATATTACGCATCTGGTATACATATTATCTACTACTATTATTATTGTATTTCTTACCAAACTTTCCAATAGACTGAAAGATGAATATCTCATGATCATTTATCTAATATCTGTATATATATATATATGAGTATAAACAATGAAAGATCAATCTATATAGGATACATAACAGGTAACTTCTCGAGGGCGTAAAATAAGATTTATATGTATATATGTGTGTATGTATATCATATATAAACAAGAAAAAAAAAAGGATTAACTTAAATAAGATATCGAGAAAAAGAAAGGGGTGAAAACTTGCTCTTTTTCACCTGTATTGATGATGAGTAAAGAATTAGTATTCAATGTATTTCTCAAGATCAACAATTAAATCGGCTTAACATTTGTCTTTTCATTCTCTACATAGCAGTAAATTGACCTTCTTTCTTCCGTGATGTAATATAACAAGAAACTTACATGGTTGTTGTCGAGTTATAGCGTTGAAACTGACGCGGAATAACGTGCGTGGACAAAACACGATTATGAATGGAAAAAAACGGTTTTTTTCCTCCCTATTCTTTCTCTCTCTTTCGTATTCCGTTAGAAGCAATAAGGATGTGGTGATGTTTTTGTTATTATTCTTTTCTTTCATCGAAGGACACAATACTTACTACATCGAACACGAACGAACGATACAAAAAAAAATATAGAGAAAGACAAGAACAGAATGCAACGAGAACGAAAGAGAAGAGATCGCGAGCTTACACATGTGCCTATTCACTAAAGGGGATGACATTGCACAATGTCTTTATTGATTGGAAAATAACAAACATCATCGTAAAAATCTATAGATTTTGAGTAATTACTATCATTTTTAAGTAATAAGCAAAGGTTTGTCGTCTCAAGGTAAATTCTAATGGTACCAGAAATGTGAAAATTTTATTATGATCAGTTTTTGAACATAATCATAGATGTGTCATACCTACTGTCTTTGGAGTATATTTATATATGTATGCATGCACTCTATTGTAGTTGAGTACATTTATATATATATATTGTTTTAATTTTCAACGATCGAGATGAACAATTATTATTTTACTTTCTTTTTAGTCGTCTACCGTCAAGTGGAGACAGAATTAAACATTGTCTATGCGTAATAGGAGCTGCTGCTGCTCATAATTGCGCCAGTAGTCATTAAAGGGAACAATAAAGAAAAGAAATTGAGAAACAATGAACGAAAGAGAGACGCTAAATAAACACACGTGTATATATATATATATATGTATATATTGAACGGTATAGCAGAAAGGAAAAGAAAAGGTGACGTCTATCTAACGATAATGGACCAAGATCTATAATTTATGTTTGATATACGTGTGGGAAAGTGAATTAGATCGAACATAGACATTTAGGACAATTTAAAATGTGGAACCCATCTATTATATATGTTCAATTGTCTACTCTATTTACTTTGTAATTGTTCAATTGCTTTTGTACTGTTAAGACGTGAATTCTTTGATCGATGAAGATTTTTTAAAATTTGCTGTAAACATTGAATATTTGTTTCACACGTTCTTAGCACTTCATCCTGTCAAAAAAAAGAGAAAAACAAAATCAAAAAAAAATATGCGAAAATATAAGTTGTCAACGAATAATTTACATATTTTCGTAGATTACGATCATTTGCAGTCAATGGTTGTTGACGTTTTTTCTTTTCTAAACTTTGTCGTGCTTTATGTAACTGTCGTTCCGTTTCGTTTAAAACGTAATTAAAATCATCTAAGTCCGAATCTGAATCTAATAAATCTTTATTTCCAACTAAATCAGTAACACCACTTGTCAACGATGATGATAAACCATTGATATTCTAAAGATAAAAAACAAAAATGCAATAGATCATTTTTTATGATTGTGTCATCAGTTTGTTCAAATGTAGAGATTCATCCTCAAGAGGGCGTGAATCATACAAATGTACACTCTAATTAACCATTGTCATACAAACATTTTGCGGATCAAGTATAAAGACAACAAAGGTAGTAATCGATTTACAAAGAAAGATTTACTATGGTATGTTGAAAAAAGAAATACTCGAAATAATTATTTCTACATGATCAACTAAGGCAACAAATACTCAATTAATATGCATTTCAACGTCAAAAAACAATATTTTATATTCACATAAAAAAAAGAAACGTTGATCGATAAAGAAAAGAAACCGGTATATATTTAAGTAGTATAACTCCAATGAAGCGTAGAATGGTTTGGTATAGCTAATTGAGCATTTCTCACCTTTTCTTACTATTAGATATCTACCTGATTATTTTCTTCCGTTGTATTATCTATTATTTTCTTTTGTAAAGTCAGATAAGCAAGTTTGATAGTCCAATGATCAATGTTAACAAACCACATCAGTACACATTGGAAAGACAACTAACTTCAGTCAAACAAGATGGAGACGGAGAAAAAAAAAGGTAGAAGAAAGAAAAAAAAGAGGAAAAAGAAAAAAAAAGGGCATCTCCCTATTTTTTTTTCGCTATTCTATTCTCTCATATGCTTTATCTCTAGTGTCTATCGGCGTTGACGGCACGAGCAAAGACTGAAATTTTTCTGCATATGTGAGCGCAAAAAAAAAGGCACAGTACAGGATAAGAAAAAAAAAAGAAAAGCGAAGCAAAAAAAAAATATAGCACGTTCAGCTATGTGTAGTCTTAGGTTGTGGCTTCCTTTTTTTTCCCTACAGATGATATAGTATTAATCTATTTTCTTCTGGTATATCTTTATCAGAAGAAAAGAAAAATGTGTCTGACGACTGTTGTGCATGTCGGATACAAATGATGAGCAACAAATAAAATAAAGAGAAAGTGAACGTTTGACCTTTAGCTATGATCATTCATTCTATTATAAAAAGTAGTCAGATATGAATATGAATAAGTTAAATATATTTATGTCCTTGAAATGATATCAGAAGAAAAAGTAATTTTACGTTTCATTACCACTTGTCATTGCAGGGGGGAGGTAAAAGATTAAAGCGGCCTCTTATTGTTATTGGCTTTTGATGATTGAGAAGACAAAAAAAGAGCCACAAAATCTTAACTGATCCGCATGATACATAAGTAGCAATATGTGTTGTCGGTGGGCTATTATTATTGTTTGGAGTATCGTTTAATAGTATTGATAAGTGATCTGCTTATTTATGTGTTTTCATGTCTTAGCATTTGTCTTTTCAATTTTCATATTTTCTATCAAATGTGTGAAAATATTGTCAGTCTTTTCTTGTGATTAGAATGAAAAAAATAAGCTTTTGTAGGTAATAAAATATCAACCCTGAAAAGCGCTATCATCAAGAGAATCGTCCTTGATTATATTGCGACATATATCGAATTATATTGAAAAGAATCAAAAGTTTTGGAAAGAGAGAAAAAAAGAACTATTCATGCGCTGTTATATGAAGGACTTATGACTAAGATGTTTTAATGATGATTTTACATTTATATATATATATAAAATTCGCTTAAGGGAAAAAAAACTTCCTATGAAAAGCTTTCTTTTTATTCATAGATAATAAGTCTATATACGCTATTGGCTCTACAGTAGCCAAAACAAAAATTGATCGTTGATATGTTTATATAGTCATTATTGTTATTGTATACATCTCAAGAGACTATAGGTTGATAAATCCTTTTAAACATATTGATATCAATTTAACAATAAAATAGTTTATTTATCTATGAAATAAAAGTTATTTGACTACGATCGATTTACTTTTTTTTGTTAAATAAACCTAATAAAATCGATATTGTCAAATAGATTACTTATTACATTTAAAAGGCTTCAGATACCAATGTAAACGAGAGTAAACAAACGAAAACTATTTCAGTATTAAATAAAATTTTCTTACCCGCATAAAATGATCAATATTATATTCATATGAATAATTTTCATTGTCCGATGATGAACTATTTGGTTGATCCATTTCTAAAAATTGATCTTCCCATTTCAGTGTTGTTTCAATTGAATCCATATCTTGAGAATTAAGAGAATAGAAAAGAGGATTCTAAATTAAATTAAAAAATTATAATAATTTTAAAAATATTTTTCTGTTAGTATTATTTATTTACTTGATAACCATCCCAACATGGTTCCGAACCTTCAATTTTCTCATTCATAATTATTGTACTAAGTGAATCAAATGCTAAGAAAATCATTTCTTTTAGGTTTTTTTTTTCTTCGAAAGACAATATAAAATAATTCTTACCGTCTGATGTTGGTAATGCCATTGTATCGAACTTCATTTGAGATACTTCATCTATTCAGAAGAAAGAAGAAAAAAATTCAATGATATAATCAACAGTTGTACGTTTCTCTAATGTTATAAATGCTTCTATACTCATTTCCTCCTTTCGCTATTTTGAAAAAGTCAATATATAATTGAATTGAACTTATTCTAAGACAAAACAATCATTACCTAAATTTGAAAACATTTGTTGATCTTCCGTTTCTGATGGTAATGTTGTTGTTGTTTCTAATTCAACATCCGATGAATATCCTGTAGTTGTTGTTGTATATCGATTATAGAATTGTAATTCAGAATTTTGATAATGATGAATAGGTGATGTTGAATTAAAATCAGATGATAATAGATCAACATCATTTTCTGATTGTTCAGGATCTGTATATTCCGCACTTGCATCATAAGAGTTTGATGGGGGATTTGATGGTGTTTTATTTTGTATTAATGGCGGTGATAATGGTTGTTGTGATGATTTAAATTGTTTATATTTCGTATATTTTTTACTATACATTAGTAATGATGGTTTATTTTGTGTTTTCTTTGTTTCTTCAATACTTAAATCAATATCCGGATTTGAACATGTATCATATGCGGATGTTATTGAATGTCTCCACCATGTTGGCAGATGATGATTATCTTCTAATAATGGTAATGAATGTGTTAATGATGAAAAACTTGTTTTATTATTTGTATGTAATTTTTGTCCTATATAATAATCACTTTGACTTGTTTTTATATGAAATATTGGTAGAAGATTTTCATTAGATTGATTTGTTTCATCTTCACTTTCATATCCAACATCTAATTTCGATAATGTTTTTTTTTGTTTTTTATTTGTATTTATTTGATCATCAGCAACAACAGCAATATCATCATTTATATTTGTTAATGAATAATAAAATGTTGATGGAGATTTTATTGGTAAAAGATTTAATGACATACGTCGTTTTGATCTTGTTATTTTTCTTCTTTTCATATAAATTGATTTTAATTGAATATTATTATTGTTTAAAGTACGAATTAATGGTGAACGTGAACGTTTACGTGTTCTTATTGAACAATATAAACTATCTGTACTTGTTGTTGGTGTAGTTAATGGAATTTTTTCGTATTCACTTGAATTAAAAGGAATAATATCGTCTTCTTCTTCAGCTTTTTCTTTTTCGTCAATTAATACAATTGGTGTTGGATTCTAAAATAAAAGTATAAATGAATTCATTTGATCAGTCAACCCGAATCAGCATCATCATCATCTTTTTCCTCTCTTTTCATTCTTTCATCTTCAAGATAATCGGCATTCAATTTCCGAATAAAATCAACGATTGCCTGACTCGAGGTCACAAAATATTTTTTTTTACCTGTGTGTTAATATATTTTACTGATGTTCTTGTTACTACCGACTATCTTTCTCTCAGAGGACATACAACGTTCAATTAAGAAAGAACTATATGTATATAGAGGAGGAAATTTGAGATTATGATGATGATGATGATGATGTAATGGATGTCTCTATTTCTTTTTTCTTGTCCATTTGACAGAATATATATCGCAGCCTTCGTTCCACTCCTGGGCACTATCATCACTCACTCATTCACTCATCCATTCATTTGTTCATCAATGAATAAGCAATAGCGTCCAAGTGTAAATCCGTTGACTACTAGTACTACTATATTGTACTCATAAATCAGAGAAATAAAGAAGACAAGATTGTAATGTGTAAATTTGAGAGAAGAGAAGAGAAGCAAAAAGGGCTCGATACATCATAAATTACGTTATTAACGGAGAACATACTTGAATAGAACGAGTTCCATGGACAAAATGAATAATACGTCTTGTCTAGCTGCCGATTATTCGACAAGTCTATCTATTTATATTCCACTAGTTGATATAAATCATTGTCAGTGACCGTGGCGTTCTATTTAGTATAGTACAAAAGAAGAGAAGAGAAGAGAGGAGAATAATTCAAATTACTTTTCGCCTTCTTTCTCTCTCTCTCCCCCTATTCCTCGCTCTATCCGTTCTATGTATTTAACTCCGCTTGGCTGTATGTATCTAGTTCCTGTCCCTATCTGTATTGCAGCTTTGACGCGACTTCAATTTTCTTCATTTTTTTTTATTCTCTTCGCCACACCAATTCTTTTGTTATTCTTCGATAGACAGAATCTTACTTATACACACACACACATACATCTAGCTAGCACAAGATTAAAAAAAATGAACGTTGTCTTGTGATGATGACACGCGCATAAAGGGATCAGCAAACATATATATATACATTCAAGAAAGAAAGTTGAGAAGACCAGATGACTGATTGTATACCGATGTCCAAGCACATTATCTTTGCTCTGTTTATCTAAGTAAACTAAAAGAATTACTTGTAGAGAGAGAATAGACACCCGAAGGGTATTGAGAGAAATAAACATAATTTTACCTACTGAAAGCGAACATTGTGTCTTCAACAGTTTATGTCAACTGTGAACGAATTGACGACTAGCATATGTTAAAAGACAAATAACAAGCTGACATACACGTATATATGTTAGATGAATACATTTACTTTTTCTTTCAATATATCGGTCAATCATTACTCACGGGCAACAGATCGATTTCTTTAAAGAAGTGAAGAAGAACAGAAAAAGAAAATAGAATGTCTTATTTGACAGATACTTTCGTGCTATTTTCATATATAAGATAACGACCAGAAGGTTTATCATATATTATTAGTAACTCGTTCTATCGTGTTGTATAGTAATAATCAATAATTTATATGAATAGGGACAATTTTGCCGTTAGTCGTTCTCACTCTCTTTTTATTTGAAGTATGTCACCCAACAATATACATTCAAATGTATGTTTAATTTCATTCATATATACTCCTACTATTATTCTACCCTTTTAGTTTTTATTAGTAAACGATAGATAGAAAAATGATCAATAAAAAAAAAACTTACTTTCAACTAGTATGATTGATACAAACATGCAATTGTTAAAAAATCGACAATCAATGTAACTGAAAAATGCATTGCAGTTTTTTTCTCTTCTTCTTCTATTTTTTCCCTTTACTCGATCAACCATCGGTCGAAATTGTTAGACAATGAATAAAAAAAAAGAAAGGCAGATCGACTAAGGAACAGAGAAATGAAGAGAGAAGAAGAAAAATGTACGCTTACGTTTACTCTCTTAGCTCTTCAAGTACGACAATACGCATATGAGCTGCACCTTGTCAATGAGTAGAAAAAAGAAAATTAAACATCTACACGCATAGACACACACACTCTTATACATATACATATAGGTCACTCTTCAAATAATCTAAGTTTGCTCTATAATAAGACATGGCTTGGTAATTAAGCAACGAAGAGAATAAAAAAAAAAAGATAATGCCATTAGGCGACACAATGATATAGTATTGGGTCACTTATGAACCATACGTAAGCAGACGTGCATGACATTTTAGTTATGATGACATGCTGCATACATAACACCCTGACAGAATATGTATAAAAGAAGTAACTGGCATAAATGTGTCTGTACAATCTTTTTTTTTATATATTTGCTTAAATATATATATATCTTTAATCAATACAATATTACCATTTTTTGAAGGTAAAGTACACACATATTATAATAAAAAAAATCGAGCGCAGTTATAGTAACCACTAGACTTGAAGAAAGAAAAAACTTACTCTTAAAATTTTTAATCGGTCTTCAAGTTTACATTGAATTTCTACAGAATTAATCCACGTCTGATGCCAACGGTTTTCTAAGTCACTTGCTAAATCAAATGGTACTTTATCAACTTTTTGTTCATAATCATGTTTTAAACGATCACAAATTTCAATAATGGATGAAACACGACTATTTCTTGACTTAATTTCATCTTGTAATTTCTAAGTGAAAAAAAAACAACAATTTTTTTTTAATTTAAATATTGACCTATTACGAGAAACAAAACTCAGTTTTAACACCTATTAAAAATGTCTTACCGTGTGTAGATGAAGATTAGATTGAAGATCTTCTAATGAAATGTCATCACTTCGAAATGATTCAAAAGTCCATAATTGTTCTTCTGTATCACTAAGCCATTCTTCAAATAAGAGTAATTCATTATGTAAATCTAAAGGATAAAGATAATAATCGTTTATTGAATGATAGTCTATAGAGAAAGAAAAATAGAAACCTTGAAGTATACGATCAAAATCTTCATCTAGATAATCAATAAACCGTGATTCAAGGAAGCTCCATTGCCGATTTATTTTAATCATCTTATCACTAATATTAAATCTTAAATCAGGAAAACGTTCTGTTAATTTATCAGCATATTGACTAAATACACGTAAACGCATTAAACCTTGTTCATATAATTCTTCATAATATTTCTTAAAAAGAAAACGTTTTTTTTTTCAAAACGAAAAAAATTTTTTTTTAAAATTTACTTGTCGAAGATAACGTGTTAAAGCATTTGTTGAAACTGTTGTTATTGTTTCATAAATTTTTTCACACCAACGAGATAATTCACAATATTGTTTTTCAAATTCATTATACGATACATGATGAACAGAAAGATCATTTAATGATGTAAATGGTTCACCAAGAGAACCCTAAAAAGTTTATTTTAGTTTTTGAATTAATAAAAATAAACAAAGATTTATTCTTACTTTACAACGACAAATTAATTCTTCAGACATAAGAAAATTATAATCATCAACTAATGTACCATTCCAGAATTCTTGTCTTTTATTATTTTCACTACTTCTTGTATTTCTAAAAAATGAAAGCAAATGATTTTTGTTAACTAAACACTACATTTGTATAAACAACAATATTTCTCGTTTTCATAACATGCTTTTTAAAAAATAATAAATAACTCAATCGACATATGGTTTCATCTAAATAGTCATATGCTTTTACTGTCCAATATACAAATGCAAGTAAAAGAAAGAAAAGATCGATTTATTTCTTTACACACATATTATAGAGACAGACTTAAATTGTACTAATGGGGTATGAAAGTAAAAAGAGGTATGATGATGCGCAGATATAAAAGCCGTTAGACGACGACTGTTTTTTTTTCATTTGAAAAAAGGGAAAAAAAACGCCGAGTCATTATATAGCAATGTGGATAATAGGGTAATGACCTTTAAGTTATAAGATTGCTCAGGTGAATGTTTCAAAAAAAAGCAGAGTGAAGCAGTATTACATATATCATTGCATCTTACGCGACTATGACAAATGATAGTATCGGTTCAAAACGAGCTTTTTTTTCTTATGATATAGGAAACCAAATAACATACAATCAACGAATATGTTTGAAATATAAAATATGATTTTTACAGATTATCGCATATCGTTACAGAGTCCTTGGGCAATTCATGCGTATATGTCCTTCCGAGAAAGATAGTTCAGAAAATGATTCATAAAAAAATAGCTCTATAGATGGGAAAACATGTGTTATCTAGAAAATATTATTACATTGTTTATCGAAAGCAAAACTATTTAGCTGGTATTTTTTATTGTTTCATTGACTTGTTAATTAATATTTTCGATATCGAAAAAGAAATATAAAAGACTCGTTATTTTCAAGGTTAAATATTTCATTATATCAATGTATGCATCTATACCAATTTTATATAATTATTATTAGAAAATCATTTTCTGTTTGTTTTAATTACGAAAAAAGATAAAATAGGCGATACGAATATTTGAAGAATCTATATAAATGTGTCGTACTGAAGGTGTATCTTTATAATATACTTGTATTGAAGGTAAAATTTCCTAGGAAAATAGTAGATTTCGAAAACTAAATACATTAGAAAAAATTGATTATTAGTTTTAGAAATATAGAATATAATTAGACATTAATTGTATTAGAATAATCTTTTTATTTCTATTAAAATATAAATTATTAGAAGAAGTCGGAGTTCGTTATTGTTATGTTTTCTCATTTGAATATAAACTAGGTCATCTATTTTGATTTTGTAAGTTAGTAGTAAACCAAAAATTTAAATAAAATAAATTGAGGATTTTATTTGATTGAATATTTTTATCTATGATATACTTATAGAGTAATCATATATGAAAATCTCAAATATGGTCCGATACAATCAGATGAAGAAAAAAAAATAAGTAAAAACAATTTCAAACTGTTTGTTTTTAATTATCCGTCAAACAAAGGGACAAGTTAAGTATGCTCCAGATTTGAAGTTTACGGATGTCTAGATTTTCGCTAAAAACCCTCCAGCTGAAAACTGTAATCATCTATTTTTGATTGCTCTAGTAGATATTCGTAACTGTGCTGAATCAACCGATGATGCTCAAGAAAACAAGCACACAGTTGCAAGCTACAATTTGGAACTCAAACAAAGATATAAATAAAATTTTCGAATAGAAAAATTATTTGTTCTATAACTATCATTGTTTTATTGTAATACAGTTTTGAAATAAATACTTTAAAGTAGAACATTAACTACAAAAAATTCTCTACACATATGTCATTAGAGAGTAAATAGAATGGAAGTATGTTAGCATTAAAATATACTTATACTGATGAAATCTATTTATTAGTATAGTATTAGATTGAATTCATCTTGAAAAATATCTTATTCTCATGTAAAATTTTTAAAAAGATATATTTCTCTTGACAAAAGATTTTAGTTTGATCAACATTTACTTTTGCTGTTCGTACAAAAATCATAAGTTACGCGAACTTATGAACTACATCTTATCCAAATCAATAAAAAAAGAAAAAAGTAAAAAGAAAAACAAATTTCAAAGTACTATGTAATCACTGTACTATTTGTTTAATAGCAAAGTTTTTCTTTTTATATATTCTTTTATAAAGCAAATGATCTTATATAACTACAATAGATTTGATCGCAATTGCAAAGTAATCTACATATGGTACCTATCAAGCTTAAATTTTGATTTGATGTAATCTTACCGTTGATACTTTTAATATTCTATATTAAAGATATGACTTTCATTTGATTTAAAAATGAACTTTTCTATCTGTTATGATGTTCATAACGAAGAAAGAGAGGAGAAGAGATAGTGAAAGAAGAAAAAGCTAGGCAAATGAACGATTTCAATCTTGTCTTTATGCAATATTCATTTGTTTTCATTACACGCTGTGAGGTTGGTGTCAATGTCATTTTTTTTTCTTCTTCATAACGGTACATATAATGGTAGTAGATACGGTCTTCTTATACATTTTTTTTTCTTCAGTTTTATTTGTATACAATTGAAGGACTCATATAGAAAGCGTACCATAAAGAAAATTTGTGAATCAAGAAGTATTAGTTACAGTCTCGCTAAGAATTTTAATGTGGCACATCAGAAGATTAAAAAATAAATAAGTAAAGAAAAAATACATACTTATTCGATTCTGGTATATAGACAGGATATCGTGATGAATTTTTTTCATTCATCTCTTGTTGTATGTATGTATATATAAATATATATATATATATATAGTTAATCAACAGTGTCAAAAATCACCATCGTTCTACTTCATGATCTAGAACAATGAAAAAGAAAAAATTAAAGAATAAAATTTTTGTGTTGATAGAACTGTCAGTCATTCACACTGATGCTGTGTATATATTTATAAGTGAATGCCGGATATGCTGTATACAACACGCATCTCTTTTTTTCCTTGTACAATTAGACTCGTCGTTCTGCGGGTGGTGTACCAATGAGTGAAGAAGAATGGATACAAATCACTCTCAGCAATGAGTAACACAACTATTTTTTTTCTATTCATATTCACAGCTATGATGATGATGATGATGATGATGATGGACGAAGGTCAGGCGTATACATATACTCAACTTGCATTGATGAGATGTTTATATTCATCTCGTCAGAATGCAAATATTTCGTCTATACTTATTTTTACTGTACAGAAGAAAAAGATTGGACTAATCATTATCAGACAAGAAAAGAAAAGAGACTTTGCATTTTTAAACAGTATATAAACATGCACAGACTACAAAAGAGCACACAAAGATCATGATGTCAAGGTCTTCTCTCACTCACTCTCTCTCTTTTCGTTTCTATAACAAAAGCACCCGTTAGAATTAATTAGAAGAAGATTAGTCATTCTAGTCAGTGTGTCTGCTATGTCAATCCGTCAACAATATAGCCGCTAGAAATGATCAATTTTGTACATACGTATATATATGTATAGAAAAAAAGATATTCACACCCTTCCGGCAGACAATGGACTAAAAAGAAAAAATAGTGAAATTACAAGTAAATAGTATTGTTGATGAGATATTTCAAATGCACGGTACATACGCCATCGGCTACTTAACAAGCACAAGGTCAATAAATGTATGTAGAATTAATAGAATATGTAACATGAGAAGTGTTTATTGCTATAGAAACATTGATTTCTTTTTTGTTTGTTCTTATAAAATTTTTACAATTGTATATACTTCTTATCGAACTGTAAAAACTTACTACCTATAAATAAGAAGTAATCTGAAAGATATTATTTTAAAGAGAGAAAAAAGAAAACTCTTAATTTTATCTATTAGAAAAGACTAAAACAAATATATAAATCAGATATATATATATTTGTCCTATCTCATTTTATTTCTTCTACTGTTCAAAAGTAAAATATCTATAGCATGCCTATTAATATATCAATCATTTATCAACTAACATTAAGTTGATTAATAGATAGTTATATACAATATTAAAAATAAAAAAAAAGAAGAACGAAAGTGTGAATAAAAATGTTTAGTATATTCTTCACATACCTATTGTCGAAAGGACAATCATTATCGAAGTGTAAGAGAAATAAAATAGATTTGTCTCATCAATAGCTTGATTTTATCACAATTTATGTTGCTTGTTAAATGAGCAGATGTGATCGTGATGCGAAAACGTCTTAATTCCCTTGACAACAAGTAATCAACTATAGATCGAGAGAAAAGAACAGGCCTTCCAGCTGACCATCGGTCATCGTAGCGGCAGCAATTATCGAATTTCAATAGATTATTTCCGTCTTTACTCTCTCTTTCTCTCTCTCTCTCTTATACACTCAAGGTTGTTCTCTACAGGTGAACTTGACAGAAATACAAGAAAGTGAACGGACATGATTGTTACTAAAGAATGTATAGTTCCCATCTACATATAATTACAGAGAAAAGAAGAGAAATGAATGAATGAATAAAAGAGAATGATCAAGAAAGTTTGTATCAGTGTGTGTGTGTGAACAATTATAATAATAAAAGATCGAAAGAGAGAAGAAAAAAAATAGTAAGATTTTTACTTAAAAATCATTCTTTTAATTGTATAAAACGAAATAGAATCTTGTTAGGATTCAATTCGACCTTAAAGCAGTTCTACACTCGATAGAGTAAGTGGTCAATACAATATTTAAAGAGTGTCCGAAAGTAAATTAAAGAACGACGAGAGACTGATACAATACTATTAATAAGTGGTATGTCAAGCACTTTGTTTTGTTGATGCTTTCGGTTGATCACTCTCTTTTTTCTTTATCGCTCTACATAAATGTATAAACATAAAAATATTTTTTGTCCTAACATACATTGATCACCGTATCAATTATACGAACATGCATATGATTATTGCCATTTGAAATGGTGCAACTGAGACGATAATTGTTGGACAAATAAATGCATATACATACATATATATATATATATATATATATCTGCATTCAAACACTACCAGACAGGATCAGTATTAAACAAAACAAAAAAAAATTTCAATAAGTACATTAGCCATATAAATATATATATTTATATGTGTATACATACTCGCTAACAAAACTGTCAAAGTAGCGTAAAAAAGAAAAGTTAAATCGATAAATCACATAACGCAATCCGTTTTCGATATCATCTTCGTTTGTGTCTCATCATCAATTTAGAAGAAAAGTGATGACACATAATCCTATCGTATCTTACGGTCATGCAAACAAAAACGTGGTACGTAAAAATAACGTATTACCTTGTTCGATAAGCATGCGTTAACTATCAAAAAAAAAATAATAAAACAACATATCATAGTATGTCAAGTGTTTTTTTTTGAAAGAATATATATTAATAGAAAACTGAACTATGCATACATATATATATATATATGTATATGTATATATGTATTACAACATCATTGAGAAGTAAAGAGAGAGAAAAAAAGAAGATGGAAATGTCAGGGTCATAGATAATTTCTTTCTTTTTGTTAGAAAGATAAAACTGAACAAACTGGAATGCTTGTGCGCATACGGAGAGTATTTAAGTAATTACAAAGAGAAAATTATATTTACCAGCTTTATGAAAAGATCAAGTCGCTTTTATATACGCTGACATCATCATCACTAACAAATAAATCATTCAAAAAAAAATGAAAGAACACAAAAAAAAGAGAGAGAGAGTAAGAACTTATTTTTCATTTTCATTCTTTTTCTTTTGTTTATCTCTACTCTATATATACATATATATATAGAAAGATATTATGATGATAATAAAACTTACGAAGATGTAATAACAATAATAGTAATAATATAGAGATGAAAGACTTTTCTGGCATTCTTATGTAAATATCTATTTTATCTTACCTTAACTTGATTCACACATAGTTTGATAAGAACAAAATATGCGGGTAGTAGCGATAGTAATAGTAGTAATTCGATCTATCATAGGATGGACGAGGAAGAAGGAAGGAGAAAAAGAATAGAGAAGGATTTGACTCTCGGACAATGACTCCGATTGTGCGTGTGCGGGCTCATACACACACACACACACACACACACACACGTGTATCAACTATAGAAATCAAAATATTACAAAAGATGATGTAAGGTTGACCATACTTATTATTATAATGTAAAGCATACATTAAATATGGTTGGTTTCCTTCACAGATGCCTGTACAATCTCAACCTCGTATATATTTATATGTGAATGTTTGATGAACAAAATGGAAGATAAAATGTAGCACGTCGCTGCTATCACTACTAACATCTATTTGTTGGTCGATTGATTAACAACGAGAGTACACATATGGGAGAACATTAAAACTAGTCGGCATCAAATCAGTTGAGTTCAAAGCGAGCATCAAGTGGCTCCTTTGAGGCACTTTATTTTTTTCCATTTAGAATTGTTCATTTCCCCATTTACCTGCCTGTTATCATAAGAATAATTAGTAATAAGAGTTCGTTGTTTCAAATGAACAATTTCGAGAATATATTTGAACGGCACACAATTAAAACATTTCGTTGTGGTCTAATCGCCGATACATCGCGCAATTTGAGCGAAGGAGGACAAATGAACAATCAATTTTGAACTATCATCTATCAACAGTGAAAGAATGACAAATTCTTCTTCTTTTTAGTGATCAACATCTAGCTGCGAGACATATGATGATGTGAATGAGTGAATACGAAAGTGTGCACATATATATATATATACGCATTTTTTATGTCTCGCTCATCGTTCTTGATCTTGACCAAACTCTATGACGAGAAAAAAATAGAAGGAAGAAAGAGAGAAAACAATCATTTCAATCGGACATATTTAAGTTGTTATTGACAGTTAATAGATATTCACTTACTACATTTGAAAATGGAAGTATAAGCACTTTTGCACGTTTTTTGTCTTTTAGAACAATGGCTAACTTTTACTATAAAATTTAATTGACCTTCGTCTCACACATAGTGTCAAACACCTTGGCACACAATATAAAAAATAAATGAACTGTTGACCTCGTGAATATGACATCATATTGCGAAGTTTTTTTTTTTTTTTTTCATTGATTTTATTAGACTTCACGTGATGGATCAGTTAGTCTTCGTTATATGTCTGTTGCTGCATGCGCTTATGTTCATTTATTGACTGAACGTGTATGCATATTGCTTCTGTCAAAAGGTTAAAACAGTCTGTCGTTACTTCTCTTATTCCCATCAAACGTTATTATTGACTAAGAGAAAGACAGAAAAAGCCCCGTATATATATAATATCTTTAAACAACACTCAATATAATCTAATCAATAATTGATTTCTATCAGTAACAACAGTCATTGACCTTACAACATCCGTATATAGCTGATTATGTGTCTATGTCTACCATGGTATGCACCGTTGAACTTCTTTATCTATCCTATTAACATTTGTCTCTGTCTATTCTGTTGTCAATCAATCGTATAAAAAAGAAATTGATTCGATATGTATGTTGATATTTATTTATTCATTCATTCTATTGAATAATCTTAACAGATTTTAGCGTCATTAAGTGATTTTTGAGCATAATTTGGCCAATGTTCCATTTCATGAGGACGACCACCTTCATATGTAAGCTCAACAGGTGTACTAAAAGTTGCATTTCGATGAAATGGACTATTTAATGTTTTCATTTGTGTGACACCCTAAAAATAAATATATATAGTTTTTAGTAAAGAATAAATAAAATTGTTATAATAATAATATTTACATGAGATGCATGTCGATGTTCAGTCCAAAATGAAACCGGCATTTCACGCAAAAGGTTATGAGTCTAAATGAAGAAGAAGAAGACCTATGATAGTTAAAAGATTATTGAATTCAAATATTGATACTATTATTTCAATAGTATAGTAACATTATTTACAAAAAAAACGGAAGTGTAATTGAATATTTACTTGTGTAGTTGGTGGTGGTTTTGAGTCGAATTGTTTAGAAAATTCATCACGATATTCACTGTTTGTATCATTTATACGTTGAAATCGTAAGAGTTCATCATCTTCTTTTTTACGTGCATTTAATTCAGCAGCAACTTGACGTGTTAATGAATGTTCAAGAAGTTTTCGTCGTGCACCTTGATCTTTTCGATTGAAAGGTCCAAATGGATCATAACTATCAATATAGGTTGTTAAATTATCAAGTGGAGATCCATAATTTGGTGTCAGTAAAGCAGTATGAGAAGTTTTTTTTATAATAGGTGGTGATGTTGGTTTAGTATCATAATGTTGTTCAATACGATGATCAAGATGTTCAGTTGCTCGTTCTTCAACCCAATTCTCAATTAATACTTGACCATTAGCATTTGGAATACGACGAGATTGTTGTTGGATATTCGACATTGTTTACAGTACTCTGATAAAGTTAAAAAATAAGACGTTTTGTATATTTGACTTGTCAGCATAAACATATTTCAGGTAACATGGTAACCATCCTCTACTCTTTTGATCATGATGTCGTTAATGTGCATGAAGGTTTTTTTTTGAAGGTAAATTCAATTTTATAATATATTGCCAATATACAATCATTTCTAATTTATTTGACTGAAATGAAGGGTAAAATTATTTTTTTATGTTCATATTTTAATCTCCGGAGACTCAATTTTGGACACAATTTAATTTGTCTCATGAGAATATCAATATTCTGTGTCATACAAATTTTAAATTAATTGCTCATTGTAATTTATTTCATTATTCGAAAACATAAATCATATGAATCAGAACTTTTTTGTTCAAAAAAAACAATAAACAAAATATATTATTGATTAAATTAAATATTAATCTAGTAGAGCAAAAAAAATATTTTTACATTATTTAATTAATATAAGTAAAGATGAAGGCACATTCTAATAAACTTTTCTTTTTTATTGAATCTTAAAAATCACGAGAAATTCTTGTTGGGAAAACCTAATATAAAAATAGTCAAAGGCGATGATTGATGTTATCACAAGAGAAAATGCAGCAGACATTTTTATTATTATTATTCTTACTAATGGTGTTAGTATTTGGCTTGAAAACAAGATTATTCATATCTCTATAGATAAATCCGAAGAATACATATGGGGTACATGACCTAATCAATTATTATGGGAATCTATGACAGATGATGACCTTGAATCGGTTTGTATATGTATTATTGATTATAGTAAAATGAGTTATTTTTGTGTCATTGATATATGATCTGTTTTATGTCTTTTCATTATATACAATAACAATAAAATTAGAAATTAAATGATATTTTCACTTTATTTTTTATTGTTAAATATACAATAAAATTTACATGTTGTTTGATATTCGATTAAGTGAAGCCCATGTTGTTAATAATGGTTTTGATGAATTTGTATCTAGTAAGAAAGATGTAAGAGATTAGATTGTCTGAAATAAGATGTAATACTATTATTAATCTCTGTTGGAAGATTTAATGTAAGATTATCTAACCATGTTGTGCAGCTGAATTTTTCGCGACTTAATAGTTGTATCGGATCAGTATTTTCATTGTACTGAAGTGATGAAGTTGAATAGGTTGTTGTTGTTGATGTATTTTGATTTTTATTTTTCGATTTTTTCTATTTAAAAATGTAAAAAAAGGATTTTAGATATTATTGTATGTTTACTTCATTCGTTTGTTTCACAGTTGTATGTTTTGTCTAGTTATTTGAATAGAAATAAATTTTCGAAATATAAAATTAAAATTAAATACTTTTTTTTGCTGTTTTGTTGAAGTTTTTTTTGGTGAATCATTTTTTCGTTTGAGTCTGAAACGGAAACAAATTTATTAATTTCGTTTATTATTTAATCGATAAACTTACGTAGGTGATGATGGTACTGGTCGATGTTTACTTGTATCTGAAGCTATGAAATTAGTTGATAATTACTTCTATTATTATAAATACTTACTTGTTGTATTCGGACTATTTTGTTGAGATCTGAAAATTAATTTAATTTTTTCAAATAATGAAATATTCGTTACTTTGATGATCGAAGTTTTTTAGAACTTTCGGTTGTCTAAAGAAATATTTAAAAATAACGCGGAGTATTAATTACTCCAAACTTTAGTTTTTTGATGATCTTTTGATTTAGTATTTGAAATTGTTTTCGAAGGCGATAATTGCGTTTTAGTAGGTTTACTTGTTGAAGTCTGTGTAGTTTGTGGTTGAACGTTTTTAAATATTTCACTCGTAGTCTTAAGATTTTGATGACCTTCATTTTTTATAGGAATATTCGAAGATATGATTCCTTGCTTTTTTGTTCCATATCCACGAGAACAAATCTCTTAAAGAAAAATATTATGATGAAAAGAATCTTAATTATATTAATCATACGTAATCGACGTTGACGAATAGCTTCTGCTTCCGCCTGACGTTCAGGCTCACTTAGTTTATATAATGTACAGAAAATTAATCGAATTGTTTTACTCGTATCCAATAGAATTGGAAGTGTTTGAACAGCTTTAATCAATGAAGAATTTTTATTATTACAGTCTTTATACTATGGTCTCAACATGTAGATTAGGAAAAATGTGAAAAGTGCTTCGTAAATGTACAATGATTATCAATTTTAGCCTTAGATTACAAATTTGTAATTAGCCGACTTTTCCAGTTATGACATAAAGTTTCCATGATTTTTTATTTTATTTAAGCGCGATTATAAGGATTTTTTCTTATTATGCTTATACACTTGCGGTTCTTTCCTTTTTTTTCTCTATTTATTAGTCATGAGTCATAAACTTGCTTATCCTTTACTCTTCATCTTTGCTATTCAATTATAGGCTTTTCCTGATTCACTTAGTTGTCTATCGCATAGATTTAAGATTCATGTTATTATTCTAAATATAGTCGTTATGTTATTCCAGACAGAAAGGCAACGAGAGACATAAACAAAAACAAATACAAATACTACTAAGATCAACGATAATAAAATGTTTGCATATGAGATGAGATTTGTCATAAAGCAGCTTTTTATATATCTCAAACAAAGATAAGTTTTATGTATATCAGTCTTAAGAAATCCGCATGATCTATTTAATCCTATGACATGTTGTCAAAGCTTAAATTTTCACACTATAAGATTCAATTCACCTAATTAAACAAAGTGTTTCATCATCTACGGGTGAATTTGTACCGCATACAAGCATTCATTTGTAATGTATAGAAAAAATCAAGGGAGATATTTAAAATAATATTATACCTGTTTTAGCATTTTGAAAAAAATCTTTATCTAATATATCACCAAAAAGTATTTGGAAATTTGATTGTAATACAATAAATGCTTTTGTAATATTTTTATACGGATCATTGAATTCAAATTGTTTTATTTTATACTTTTTTAATTGTTCATGTTGTTGTTCACTTAAATGTTGTTGTTTTAAAAGTATTTGAATTAAAACTTTTGTTTTAAATATAAATCGACAAATTTTTATCATTATACCTTGATCTAAATCAATAGACATTTTCGGATATATACGTGAATCGGAACGTAAATGACGATAAACATTTCGTGTTGTTAAACAAAAACGACGTATATATTCTTTTATTCTTTGTAAATCATCTTCTGTATGTAATGATAATTGACAAATAGGTACAATATGTTCTTCTTCAGTTAATTTATTACGTGTTTGAAATAGAAAACGAAGACGATCACTTTGCATACGTCGAATTGTATATTCAATTAGATCATTAGATATATTAGCTGCTTTATGAGACCATATTTGAAAAAATTTCTCACGAGAAACATTTGAACAATGATCATGTGGTACTTCATTTACTATTAATGGCATTACAATAGTTTTTCTTATCAAGAGCGCGATTTTATTAGATATATATATATATATATTCAATTTGACAAAAAAAAACTTTTTTTTGTTAGAATTAAAAAAGAAAAAATTTATTTAAATATCATCTTTTTGTTGAAATGATAGATATATTTCTGTAGGAATTTTTATCGCATATCAAATGGATAGCATTTTCGTGTTGTTCGTTGCAAATGATGATTATGATTTGCATCACGAAGATTTTGATTATCTACTAATTTTTTAACACAAATTTTTGGTAAAAGAACGCTTCGAAGTTGATTATATCTTGGTTGATCTTGTTGTTCTATTACAAATTGTTCAGAATTAATATTTTGAAGATCATATAAACGGTAACCATAAATTGAATATATAATTGTAAATAAAACAATGAGATAAAAGAAAATGCGACTTGACATATAGGATGCCATAACCAGATGGAAATGATTATGATAAAACAAAATGAAATGTGATAAAAGATTTTCTTCTTTTTCTTTTCTCTAATTCTATGACAAAGTTCTCCTTTCATAGGGTTCAACATTATTTATATGGTTTCAGTTCACTTGTTGACTCATGTATCAACTGAAAAACATGATATACATGTATTTAATACCGCACTTAAATATTCAAAATTGAAAATTTGATTCTGGAATAGAATTAATGTTCGTCATGTATCAGTTTATTGAGCCATAAACCAACGTAATAGACATATGGTTACATTCTCATATGGCTACATAGGTACATTAGAGAAAATAGTGTAGTACAAACATAAATAATAAATAATTGTCTGCTATGACAATATCTGTACAAATTCAGTGTTACTATAAGTTAGATTGATTCATGAATGTTTAAATTGTTTTGGATAGGATACATATAAATATATGTCTCTCTAGTTTTATCGATAAAAATATGATTTTAGTCAAAAACAAATTAATTTTTTTAAACTGTTAATATTTATTATATTAGTATGCAATCAATCAATCTATTGAGTAATTTAATAACAAAAGTCGTTTTCTATAAACATATGGTACGATTCATTCAATTTGAATTGTAATGTGACAATCTCCTCTCATTTTTCTTCTCATCATCCTACGCATTCTTTTGACATTCCTTTATAAATTAATAGAGATAAAATGTCAACATCAAACATGACTATTATAAAGCAGAGGTGGAATCTTATGAAGTTAACTCATCTCATCTGAAATCTTATAAGATCGTTTTTTTTTCTTATACTAGATAAATATCAACAAAGTGTATGATTATTTTAAATGAAAAAAAATTAGGTTATTCATTCAAAAAGAAGAAAAAACACAATTTACTGCACAATGCATACTGAGAATTTAAATAAAAAAAAAAAACAAACTTATTTTACTAACCGGTATGTTATTAGAGAAAAACAAAACATACATATGGAAATGTAGATATATATACATATATAATATGAAAAAGACAAACAGAAACTAATTTTATATTCTAGATCATCGTGTTCGTTTACGATATCCTCCAAATAAAATTTTCTTAAACGCTTTTCGAAAATCGGGTGAAAATATCGTATAAATCACAGGATTTAAAAGACTGTTCAAATATCCAAGCCATGTTAATACACTAATAACTTTTTCATTTATTGTTAAATGAAATATTCCACAAATTGTTTCTTCAAGAAAAAATGGTAACCAACATAAAATAAAACAACCCATAACAACACCAAGAACTTTCGTTGCTTTACGTTCACGTTTTATATCAATTTTTTTTTGACGTGTTACATGACTTCCGGCTGCTGCTGCTGCAGGTTTCGTTACAACTGTTCGATTATTATTATGAGAGTTAGTATTATTTATATTAGTTAATACAGCTGTTGTAACGACTTTTGATGTTGGTAGATCGGTAATATGAGATGAATCTGATGGAGAATTATTGAGATTTACTAATGGATTATTAATTGTATTTACTGTTATTGGAGAATCATTATTGAATGATGATGTTATTAAACGACGTGTTGATGAAATTGAAGCTTCACAATTCAACTGTTGTGGGTCTTCATCATCTTCTTGTGTTAAACGATTTGTTGTTGTTAATTGTATGACAGGTGCTGATGTTGTTGTTTTAGTTATAATACTACTACCACGTTTTGATTTTATTAAAGAATAAGAAGATTTTTTTTTTAAAGATTTTAATTGATAATCATGATTATGTTGACTTGTTGATGATGAGAATGCTGATGGATTATCTGTTTCAATATCATGAGAATTATGATGATTAGATCCATTAGGATTTCTTTTAAAAAGTTTTTTTAATTGTGATGGAGAGAATCGTTGATATTTCGTATTTTCTGATATAGATATTTCATGATTTGATGTTAATAAAGCATCATTTTGATGTTGAGTTGGTGATACCGGTTGAATAGTTGTTGTTGGTGGTGGTGGTACTGATGGTGGCGGCGGTGCTGCTGGTGTTGGTGCAGAATGACCCGAACTGAATGCTTTACGACGTATACGAAATTTAGCTGCTTGAAAAATTTTCCAATATATAATACACATGCCAATAAGAGGAATATAAAAAGCTCCAATAGTTGATATTATTGTATATGGTACATTGCCCATTAGACGACATTGATCCGGTGAGCGACCACTTGTATCACGAAATATAGGCAAGAGATGAGCACTTGATATTAGAATAGATGATCCCCATATAACACAAATAAGCATTAGCACTCGAGCAGGTGTACGTTTTGTCGCATAATCCACTATTATTTAATGTATAGAAAAAGAAAGAACATAATAAATATTAATATTAAAAAACTATTCAATTTTATTAGTTACTATTATTGAAGGTCAATATGATATATATATATTTTTAATATTTCATACTTTCAAAAAGTGTTTTATTATTTTCTTAATTGAAATATATATTACAATTTTATCAATGACTTACAATTAGTAATAGACCAATAACGATCAAGTGCAATGGCAACAAGATGTAATATAGAAGCCGTACAACAAAGTAGATCGATCGTAACAAAAGCATCGCAAATAAATGAGCCGAGTATCCATGAACGTGTCACTTCTTTCAAAAGAGTTATTGGCATAACCTAAATAAATATATATATATATATATAGTTTTTTCTTTTTCTTCAAAGAACTATGTGATTTGATTTAAAATATATATAATAATTAATAATTCATTAAAATATGATTAGACAATCAATTCTATTTAAGGAAAAAACATATTTTTCATTTTATATAATCAATTGAATCAATATTCTATAATAAATAGAATCATTATTTATAAGTTAATATTCGTTATTCCTTTGTTCTTTCATATAATAAGTATTAATATTTCGTACATCTTCGTCTATACATTCTATTGTGATTTTTGCTTGTGTTTCTATATACATATATATAAAGTACACTTGGCATTACACTAACGAATTTTTCTCATATATTCGATAGTGTTTGCCATTGTTACTATATACTATGAATATACATATTTAATATGATAGTTCATCACATAGATGACATTGACTTTGATGCACATCATAACTTATTCTCAAATTATAGTGAATGTATTTAATTTATATATATATATATATACTTGACAAACAGTGATAGAATAATATATTTTCACGCATCTAACATATTGTTTACTAAATAATAATGGAAAAAAAGCAAGCGAATTGTCTATATGTGAGATAGACAAAAAAAACACTTTCCTATCTATATATAGAAAGAATTTCAAGGATAATTATCCATAGCACGCATACATTTAAACGAAAGACTAAGATGCTAATGTTGAATGACAAGCAAATAATTCGACAAACTAACTCAAGCAGCACTATTCTTATTGATCAAGATCTTTTTAATCAAACGAATAACATGTCTATATTCCAAATGCTAATGTGGTAATATTTATGCTTACGACAAGGTACTAACTAAATACATCTTGTTTTTTTTAACTATACAACGTAGTTGAATTGTTATGGAAAAAAACATAAATAACCCATCCATGATTATTTAAAATCAAACAAGAAGAACATAAAAGAATCGAAAGAAACAAAGGAAATATTTGATGTATGTCGTTTATTATTATGCTAGATTTGATAACATCAAATCTGATAAAATTTTCCGTTATGATTTCATTCTTGTTTTGTTTCTATAGTTTTTGATGATCTTATATTCATAAAAGAAACATGACAGTGATTGTTGTAGTAGACATTAGTAAAACTCGAATATTAAACAAAACAAAAAAGGAAAAAGAAGGAAGAAAAGAAAATAACTGAATTAAACAATCAGAAAAGCAAAATAGAAAAAAATGCATGTGAATCTTTCTATTTGTGTATGGTATTGAATAAGAATAATAATAAAATCAAACTGCGACCATACACAATGAAAATAAGAGAGAAACGAGTCGAAACGGAACGAGATGAGAATATTTCTTCTTCTTCTTCTCTACTGCATTTTTTCTTCTTTTCTTATACCAATATATATCTCGATCATCACTCATTTTTACTAATAACAACAACAAAAAACAAAAACATTAGTAACAGCTGTCTATACTTTCTCACACTGAGTATTTGGCAGATGTTTTTTCAATAGTTTTTTAATCAAAAGAGAACAAATCTGTTTATATATAAACACGATATAAAATCAACTTGAATTATTTCTATGATAATATTTATTTTTAAAAATTGAATATTATTTAATTGAACGACATCGTTTATATTTGTATTCTCTGATCATATATATAAATGAGTTGAGTGTATTTATTCATTGATTTATTTATTCTTATGTAAATGAAGGCAATCTCATCAAGTAATCAGAGAAAAATGTACGTATATGGTCGACAAGAAAGTATTAATTTTTTCTTTCTCTTATCATTATCTAAGAAAAAGAGAAAGAGAGAGAGAGAAAGAAAAACCCGAGAGAGGGAGAGATATTACTATACTACTTCTGTAGCATATGTAAATTATCTACAAGCAAAATATATATTACCATCATATAACAAATGTGTATAACATATGTACATGTGAAACGAGTAAGAGAAAACTCAAACCATACACAATAATCAGAGTAGTTCTTTTTTCGTTAATGTCTTGTTATAGAAAAGGAAAAAGAAAACTTTTATCAACACCATTAACACATTGCTAATTTCTCAAAAAGAATACATATAAACAAAAAAAGAATACAAGCAAGATTTGTGTTGGATATAAATGACTGATGAATAGATGAATGTCAAAGGATATGTGTTTCATAGTATAAATCACGTCATTCATCAACATAGTTACTCTAATGACATAGACATGTTTCGAAAAAGAAAAATGATTTTTTCTTTTTTTTTCTTCTTCTTCTTCTTCTTTCCTAATCTTCTTCTGTTCATTTTTCCATATTTCTATAACCTTAGTGTTTGACAACTGAAAAAAGAAACAAATCATATTTATTAATAACTTACCATAGTAGCTATTAGTAAATCAGCAACAGCTAATGATACAAAAAGATAGTAGGCAACTGCATGAAGAGATTTTTCAAGTTTAACAGCAGCTATAACAAATATATTTCCAGTTATTGTTGATAGAATAATTGCACCGAGAATAATTGTTGTTATTATACAATGTTGTATAGATACAAATATCGATGATGATAAGGGATGATTTGCTGATGATATTAGATCGTTTTTTGGATTGTCGTCACCGGTTATAACACTTGGGTGAAGTACGTCTCCAAATATAAATGTTGATGAATTAAAATGAGCAAAAGTACCATTGACACACGAGAGATTGTATGTTAAAAAACAGTCCATCGAATCGACGAACATAAAGTCGGAAGGACTTCGAATCGATTTTGATGGTAATATGGATAGTATTATTTATCGATTTATGTTCGCCTCGACGCACTGAAATCAGGTTATGGGTACCAATTGAAGGAGCCCAAGTGGGCGAGGCCATATGGTAATAAAACGTACTTTAAATTACCTTCTTCACCTGGTCACTGTACATATCATTGTTATTATCGTTATTCTAATTATAATAATAATAATTATTATTATGAATGCTTCGTTGAACGAATGTGATAAATTCTGAAAATATTTTGTTGCATAGAAAAAACATGAAACAATAATATTTCTTTTTAGCTAAAAGAGAGAAAACGACAGAAAAAAAGAAAGAAAGAAAGAGAGAGAGAGAGGGAGAGAGAGAGGGAGAGAGAATTGAGAATAAGACTGACTGCGACTATTACTAACCTATCTTATCTTCTTTTTTTCAGAATCGCGTTCCCTTTTTCTTTCTCCGCCTCAGACAACAATAATCGTCGTTAGAACAAAGATGACGACAGTAAGAAAAAGAGAGTATCAGAGAAGAAACAAAGAACGACTCACGAAAAAAGAAAATCAATATTTCTCATATTTCAATATATGTCTAAGCTTCTGTACTCGAAAAAAAGAAGAAGAAGAAGAAGAAGATAATAATAATTCTCTTGGTCCATGCATTTATCCATCTGCTTCTATTTCTTTTTTGTTTTGCGTAACTGTTTCAAATGATAATTACTTTCAGACAGTTAACAGTAGGTTTCCTGGTAAACAAATATTTGAATATCGATCGAATAACCTATTATATAGCGTAGGCAATCTGATTACTTTTCTGTACATTCTTAATGAAGGAAAAAAAAAAGCACAAAACAAAAAGAAAAACGTATATCTACAATGTTAGTTCAATAAGGAGCATAACACAAAAGAAAATTATAATAGAAACTAAAGATAAGAGATCTTGAAAGAAAAATCACACGATGTATGTATGATATCAGATCAAGTCATCTATATGTCAATGCAGATTTTAACAGTGTCTTTAGATGATATCATTTTGTAGAAATTCGATTAAATGAAAAGAAAAAAAGACAAAAATAGATTTATATGTAAACTATACTAAGAACGTTCTTTTCTACAAATAATATGAGTAAAAATAATTATGTTTCATTTATTTGTCTACGTGTCCCAAAATGATTGATCGTGTCATTATTAAATGCTAAAAAGTACAAGCATGCAGATTTGTTTCATAAGAATACTTTTTCCGAAACAAGACAAAAAACAGAAGAAAAGAAAACCAAGTAACAGTTTATAAATAAGATTTTGTTATTCGTACATGTACATACCTTAGATTTCAATACTAAATTTTATTTAAAATTGAGATATATGTTTGAAGTATATCAGATAAATACTTACTTCTGGAAACTAAAGTATAAATTATTGTTCGAATTTCCTTCATTTCCTTATTTTTCTTTCTCTCTCTCCATTCTCTTATTATTTTTCTCTTTTTCATTTTGGGAAACAAAAAAAAATGGCAACCGACAAGCGTACGAACAGTTACACATTGTATTCCATTCTCTTCTTTATGTTCTACAGAGACCATTTTCTGTCATTTGTATTGGTCCCTATAGTACAGGAGTATCTGTCATAGTCTTATGAACATCATCGATCATCACCTATATTGATTATCTTACTATTTCAACCATATGTAACTATACTATTAAAATTCTAAAGTTCGTTTTTCACCTGTTGTCATTCTTAGAGAAAAATCGATTAAGCTTTGATAAATTAATTGTATCGAGAAAGAAACAAAATTAAATAACTTAGATTTATATAATTTTATAAATACATACATACATACATACATGTAGACTATTATTTCTGGCGTTGTCACTAAACGAATTAGCTCAATTCACTACCAAAACTTAATCATGCAAGTTGAATGAATACTTTATATAGCTTTGTCTCGTTTGCTTGAATGAACGAATTCCCTATTGAACCGCAATCAGCGTAAAAAATGTTTTGCATGCATACCCATGCTTCGGAAATTGTTATTCACAACCATGATAACAACGAAGACCAATACCTTAAGGGTAAAGTGTACTACGTAATGATTCCACCGACGTCATATTCTATTAAAAAGATTTTAAGGGCGACTGACAAGAAAATTTCGCGCGTACAGTGTTTAGTCATATTTGTGCCTATTGGTTTTTCGTCTATTTAATTATTAAAAAAAATTATATATGCTCACGATAATAACTGTCTGTAGTGGCTATCTAAATGTGTCTATTTATGACCTTTTTTTAATAGCGTAAACGAAGGGGGTACGCTCTTTTGCTTTTGTGCGCTAGTTGTGCGGAACAACAAAACAGCTATATCGAATTAGAGTGATATATTTGACAGAATAGCACAAGCACTCGCATCAAGAGGATCGCTCCAAATAGCAAGCGTTACACAGACGCCAAAAAAAAAAGAAAGCGGAACTCAAAAAAAAACAGAAGAAACAGAAAGAAGAGAAGAGGAAGTTCTCGTCAAAGTGAGATTCTTCATTGCACTATGATCTCGTTTCATGCTTGCGTGCATGATCAATAGCTGCTAGTATATCTCCCATGCGACATACTTAGACATCATAAAGTCATTAGCACTTTTTCTGCATAGTTTTCACTGTTCATTTTCTTGTAGCCTATAGAAATCAATTCATACGCTTAAATGAATACTAACTATACGTGTTAAATAACTTTCTTACAATTGTTTTCAATGTAAGAACAAGATAAAAAGATTATTACATGACTCAAGTGATTCTTTCAAAAACAAAACACATACATACATTCATTCATTCATCAATGATATGAAATAACAAAACAAAGATCAAAAACAAAAAGAAGTGCTAAGATCAATGTTCAAAACATCCAATTCAAATGTCAATATCTTTCTAGACGTAGAATAAGAAACTTTGAAAATATACTGTTTTTTTGACCCCATGAACAATACTCCTCTATGTGATTATTATTGAAGATAATTTAAATGCAAAATTTTGTCGTAAAAAATCATGTCATATTGATGGAAAGTATTTTTTATAGAATATGCAATATATATCTATACTAATGTCTCTAAATAGAAAGGAACATAAAAAAAGGAAAGAAGGTAGAAAATGATCGAGAATGACATCAAGAGAAAAAAAATGAGAATAGAGATTGTTATGATTATCATAAATAAGAAGAAATTTTTAGATTAGAAATAGAAAAAGAGCAAACGTCTATCATTTTGTCAAACATAAGTTGATATAAACTCGAAGCCAATCTTCGTAAACAAAATGACGGAAATGAGCAATGCTATAAATAAACAGTTTTGACCTTTGAATGTCGCCATTCGTATTGATATTCAATCAGTACGGAGAAAAGGCAAACAACATTTACCTCACATTTATGTACGTTATTGTATATAAACATGTTATACTAATTGAAGGGCTCTTGTTTCTCAATGAAAATCCAACGACGAACATGAGGCAGGGAAAAAAATACGAGAGGGAAAATACACTTACCCTGCTCAAGGTTTTTTCAATAGACACTCTTAATACTAATGTTAATGCTTTACCCTGATTTTTTTATCATATAATATGCACAACAGTCGTATTTTTTGGTTTGTTTCATGAATAGAAAATAACAATGAGATGCAGTAGTATGGCATACGCTTGGAATAAGGGACTAGTAAAAAATGATAGCTTGAAAATCATTGACAGTCGTCTTCTATCAAACCGGAAGGAACTCATACGTAGTTGTCTATCTTTCTTTCTCCAGACGTATTTGACAACTTCTTTTCTCTCTCTCCCTCTCTCCCTCTCGTGTTTAAAGATGGACCACATACAAACAAATAATCATTGTAAACTATCAGCAAAAAACCGATGTACTAAGGAAAAGAGAGATCACAGCGCGAATACAATACAAAAAGGAAGAGAATTTCTTTTTTTTTCTTTTTGAGCAACATCAGAAAATATCATATTTCTGTATTAAAGAATATTCTTTCAGTCATTCGCTTTTCTCTTCTTACAAGATTTCTTTTTAGGTTTTTTGTTTTTCAATAGTTTTTTATTAATAAGATTAATATAATAAATTAAAATTTCTGCTTTTATAAATCTGTATGATTTTCATTCGCATAATTTAACAATAAACTAATATAGTCTGTCGATTTTGTTGTTGTTATATTTGTATTATTGATTGTTGTTTGATTTATTGAATTACTTAATAAACTTGATTTAGAATCTTTATTTGAATATGTTATTGTTGTTGTTCGTTTACGAAACATTCTCATAAATACTGTTAGAGAAATAAATGTCATAATAACAACAATTAACATTAAATATATCCAACAATTTGATACATTATATGCATTATGTTTTAAACGTTTACTTTGAACATTAAGTTTAGCTGTATTATGATCAATTAATGTTTCGGCTTCACTAATTTTCTATAAAGAAAATTTTGTAGAGTTAAAGGAAAACAATAAAATACGAACTTTTTGATCATCTTTAACAATATCACGAAGACGTTCTGCAGTATTTTTAAGACTTTTAGTTGTGTCTATCATAGATGTTGCAACGTCTTCTTGTCTATCTTCTTCCGATTGTATATGTTGTTGTTGTCTATTTAAATTATCTAGACAATAATAAAACAAAACAATATCGTTAGTATTTGATTAAAAGATTTTGTCTTAAACTATTAGATTATAGTATACTTACGACGATCAGATTTATTTGATGTACTGAGATTTTTTTCTGTTTGACTGGAAGACATTGGAGGAGTTGGGATTTCCGGTTGTTGTTGTTCTTTAACTATCGAATCAGTTTGGATTGGACGACTAACTTGCCGTGGAAATGTTTGATCCTCCTTAAATATAGATTTAATATTTTTTTTCAAAAGAATTAATTGAAAAATCTTATGTTATCTATCGTATTGATAATTACGTGACAAACGTAATATAAGATTGGTGTAAACGTAGGTTTAGGAAATAAGATAGTATGCAAAGAATGGACTTGAAAATTTAATATTAATACAATTGAAACAAATTATGTTAATTATTGCGTAAAATGATTCGTTAGAAAGAAAGAATTCTATGTAATTATCATGACTAATCTATCACAGGAAATAATTTCACAATACATAATTTTAATGAAATATTCAATGTGATTATAAAGCTATTAGCCAAGATTATCACCAGAAAACATTAATGAGATTATTATAGAGTTCAAAGGTACCAAAAAGTGAGACAGAATTACATTTACTCTTATATTCCCTGAATATTATATTATTACTTTCATACTAAATGAGAGTATCTTCGTTAAACATCGTGGGAATTTCCTTTTCACTACTAGAATATAGAAGAATACATTCGCAAAAAAACTCGAACTGTCAAGTATGTATTTCATTTTCTTTTTCGGAACGTATTCTTGGTCATCATTATTACTTAATCCATTCGCTAGAGATTTGCTCCGATTTTCCGTAGTTCAAAGTATGAATTGAAGGTGTCAGTTTTTAATTTAAACTCAAGTTGAATTTAGATAGAACCATCCCATGAGATAAGAGATATGTATTTTTTATGAAGAAAAGATAAGTTTACGAGTACATTTTTCACGAGGTTGTCTAGAAAAAAGAACGTGACTTCGTCTTAATTATACTTACTAATTTAATAGGATCAAGACTTTGACGAAGCTTATCAATTCTTTGTTTATATTCATCTAATTGTTTTTTAGCTGGTCGACTGTAAAAACATTAAAAATCTTCTTTTCTTCTATTTAAAAACCCTAAGAAATTATTACTTCATCGATTTGTGCATATCATTTAACATATTTGTTAATGCAATAATAAACTAAAATTGAAGATTGAGGAAAAAAAAAGAATTCGATTTTTTGTTTCTTTATATTATCAATTACTTGATCAAGTTTCCATTCTTCAATAGATTTTTCTTCTAAAAGTTGTTCAGTTGATGATAATAATCTTCGAAATGTTTTTTCTATCAATAAATTCGATGATGCAATTACTGCCGGCATCTACAATGATAAAATGAATTTTATTTTTTATCATCTGTCTGAATATTTCGTAAGGAAAGAAACAGAAGAAGACAAAGAATGTCGTTTATTTATTTTTTTTTATTAATGTCTTTTTACGTTGATTCCACATATGTTGCATCATATGAATAAGACCTAAATAACAAAAAACATGTTTCTTTAATATAGAAGAGGTTTTTTTTCATTTACCTAATGGTAATAATACTAAGTAGATTTGAAGAAAAAGAACAAAATTAAAAGAAAAATTCATTGCATTTGGTAAATCGATGCTGAAATAACGTTTCGATTGATAATAATTAAGACTTTTGTAAATAGTTAAACCTAAAAATTATATATCGATAGATATTAATTGAACAAAAACAAACGAATTAGTTTACCTTCAAGAAATGCACCTAATGGATAAAGAACAATCCAGAGCGTATAACGTAACCATGCAATTATACGATTATCTTTATTTAATAGACGAATACCATAATATGGATAACTTGAAAAGAAAAAGCAAATTTTCAGTTGAAAAATATTGTTTTTTTTTTATTTTCCTACCGAAAAAGTTCAACGAAACTCCATACTAAGAATAGACAAGGTACAACTGGTGATGCTTTTATTTCATTATTAAAATTAATAACAACAAATAAAATTAAATTTCGACCAAGAAACTAAATAAACCAATATGTCTTAGTGGTTTTTTTTGAATAAGACTCCTTACTTGTATTAATGGTGATGTCCAATCACCTTTAGTAAAACCAATTAATGGATGAATCGTTTCAAGAACTGCTAAAGATTGACATAATTTTATTGGATTTTCAACAAGTCTATAAGCATTTTGTAGATCTTTAAATAAAATATATATTTAATTCGAGAATATAAATTTGTTTTTGAAACTTACGTCCTCGGGCTATAAAATAGAAGATTAAACGACTAAATACCAATAAATAAGCCGTAAATTGAAATAAATTATAGAAGAGTAACCAATTTGTTCGATGATCAAGAAAAGCTTTAATAAATATAAGAATATTCAATAAAAATTATAACATGAATTTTATAAAAAATATATCATAAATAATAGTTGACATAGTCAATATTTTTCGTCACAGTTACGGCTATATATTTTCATATACTATGTTTATTATTGATAAAGATCGTATATGTATATGTTTTCATATTATGAAAAACGCAATACTAACATTTGAATTGTGAGTAATCTAATACATATAATATAAATACTTCTGTAGTCGTCATCAATATGAGTCACGTCAAATTTAACCCTTTACTCCCTGGTGGGTCATTTTTGACGCATTCGTAAAACGCTTTTTGGAAAATAAAGGAAGCATGATACTCGAAAACTCTCAAAACAATATTTGCAGGGAACTCCATAAGCTATCGATTGGTAAAAAGAATATTTTGTTTTGTTGCTCTGTCTCCGAGATATATGACTTTTAAAATCGATAATTACGGAAAATATGAAAAGAATTAGGTAAGTAAGATATGTTAAAGCAGACAATGGTCACTCGAGGATTTCAGAAAATCAATACCTTAGGTTCTCGACATCCACAACTCGATAATAACGTTTTGTTTAAACCATGTAATATTATAGAGTGAACACTTCTCTACAAAATAAGACGTCTCCGAGCTCTCTAAGATGTTTTTTTGTCGAACTACATGAGTATTATGGAAAGTCTCTGAGATTTTTTTCCAAGTCGATCGCCCTCAGCAAACTACCGTAAAACTCAAGTCTGTGTTAGATCGATCTGTCCATACTTTTAGCATATTGGAGGCACCAATACTCTATTCCAGTCGTTGTTTCATCAGTAGCTCTTCTAGAACTGCGCCAGCGGGTAAAGGGTGAAGAAATAGAATAAATTCGCATTTTTCCTACACTTGAACTAATCTTATCTTTCTAATTTATCAATTATTTAGTAATATTTATCTAAAATCTAAATGTTTGTTTAGTGCCTATTAGTAGAAGATTCATTTTACTAGCACAGCGATCAGACTCATACGAATAGGAATGTTCTACATAACATGAAAGAAATAATACCTTTTGGTTTCGTTTTGCGAGGATCTTGACGAAGTGATTTATACATATCATCATTAAAGTTATTGTTCTATAAGAAAATAATATTGAAAACATAGTTTATCATTTTATGTTTACTTACAAACATTGGCTTTTTTTGTTCTTGATCAGATTCATCTTCACTAAATGCCATTTTATCAAAATCAGCCTAGAAATATTCAATTCTATATTAGAAAAAGATGATTTTGTTTTAGTATTAAATTCTACCTTTAACCAAGGTAATTTAGCAGAAGCTTTAGTAAGACGTGGCCAAGCATTATTTGTATCGCCTTTCTTTTTCTTTAAATTAACATTTATCTCACGATCATTTATTCTATAGGTACTAGTCTAAATTATAATAATATAAATAATCATTTATTATTTTTTCTTATTTTAATTTACTTTTGCGTCAATTTTTTCAAAAAGTTCAATTTCAAATGAATATAATTGCTCGCCACGTGATCCACTACATCCAGTTGCTTGAAATTTAATACTCGATTCATTAATATCAACTTTTGGATACTAGGAACAAAAAACCAAATAAATATATCAAAAAAAAAATATAATCGATAATGCGACATATTGAAAATATTATTTCTTTGTCTTTTAATCGATTACATCAATAAGTATATCATTTTCATCTCGTAATTTTAAATGTCACTATAGTATAACTGAACTATTGTAATCATAGACATATTTCTATAATCGTCATATCCTGTTCAAATATTAGTATTAGTTGATATTTTGTTAGTAAACTTAATCGTTTTTTTTATCTAGGAAATTATTTATTTTTCCTAGTGCTTAAATCTCGATTATATGAAAATTAAATACATACTTTTACATCTGTAAGTCCAATACGTAATGACACGCTATGTAATGTTTGTCCCCAATGGATCTAATGAAAAATTGAATTATCTATTATATTATTAAAATAAACATGCAAATTATACCGGCGGATGTAAATCAATAGATGATGCCATCTAAAAATGAATGAGAATATAATACCTTTATATTATATTCTTGATTGACTACTACAAGCTATTCTTGTTTTGTTAGTATGCAATGAATTGAAAATACATTGTATATATGTTTTTTTTCAAACTTTTGTCAAATTTTATTGTATTTATTAGTATAGAGTAGAGTTTGAGAGAACATGCGCAGAAAAAAGAGAAAGAGAGAGGGAAGAGAAAAAGTCACATTAAAAAAAAAGTTCAGCTCATCACGACCAAAAGAAGAGAAACAGATATACACACACATTCACAAAAAGAGGCTTATTTGCTTGTTTTTTATACACAGCGAAAAAAAGAACAAAAGAAGAAAAACTCATTGTTTATCTCTTGATCACCATCTTTTTGTTTTTTGTTTTCCTTGAAATATGTCAAACACAAACACGCATTCAATCTATCGGCGTGCACACATGTATGTGAAAATTTCATTCACAACAACTGAATCTCGATTAAAATAGATCTTCTATGTATATATGTATATATGTAATTGATTTGCTTTTTGTTATAGCGCCAAGACAAAAAAAAAGAAAGGAAGAAAATTAGAGCAAAGACAAGCTTAAATGTATTGATTTACGCACACGCACCACAACCATACAGAGATATATAACTAAAAGCATCACACACACACACTACAAGAAGTAGACAAATTGTTTAATAAAGAAAAAGAAAAATTTGTTTTTTTTTGTGCAAGAAAAAAAAAGAGATATTGACAGTAAAAACTAATGAGTTGAGAGACAAAAAAAGTTTTATTGCACACACACGCGTGCGTGAGCAGCACAGCACAATAGTAGTAGATCTCTTTTTATTTGGTTTTGGTTCGTTTGTTTGTACTTTTTGTCGATATGAAGCTCGGCCATCAAATAAGAGCGTACATCACACAATAATAATAATAAAGAAGAGAAAAAGAAAACAATAGACATTCACATCACAAACATACAAAAATTGGATGGTACCGGGAGGGAATTCTCAGTGCGGTGCAGTGCATCATCAGCGGAAAAAAAGAAGAAAAACAGATATGAAATACAGAAGAAAAAAAAATTTCCATCTGAAACTCACACAAATATAGTCGACATTAATAGATACACATAATGAAAGAGCATGAAATGTAAATGTACACGATTGTAATGAGACAAAGAGAAATAGGACACAGTTTTATCATTTCACTGACTTTGTTTTGGCCGAAAGAGAGAAAAAAAAAAGAAAAAAGAAAAATTAAAGAAGAAAGAACAAAAATGAAATAAACTCGCGATTTTTGTTTTGTCTGTCGTTGTTACTACTACATATATGGTCGATAGCCGCCGAAAGACGCATGAGGTGGTGGATGATTGAGCGATGGTGGTGGTTTTGATGTACCTCGATATTGTTGTGGTTTACCCCAATCGTTCATCGATGATTGAAAGCCTTGTTGATCATGCATGGAACCTTGTTGCCATTGTGATCGATTTGTTTGTTGTTGTTGACGTTGCATATGATGAAGTAATTGAGGATTTGAAAAGGCACTAAAATTTATTTAAATAAAATGTTACAAAAACATTTTGTTTTTTCATTTTTCTTTACCTATCAGCCCCACCAACATTGAGATTACCCATAGATGATGATGGTCCTTTTGGACCAATTGGTAATGAACTTGGTGTTACATGTGGATCATCTTCTGCATTTGGTAATGATGATTTCCAATTCCATAATTGACCAGGTACAAATGGTGGTGGACCTTCAATATCATCAACGAACTCTGATAATGCATCACCAAATGCTGCTGATGATGCTTGATTATTATGTGCATGAGGATCAACATTACTACCTTGATTATTAGTATTTGATTCATTTGTTTGATTATTTTCCCAATTATCATTTGAATGATGTCCACTTGTTTGCCAATCTCTTTGTGTTATACCTGGTGGTCCAAACATTGATGATGATGATGATTGTGGTCCTCGTGTTCCTGTTTGTTGTTTTGTCCATTGATGTAAACGTGATTGATCAACATTAAGTGTATTTTGCATACGATCAGCTAATTGATCTTGAGATTGTGTTGATGATGCACCAGGTGGTGCTTGACTTTGAGCTCCTGGACCATTAGACATCATTTGTGATGGTGTTGGTGTAGGTGCACCTAATTGTTGTTGTACTAATTTTGCATGTGCATCTTGAATTTGTTTTTGAACAATTAACATTTCTTGTTTTTTTTGTGTAATTAATTTTGATAAACGTTCGTATTCAGTTTGGAAGAAAGTTATTGGAAAACGTTGTTTATGTTTGGAAAAATCAGATAACTGAACGGATAATGACTGATATTTTTGTTGAAGTTCAAATAATTTTTGGAGAAGCTTTAAAAAAACAACGAAAATTTAGAAAAAAGAGAATAATTTAAACAATTATTTTTACTTGTAACATAAATGGTGGTAATTTAGTATTGAGCAAATCTTGACTAATTAAACCCGCTTGTACAGCAAGACGAAATTGTTGCATAATCTGAGCATGTACTGCAACATTATTAATATTTCCTGATCCTCCTTGTTGTTGTTGTTGCTGCTGCTGTTGCTGTTGCTGTTGTTGTTGTGGTGTTGGGGTTTGAGATGATTGTGTTGGCATATTGTTTTGTTTACCAGTTAATGGAACGTAGGGTGCTTGATTCGGCACAGGTGATGTTGTTGATAATTTAGGTGATATAAGACCACCCGTACCCATAATAGCACCAGATGGTGTTGGAATACCATTTGGATTAATTGGTCGTAAAATATTACCTGGTTGATAGAGTGAATTAGGTCGTGGTGCAAATGGAAGTTGAGATGGTGGTAACATATGATGTGGTGGTTGTTGATTAGCTGATGGTGGTAATAAACCACCGAGACCAATGATAGGATTTTTGAGATCAGAATTTTGTCGATATTGATCACCACCCATCGATGGATTTTCAAAACCACCCATACGATGTATACCATGAGGATCATGTGGACCTTCACTGAGATCATAATCATTCATAAATCGATTTCGATTCATTGATGACATTTGTAATGATCCACCCATACCACCGCCGCCACCACCACCACCACCGCCACCGCCAGGTCCTCCTTGTACTCCCCAACTACTTGTATCAACTTGACCTTCATATGGATCAAATGGAACTTTATTTTGTGAACCCTAATAAGAAATAAATAATATAATGACATATATATATATATACAAATCATAAACTTACCTGTAAACCCCAATCACTTGTATCAACCATTCCATCACGAAACCAATCATCACCATGATGCATTGATTGTTGTTGAGGATGAGAATTCCAATGTTGTGGTGGTGCTGATTGTTGTGTACGATAATTTGGTGGTTGTTGTTGTTGCTGTTGTTGTTGAGGTGGTGTTGGTGAAGATGTTCTTTGATCAGTTAATGTAGATGGATCATTCCATTGTGACGTTGGTTGTTGCTGTACTAACGTCGGTGATTGTTGTTTTGGCCAATTTTCATCATTGAGTGTCATTTGTGTTGCTGATGGTGTTGAAACAGAATTTTGAACATTTGATGAAACAGGTTTTTGAACAATAGATGGTTGTTGTTGTGAAATAGTATTCGTCGAATTTGTTAAAGCTGTTTTTGTTCCATTAGTCCATTTTTTCACTGGAACAGAAATTGATTCTACTGGATCACCCCAAACAGATGTACCATCATCAAAATTTGCACGTTTAGCTACTTTTATATCAGGTTCATCCCAACCTAATTGTTCGACAAGTTTAGGTTGTGGCGTATAGGACACGGGTGCATCACCATTTCCACTTAAATGGTCAACATTTGCACCACCAAGAGCAATTGCTGATTTAAGCGCACCAGTGAGTGAAGCAGCCATTACTGATGATGACGATGAAGAAGATTTATGTTTATTGATTACTGAACCATTGTTACTACTTGTTGTCAATGTAAGCGTATCATTAGCATTACCTGATGACGATGGATCTTGCCATGTGGATGATGCACTAATAAATAGAAAAAAATATATATGATATATTTTAATTAAATTGAAAAAAGAAAGAAATGATAATTTTTTTTATATTTTTCAACTACTAAAAATATATATATTCAATGAAATTTATATGGTGAAATAGATATACTCTCTAATAGTATTTTACCTATTATTAATCACATTATCACTATTATTTTGAGGTAAATTAAATGGTACACTAGTCGTTGAATTAGTTCCGTAAAATGTATTTATTTCCGGCCATTGATTGCTTGGTGGATTGCTATTTCCAGCTGCATTTGATCTGGACGGATTATTATTATTATTTTGTGTTTGTTGTTGTTGAAAATTTGACCAACCATTAGTACTTGAATTATTTGTGTTCACCGGCTTAGCCCAATCAGATGTTGGACTGGATGATTCAAGTCGATCAAAGCCTAAATATTTCATTCATAGAAAACTACTGAATATTATTTTCATATTAAAAATAAAAACATATTATTTAAAGCATGCTAGAACATTAGAGAATAGAAAAAGCAACAAAATAAAAACTGAAAACTCATACCATCCCCACCACTTGGTATATTGTGATTAGAATCATGTGATTGTTGTGAAGAAGTTCCAGCTAGATTTGAATGTCGTTGTGCATCGTCATCAATCATCCATGATGATGTTTGATTGAAATTTAAAGGCCAATTCATTTGAGATTGTTGTTGTTGTTGTTGATCATAAAAATTTGACATGAAACCAGCACGTGATCCTGGAAAATTAAATGCACCGCTGATTAAAGGTGTTACTTGAGAGGGTGAAATGCTTTTGGTCGTCGATGATATACCTGTTGCCCCTGATGGTTGTGTACCTCCTACTGCAGAAGTTGTTGCTGAATGTTGAGAAGATGGTGATGAAGATGATGGTGAATTGCCAACAGCACCTCCACCACTATTGTTATTCCCTGCTGTAGATGCAGTATTTGCTACTGCAGCTGTAGTTGTTGTTGTTGTTGTTAATGATGAAGTTGTAGACGTATTGGACGGTGTATTTGGATTTGAATTGAGAATTTGAGCCCATGTAGGCTTTGATGGCGAAGGGTAGGGCGAAGGTCCACTAACACCGGTAGTATTACTACCACTACCACCACCACCACCACCGCCTATTTACAGATAGAAGAAGAAGGAAAACAGAATTATAACGATGCAATTTTCATTTTTTTTGAAAAAAATTAACAATAGATGAACGGAAAAAATAGGAAAAAAAAGCAGGCATTGTGCATAATTTTTTTTTTTTATTAGCTATAAAATAAATAAATAAACAAAACATCTTACCGAATAAAGATGAAGACGAAGAGCCTGTTGGAGAAGGATGGCTCTCGTTACTCATCGTCACAGACACTTTTTTAGATATTTATGTGTTTGTGACGTTAAAAAATGACAAGATCTAGAGGAATAATAAAAAAAACGCACATTTACTATTATAATCACAAACAATAAACTATGTACATATAGATAGAAATTCTATTTTTTTTTTCTTCTCATGACTAGCAGCCATGCTTGATGAACCATTTAGAAGGAAACAAAGAATGTTATATGTGTATGTGTGTGTAGTTTTTATCTAAATGCATTGACGATTAACTTACGAATAGTAAAGTTTGTAACTAACGACATCTAACAAAAAGAAAGACAATATATTTATATAATAATAACTGATTCGATAATTAAAATATTTTATTAGAAACTTTTGTATTCTCTAATATAATTTTAAGATTCAATAAAATTTATCAAGGACAAGAACTAACGATATCTATAACGAATCGTTTTTATTGACTCTTGTCATCTCTGTCAAAAAGTAAACATAAATTGTTTTTTTTTATAGAAAGAAAAAAAAGAGACAAAATCAAAATAAAATTAATCAATATTATGTAAGATTTAATGAAATTAATTAAATAATCTTTGATAAGTTCTTTTATTTTATTTATTGATCTCATAAAGATCATGGGTGAGAGAAGAAAATGCTCGTCTTGATTTAGCTCTACTCTATTGTTCCTTTTTCTTTTTAATCACTTAATTTTTCAACAAATATAATAATAATTCATTTTTTAGCTACATATACTATTCAAAATGAAAGAGAATCAGGTACGATTCATTTTATTTTAATAAAATAATATATAATTTTTTTTAGATCTAGAATTAACACACCCTCCATGGTTTATAAGTACATGTCGTAATCATAATGATGCTCGTCAAATTCTTGAATCTTGTCGTACAATCGAAGTAAATCGAACAGTTTTCTTCTTACTATTTAATCGTTTATTTATTATTATTATTATAGAATGGGAATTTTTTTGTACGTCATAGTGAAAGTCAAAATGCTAAATATACTATATCAATTTGGTTTAATAATACAATAACACATGTACGTATACATCAATTAGAAAATAAACAATATCAACTTGCATTTGAACCAAGTTCAAAATTTTCAATTCCAGTAAGATTTAGAAAAAAAAACAATTGAATTGTATGGATTTTTATTTAGACATTTTCAACAGTTAAAGAATTAATTGATTTTTATTCGGTACATAATATGAAGCTATTAGGACATTGTCAAGGTTTTGTCAAACTTAAATTTAATTTAAACATATTAAAATAGATGAAATTCCCGAAGAGAAATGGATTTTACAAATACAAGTTAATATCCTATTTTCAGATAATAAAATGCTTAATAAAATTAATTATGATCCATATTTTGATGATGAAGATGTAAGTTTTTTAATATTAGACATCAGATAAAAGTAGATTTAGAAGTCTTTCAGGATGCAAATGAAGGTAGTTTTTATTCGTAAACCTAAGCTGCTCCTTTCCTATTTGCTCATATATTGCTTAAAAAAATTTGTTTTTTTTCTATATTTTATAGAAACTTACCGTCAATTATTAAAAAAACGTGGTAAATAATCTTTCGATTGATTAAGATAATTTCAATGAATCATCATATTTAGGAATATTACCACCTTGTGATCCGAAAACTGTATGTTTTCTCTTAGAATGTAAATTCTATTCTATAAAATCTTTATTTAGTTACCTGTTTCTTCACGTTCACAACGACATACTCTATGTTCGAGAAAAGAAGCAGAAAATATTTTAATGAAAACAATTGGTGTTTGTGTATGAAAAATAAATTTCTTTTTTTTTTTCTCGCTTTAATTTCTAATTTCTTTTTATTAGCCTGGTAATTTTATCGTTCGTCCAAGTATTAATGCTAATCATCCATATTCATTATCTGTTTTATCGCATGAAAATAGTATCTATCATTTTCAAATTGGTCAAATAGAAAATAAATATATTTTAGGACCTCTTGAAACAGTTGATTTATTAAAATCAAAAGTAAAATTTGAAAAAAATGATTTTATTAATAGATAACATATTTTAATTTGCAATTTAGAAATTTTCTTCAGTATCTGATTTTATTAATTATTATTTAACAACTTCAATTACATTTAAAGATACTAATCATCAACAGCAATCAATTCTTTTACAATTATATTCAACTAGTGAATTTACACGATTTTGAAAAACAAAAATTCTAATGGATACCTTTTAATATCGCCTTTTTATTTATGATTAAAATATGCAATATATACATATATATATTTAATCTCGTTTTTACAAACGAAAGAAAAGAGAGAATTCGTACAAATATTTTTTATCTTTCATCCTCCTTCATAGAATTTATGCATGTATTTAAATACATAGTTTGATAAAATAACTTACCGATGAACGTCAAGTAAATAAAATAAATCCATATGATAGGCAATTATTCGACATCTTACTATGACGTCATTGTATTTCACAATATTCTTTCCTTTTTCCCTCCGTTTTATTACTCATCATGTCCACTTCATGGGGTAAGATGCACATAAAATCAGTTTCACACTTTTATTTTATAACACGAAGTAAAAAAAGAAATGTGGAAGACATTTGGAAGCTATTAATTTGCTATTATTTATGATAGACGCAAAAAAAATGAATGTATCTATGTATATAAAGATGATTTTTTTTTATTCTCTTTTCAGATGAATTATTATCAGTACCGTCGACATAATTCACATTCTTCTTCTTGTTTCATTTCAAAGTAAGTTTCTAGTTTTGATATATCCTTCAAAAAAAAATAGACAACTAAATATTTCAAATATGTTCTATTGATTTATTTGTTCGCCGCCTACTAAACAATTAGTAGTTGATAACAACAACAACAACATGTTGTTGTGGGTCCGTTATTTGTCCGTTCAAATCGATCCAATATGTGTTAGTAGATGATATGCATAAGAACATGTCTCGGATGAATGATAGATATATAAGTCCTTTTGACGGTCCATCTATTCTTCTTCTTTCTTTTTTATATACCCGACAAAGACAATAGATTTAGCCTTGACATTATATGAAATATGTATGCGATTATGAAGGTGATTACCTTGATCGAAGTTTGACTATATACTTTGTTCTCCCTATCATTTTGTATATTGCGGTTGTTGTTATGATTATTTGAGGATTTACTTATCCGAGAATGGAATGATAGAATGATTGATTGATGGTTTTTCTTTGCTTTCCGTACAGTATCGAAAAAAATAGTTTGTTTTTCTAATTAAAAAAATGTGAAATATATGCTTATTAGATTCTTTCTTTCGTTCTTTCTTTCTTTTTGTACCATATAAATTGATCAATAATGTTTGTCAAAACGTGTTGTCCCCTTGAAATCACAGAATCATGGAACGGAACTAAAGAGAAAGAAAGAAAGTAAGAAGAAGAAGAAGAAAAAAAGAACGAATGTGTCAGTTAGTAAACGATTGGAGAGAGAGTCAACAGAACAGAAGTCTATCGTACGTTCAGTATCAATGTCTGTACAGACCTGTGAATAGAGAAGAAGAAGAAGACAAGAGAAGAGAAAAAAAAGAAGGCGAGAAAAGAGAAACGAAAGAAAAATAATTGCAATGCAGTTGCAACTACTATGATGAGTGCAACTTATACAAGTAAACGACGAGGACAGGAAGAAGCTGAAGAATAGATCACGTAGAGTAAGTTCAAAATATGAAGCAATGTGTTTATATGTACGTATACACATATATAGACGTATTTAACCTTTGCCATTGGCAGAATGATTCGTGATAATTATAGATAGATGATTTCAACATTTTGCGTATGTTTACCCAGAGTAAACATACATTCATACATACATTACATTTAACTTATTCATTCATTCATTTCATTCATTCATTTATTCGTCTATTCATTTCTGATTCATATATATATATATGTATATGAATGACTATATCTTTATTCTCTTATTTTTTTCCTTCTAGTTAGTGATTATCAATATTGATTGAAATGATGCTCAATACGAGTAACGTTGCACATTCAATTCTTGCTGAAGAAGTGGACAATTACAATAGTAACAATAATAACAATAATAATAGTCTAATGCTCAATGATCTATCGTTTCATAATGATGATATCATCGCAAATGGATCAATACATTATGGAGTCTATGACACAACTGTATTTGACGTGCTCAAAGTTGATTCTGAAGATTTTGCTGTAAGTTTTTATGTTTGTTTTCTTTTCTTCTATTTACCTTGAAAAAGAAGAGAGGCTTGTTATGTGAACAACTATAAACATCACACGTTAAATCTTCTATATTGTTGACATACGATTGATTGAGTAAACTTTAGAATATACATATATAATCCTCAATACTCATCTATCGTAGTCGGTGTTATCTTTATCGTTGAACACTAACACCATATGTTATATGATTGAGAAGAAAGGAAGAAAGATAAGTTTGTCTTATATATATGATACACGGATATGATCTATCACTAAAAAACAAACTAAGATGTTGTAGAAAGAATACGAAGAGATAAGAAATAAAAATTTCTTTTTTGATTGATATTCCTCATGGGAAATCTGCATCGAAGGTTTTTTTTACTTACTAAACATCTGTTAATTCCCAATGCTTGATAGGAAAAAAAAGTTCATCATTACTATAATTTCTTTTCATTTCTAGTCACAAATCACATTAATGGATCTTCCAGTATTTCAAGCCATAAATCCTGATGTATGCTATTTAAATAAAACGAAAAGAAAAAATGAAATACGAATCTTTGATTTTTCTAGGAATTAACGAGTTGTGCTTGGAGTTCAAAAGCTAAACTCGAAAAAGCCGTTCACATTGTTCAATTTACTCGTAGATTTAATCAAGTATGTTATTTCAAAAATATATATTGACATAGGAGTTATAAAAAAAATTTTTTGTTATATCATAGGTCAATTTTTGGGCTCAAAATGAGCTTTTACGTGCTGATATTTTAAAAAATCGTACGGAAATTCTATCTCATTTTATTCGAGTTGCCAAAGTAAATTTAACAAAAAACAAACAAACATATATCGATTTTTGTTTTGTAGAAACTTTTTGAATTCAATAATATAAATGCATGTATGGCTGTTGTTATGGCTTTACAAAGTGCACCTATTTATCGATTATCAAAAACTTGGGCGGTAATGAAAATCGTTAATTAAAAGAAAAAAATCCAATAAATTTTGTCTTTTAGGGTCTCAGTAAACGTGATAAAACAACATTTCATAATTTAAGAGAATTTGTATCATCAAATGAAAATTGGAAACGACTAAGACATCATTTAACAAATGCAAAGCTACCATGTATTCCATATCTCGGTAAATAATCAAATAAATAAATATTTTTTTTATTTCAAAAAACTTTTTTATATTTTAGGAATTTATTTAACTGATATAATCCGTATTGATACACTTCATCCACATGGTGGTGGACTTGAAACAACTCAACGTAAAAATGCGATGAATAATATATGTCGAATTATATCCGAATTTCAACAATCATCTTATGGTTTGTTTTTTTCATATATATAAATAAAAGAGAAAGTCATTCTGTTTTTTTTTGTAGATTTTCTTAAACCAATTGAATGTGTACAGAATTATCTTGGTACTGTACGTTATATGGAAGAATTACAAACATTTGTTGAAGATCAAAATTTTAAATTATCATTATCTATTGAACCTGATATAGTAAATGGTGATCATTTAGATTCACATGGTGAACGAACACCAAAAAATTTAGAAAAATCAGCATCATTCAAAGCTTCACATGCTGATTCACATTCAACATGTTCACATAGACGGACATATAGTGATTATAATCAGTATGTCAAAAAAATTAATTTTTCTTATTATTTATTAATTTCATTTCTTTGTTTCGTTTTTCAGTACAAATTGTGTATCTTCGTCAAATAAATCTGCAACATTACCATGTAGAACACATGAAAAAAAAAGTTTATTAGATGATAGTGTACTTGGAGATTGTATGCACGAAGAAACTCGATCCAGTAAGTTATTTTAAATTATATAAAAAATTGAAATTTTTAAATGAATCAAATGAAATATTTTAGGTCTATTGTTATATAAAGGTAACATAGTCTGTTAACCTTTTTTTTTGTTTTGCCATTAAACTATGCTTTGCTTATGGTTTTTGTTTCTATATTTTTTAAGAATGATACTAGTCTTAAGAACTAATCTATTACTTTCAATTTCTAAGATAGAAATAATTAAAACAAATCTTCTTATGTAATCTTTGTAATATAGAATTGTTGAGCTCTCATATCAGGACATTAGGGAATAGCATATATATTTACCTTTGAGTATTAAAACGTTCAGGGTCATCGAGTAATCAGAGTATTTCATTCGCCATCTTTTTTAAATCAGCGAGACATTCTTCATTTGTCAAACCACAAAGGAAAGCATTTTATTAGATTAATTAATTAAAACTATATTATGATTAGTTATTTTCAATCGAAGTATTCTCAATGTCATTCATTTTTCTTTTCTATCATCATTATTTTATAGACGAAGTCCCGACACTTAAGAACTATTTTTTAATGCTTTTCAATAAAAAAAAATGTACCTTTTCATGCTGAGAGTGTTCTCTTATAAATATCATCTTAATTGCTTCTTATCCTTCTTTTCTGTTTTGTTCCACCTGCTTATAATTGCTTATTAAAATAAAAAAATCCTTTTTCTTATTAATTTATTATTCTTTTCAGGTACTGATTCAAATGATTCATGTGAAGAAGCAATTCGTAAAGCTAAAGAATATATTAAGAACAGTGGAAAACATCATCATGTGGCTCAAGGAATGTCCGTTTCTTTATCATCATTATCAATGAAAGAACCATTAAATCCACATAATGATCCATTAGTAACATCAAATTTTAATTTTGAAGGTTCAGTACAACGTAAATGTCTTTTAAAAAATTATAAAAAACCAACAATTACAAAATGGAAAAAATATTGGGTTGCAATATGTGAACATTTACTTTTTTTTCATAAGCAAAAACCATTTATTATGACATTACATATGCGTTTACATCGTACAAATCGACAAACATCAATCAATAGTGATAATGATAATATATCTTCGACACAATCTGCGCCACCAGTGATAAATACATCATCAACGCGAACATTGATTGAATCTGAAAGATTATTTTATCGACAAAATCCAACAAAATGTCAATCAATATCCGATTGGCTTATTGTACTTAGTCAAACAAGAAATCGTAATGAAATTCAATTAAGTGATTTAAATCGAGGTTTGATTAAATTTTTATTTTATTGGAGAAAATAAAAATAACGAACGTTTTTCTTGAAAATTTAGGATCAATGTATAAATTTAAATTTGAAAATGCAGCTGTAGCAAATATATGGTTTCATCGTTTGAAAGAAGCGTCAACATTTAAACTCAATAATGGGCGACGGTCAGAAAATTTAATTGCATTAGATTAATATTTCAAAACAAAACAAATGTATCATTTGTTTTGATTCTTGTTACAAATATTTTGAGAATTAATCATCATTATCACTAGTCACGAATGTACGTGCGATTATTTGTTATTGAAAAACAAGACAAAAAAAATAAAATAAATACTACGAAGCTTCCTGTTCCTCTTTTTTTTACTTATATTTCTTATTTTGTGTGTACGGTAGATCTTTTAGTTTAGTATGTCAACTTGTTCTCTTTTTTGTTCCTTTTTTTTCTATGTATATTGTTGTGTGTGTTTGTCGAAAATATGTTTTCTTTTCGTGTGGAAATTTTGATATATTGAAACAAAAAATAATAAATGGCGCAGTAAAACTGTCAGCGCATCTTATGCCTTAGAAATTTTGTTAAGATAAAAGGAAATAATGCTAGACATTTTGAAAATAAAAATGACATGTAAATTATGATGTAATCTCATTTGATTAATAAATGAAATCAAATGTATTTTGAACTAATTGAATATGAAAAAAATATAGAATTGATTTATTTCAGATAAACTTCATATTCAATGAATCAATCACGATCACACGATAGAAATCGATCACGGAGGCGAAGTAATAATAAAGTACCAGCAGGGTAAAAAAAACTATTCATTATAAACAAAAATAGAATTGTGTTTTGTTTTGGTATACATTTAGTTGGCTTGATTATACTCCATTGAATACATGGATTGAAAATACTCGTATTATTCCATTTAAATGTCCTTTGAGAAGGGTCAAGTATAATATAATCTCTCGCGAATAAAATCGAATAGGAATATTTAAATAACTTTAGTCGATCTTACGACATGTCGATGAGCAAGAACGTTTTTCCTTGGATGATTTAGTTGAACGTTTAGAAAAGCAAGGACGAACGATTGGTTTAATTATTGATTTAACTGATACTGATCGATATTATGATTATCGAGTAAGATTTATCAAAATATCAATAACTCAGTTATATTTTTAATCTGTATTAAAAATTAGGATGTTGAAGATATGAATATTGAATATTGTAAAATTCGTGTACCAGGTCATCAAAATGTACCTGAAAAATGTTGTCAACAATTTTTTCGTGTTGTTAATTCGTTCTTACATGACAATCAACATAATGGTAACTAATTGATCTTTGAAACTATTCATAGCTTATTTTTTTCTTCTTATAGACAAACTTATAGGTATCCATTGTACACATGGAATAAATCGAAGTGGTTATTTTATTGTCAGGTATAATCCTTGATTTTTATTATATATTTTCATAATAATATATGTTTAGATATTTAATTGAAATACTTGGCTTACAACCAAATGATGCTATTGCCGGTATGTTTTTATTCTTAAAGAAAAGAAAACAGAGACAATTGAATATAATTTATATTTCAGCATTTAATCGCGCACGTGGACATCAAATTGAAAAATACATCGATGATCTTCAAACAAGAATACCAGTGAAGTAAATATTTGTTTTTAATTATAAGTTTCGATTATTTATTTTTCTTTTACTATATAGTATTGCTTATTCATCTTTGTCTGATCAAGAAGAGCATAATTATTATCTAGAAAAAGATCGACCATTACCATATACTAGGCCAACAACAGATACAACATCTAATGATTTCTTGTCAGAAACATCAGAATTGATTGTATAGTTATTGTTTTACAATTTTCGATATACGATGTCTATCGTTATATTTTGTTAAATAATCTTGATCATTGTTATAATTTGTCTAGTTTTTGTGACATCGATCAAATCGAAAATAAATAAAAAAAAATAACCATCAAATAGATAAAAATCTACAGACAGTTTCTTTTTCTTTTCGTATTCGATATCTATAACATCATCAAAAAAAGAAATTAGATATATTATCAAATGATATTATTCATGACATTATTCTTCATGAAACTAATGTTTTAGGTTGTATATATACAATAATAATCAAACATATTGATTAGATAATATAGTTTTAATGAAACGGACATATCGATATTATAAGTAAAAGAAAATAAAAATAATGCATCCATTTATCTGAAGTACACTTAAAATTTGTGAAGATTCTTGAACATTTATTGTGCAGAACAATATGTGTTAAAGATAATTGCTTGACTCTCTGTTTTTTACTGTAGACGATATTATATAGGATTTACATACATGCAGACAGACAGTTACGTATAAGAATATTTGAAAGATTTCGAACATGTACAGACGTCAATAGTAGTTTCTAGACCTAGAAATATCTATGGCGCGTAGAAAACATATTAGTATCGGCATGCGATAACTAATCTTGTATCAATATTAATGATACAGTTTAGTAGCATTATTATGACACACGAAAATAAGGACAATAACAACAATGTCCTTAAAGTTATACAAAGTACCTATCACTAATACTAAGAAGAGTTCATGTATTACAACTAAGTTGTTGAAGAAATAATTAAATTAAGCGTATTTTAATGAATAGACAAGACATGTAAATTAGCCGTATGCTAAGAGAAAACGTTCTGATTAGTATTCATCTTAATCTCGATGCACGTCAATTTAAGTAATTCAATACAGACGAATGACATGTCCATACGCTCTTAACTAACTGACATACAGAGATCGATTGAAATTATGGAATTGAATACATACTTCATACGAATCTTGAACATTGTTTGAAGATTCTTAATACTTCGAAAAACTTTCAACTAACTTATACTATAGGCAATAAACTATTCTAAATAAGAAGAATGTTGTTTCAAGTTCTAAAAAAGTAATCGATTTCACCGAAATATTTTATTATTTCAGAGAACTTTGTACTCTATATACTAAGTCTTCAAGTGATGGGTCACGACTGAAATATTTCTTGAACATTGTCACTAGTAGCGTAACCAGGAATTTAAGAATGATGGGGCTCCGCTCCAAAACTGTCTAGTCTTTTGAATTTTTTGATTGACAAGTTCAGTAAACAAAATTTCGGGTGACGGGGCTTAAACACTCGGTGATGGTGTTAAGCCCCATCTGGCCCTCGTCTGGTTATGTCACTAGTTGTCACTTCATTCGTAAAATTCTCAATTATATTGAACAACTCAGCAAGATGCCACACTTCATCAAAATTTTAAATTAACAATGTAGATGTCACCCAGTATCAATCTATTAAACAATTCCTATGTACTATTCCTTTGTTTATATAAATCTATCGAGTTTGAAAAACTTCTAAATCAAAACTTTTCAATCTTTATTTAATAATCATATTAATAGAAATGAATTAATTCGCTATAATCAATGTTTTTATTGAATCGATATTAGCGACAATGAGTCAATCAACTTTTCGATGTTTTTCATTTGTCACGAATATGCAAATCATTGTCGGAGAAATGCAACTGTATATAAGAATGATTTAAATAAACGAAAGTATCTTTTCTTTAGATAATATTTCCGTCCCATTTCATTTTCTTAATCAAACTTTCATATAAAAAAAGAGAATGGCTGAGTATCTTGCGTCAATTTTTGGTACGGAAAAAGATAAGTATGTATATGATTTGTTTAAAAATTATTTTATATAATTCTATTATATCTTTAGAGTAAACTGTTCATTCTATTTTAAAATTGGAGCATGTCGTCACGGAGAACGGTAAGGTTGAATAGTTCTTTGTTAAATAAATGTAAACTTAAATTTATTTAGATGTTCACGTGTTCATAATAAACCAACCTTTAGTCAGGTATGAAAAAAGATAAAACTATATTTTGTAAAATAAAAATTTTCGTTTTCAGACAATTCTTTTAAAAAACCTTTATCTCAATCCAAATAATAATGCTATTCCAAAACCAGAAGGTGGTTTTGGTAAATATGAAATGAATTTTTATTATAAATATATTAAATATTAATATTCTAGTTCAAGAATATGATGGAACTACTTATACAGATCAACAAGTTCAACAACATTTTGAGTATAGAACTATTTTAAATTCTTTTTTATTAATAACTAAACTATGATTATTCTAGTGAATTTTATGAAGAAGTTTATACTGAAGTTGAAGAAAAGGTAAGTTGTTTTATCGATAAACTAAATTCCACATTTAAACACCTTCCATCAGATTTTCAAAAAAAAACCCAACTAATCTTTTCTGCTTTTTTTTAAATACTCGTCTATCTTCCTAAGATTCTATCGATTATTGCAGGCTTAAATCAACAGCATTCTCATCTTGTGTTATATATATATCCAATGGAAAAAAAGATAATAACACGTACAATATCTATATAAATAATATATTTCTCTCATATTTACAGTCCTAAATTTCTTTTCTATTGATCAAACAGCTGTACATATATATAAAGAAAGAAAGAAAAGGTAGATTGATAAATAACTATATATAAAAAAAACAATGCAATGTTTTCATTATAAACTTATAAATAAATTTCATGTGTTTACAGGTTTTTTAGGGCTAATGTGCTTTTCCCCTATTTTAATTGATTCTTTTCATTTATCGTGAATACGATTTTAGTATGGAGAAATTGAAGCAATGACTGTTTGTGACAATCTTGGTGAACATCTTGTTGGAAATATTTATATTAAAGTAAAAAAAAAATAATATATTAGAAACGAAGAAGAATCTTTTGTTCTTCTTTTAGTTTCGTTATGAACGAGATGCTGAACGAGCTGTTACTGATCTTAATACACGATGGTTTGATCGAAAACCTATTTATGCTGAATTAAGGTATGAAAATTTATAATAAAGATTAATTCGAAAATATTTTTTTATTTAGTCCGGTAACTGATTTTAAAGAAGCTAGTTGTCGACAGTATGAATTAGGAGAAGTAAAGATCTTGTTTGTTATATGATTCATTTTAATTAAATTTCCTTGTTTTGTTTTTAGTGTATGCGTAGTGGTTTTTGTAATTTTATGCACATCAAAACTTTATCACCTGAATATAAAAAACGTCTTCGTGAACGTCGAAAACGGTTTGTTTTATTAAAAATATAAAAATGATGATGATTGATTAATTTTTTTCTTATTAAATTTAGATCACGTTCACAAAGTCGTTCCCCATCACGACGTAATCGTCGTCATTAGATGAACAGAACAAAAAGAAAGAATGAGAAGTGCCTTGATAGAATTCTATTGTGCATGATAGTGTCTTGTTTCTTCGATCCTTTGTGTTATTATAACAAAAAATGTTAACTGTTTGTTTTGTATATAAATAAAATAAACGAGGAAATAAGATGAAACTTCTTCAAAATATTTTTCATTCTTTATTTTTATTACGATATCTTTTATTTTATTAGATAATCTATGGCAAATCAAACTAATACGGAAATTCATCAAATTGGTTCTCCAAAAGAATTTGATGAATATATAAATCTTCCAACAATAATCAATAAATTATTATTGGTTCATATTGAATTGGAACAAATTCCAGTTTGTAAGACGCTCAATGAAGCATTATTACCAATTACTCGTGATCCTGAATTTATGCAACAATTAGTTATATGTCGTTTAAATGCTGATCATTTTTATGATCTTCTTAATGCTCATAATGTTAATGCAGCACCAACAATACTTTTTTTCCATCGAACAAAAGTTATTGATCGTGTTGATGGTTTTAATCAAAGTGATGTATTAAAAAAAATAAAATTCCATATAAATACAATTGGTGTTGTTCAATCAACAGAAATAAAATCTGAACATGATTCACCATCAATTCAAGTTGAAAATAAAATTAAACAATTACTTGATTCATCATCAATTATTTTATTCATGAAAGGTACACCAGCAAGTCCACAATGTGGTTTTAGTCGACAAGCATGTCATTTACTTGATGAACATAAAATCAAATATGATTATTTCGATGTACTTGCTGATCAAAATGTACGTGAACAATTAAAGAAATATTCAAATTGGACTACATATCCACAAGTAATTTAATAAAAAACGTTTTTTTGGAATAAAAACTTCTATTTTTTGTTTTTAGTTATATGTTGGTGGAGAATTAATTGGTGGATTAGATATAATGAAACAAATGATTGAAAATGGAGATTTTGAATTAAAATTAAAACAACAAAAATCAAATGATCAAGAAAAAGATACAAATAAACATTTAGAAAGTTTAATTAATCAAGCACCACTCATGCTTTTTATTAAAGGTACACCAGAAGCACCACGATGTGGTTTTACAAAAGAATTACTTGCTTTATTATCGAAAGCTAACATAACTAATTATAAAACATTCGATATATTACAAGACGACAATGTTCGACAAAAATTAAAAGATTATTCATCATGGCAAACGTATCCACAAGTATATGTTAATGGACAATTTATTGGTGGTTTAGATGTACTTAAACAAATGAATGAAGAGGGAATATTAGCACAAACATTAACTGAAAAACAAGGAGTAGCTGTTTAAAAAAGATTTTTCCAATTAGATGACTAACATACGAATGTAAAAGATTTGTTTTTTATTTTAAAATTCCAAAATAAACGATAGTTGACGATAAAGAAAGATTATTTACAGTTCCATACATTTCTTCATATGTTTTTCAGATCAAATCTACTTAAACGAATATATAATGTCGGACAACTGGTGAGATTTCTTGCTATTGTGTGTATTTTTAAAAAAAAGAGAGTTGATCTTAATTTTGAAATGATTTTTAACAAGAATCAATGTGTAGAGATTTTCGATCGAATGAAATTTGAATATATTGTCGATCATAATAAAGAATTTTCGAAATCTTTATTATATATTTTAGGCTTCAAAACTATGAAAGCTGTAAAAATTATGCCCAAGAAATTCATCAAAAAATAAATGAATTTAAAAAATTACCTAATGGTAGTTCACAACGAGCTAAAGTAAATATTCTAACCGTTTCCTATAATAATTCATAGAAAACTTCGATTATTTTTTCCTTCAAAGGTTTCATCAACAATTCGTACAATGACAACAGAATTTAATAAAGATGTTGATAAACTATCCAATGATTTAACAACTCAATCTCGCAATGGCAATATGTATAGAATTCCTGAATATTTCCATATCTGTTTTTTGAGTATTAAATTTTTTTATTGTATAGAACAACAGGAGAAGCAAATCGTCGACGAACATTAGTTGATAAAATAAAACAATCGAAAGAAGAAATTGATACAGCTATGAAAGAAAATTTTACTCCACATTCGTAAATTATTTTTTTAATATTTAATCATTAGAACATATTGATAATTTCTATTTATTAGATCACGTGATCGAGCTGATCCACGTTTTGCAGCTGCTGTAGAAAATGAACATACTCAAGGTTTAACCAATGAAGAATTTGCTGGACTTCGTTCAAATTTACGAAAAAGTAATTTACATTAATCTACTTTCTTCGATAATTCAATAGAGAGATTATCCTTTTCTAGAAGAGAAATCATAATTCCATCTAGAAATATTATTTATAAATAACTAGTTGTAGTTAGCCACGCTTTATTACTGTTATAATGGGATCGTCATATGCTTTTGCATGACACTTTTGAGTAATATTTTACACCATTACGGATTATCAATTTTTTCTTGTTTATGATAGAACGAAAACCATCAGTCTGATTCATCTCTGACTACGGTATTTTTAATCAATAGTGAATAGAAGTGCTATTAATTCATGCCGACAGATATCTTATTGAAAATATTCTCATTATAATAGATCGATTTTATTGCATTCAGACAATTCATAGATTAGTCTGACCCAAAGGATCTACGAGTGACTCTCTTAATCTAATTTATGAAATAATATTTTTCTTTATAGATAATGATGAAGCAATTGAAGCTTTACATGCAATAGTCAAACGTCAAAAAGAAATCGGTGTTGCTATGAATACTGAAGTTGATCGACATAATGAAATAATTGATACAATAACAGATCGAACAGGATTATTAGATTCGAATGTTAAACGTCAAACAATGTTAGTAAAAACAATTCAAAAAAAATCTTCAGCATTATGGTTATGGGTTATAATTATTCTTCTTTTTGTGTCTATTATTGTTATAGTCGCTATTCCATTTAAAAAATAATCTGAACATTTTTTTTCTCTTCTTCTTTTTTTTTTATTCATTATATGTAATCTATGCTATTTTTTTTTATTTAAAAAACAATCAATTGATGATTTAAATATTTTGATTTCTTCATAACTTGCAATCTGTTTTATTTTCTAGAATGATTCCATCACTTGTTAATCTTGCAGCTCATGTATTAGGAAAACATTTTCTATCAATTGAAAGTTTACGTTATATACCAGATGAATTAGTTGAAATTATATTTGATGGATATTTAAAAACATTATCATCAATATCAGTTATTAATGAAAATGATCTTATACGAATAGTTCAAATATTAACAAATTATCATGCAGATTTATTTTGTACAAGTTTTTGTTATTCAATAACAAATCATTTAAATTTATTAACAACAAATTTTTATTTTCATTTATTTCAACGTGTACATTCAAATATAATTGAACTTGATTTTTCAAATGCATTCGAAAAATATACGCATGAAGAAAAAGGAAAATTTCTAAATATTATTGGACAAATGGAAAATATTGAATATTTAAGATTAACTCATAATCAATTAGATGATGAAGATATTCGATTATTAACAGCTAATAATCGAATACAAAGTACAGCTTTATGTAATTTACATCATTTACATTTACAAGGTAGGATTAATGATAATATAAAACACAAAAATAATCACTAGATTTTAATATATACGATCAGTCTTTCTTCTTTTTAAACTTAACAATCGAATTTAAGGGGGAAAAGCGGTTTCTCGTAACCGTTAGGAACCAGGAGTTGTTTTTCTCCCCTTGATAAATCTAGCTTTAATTACTTTTAGAGATGCAACGGCGACGATCCTTAATCGCTATATCGGCGAACCGTTGAAACGATAACCGCTTAAACTGATATTTATCAATATTCACAGTTTTAAGCGACTCCTTCGATTGAAAAAACACTATAATTAAGTATTAAAGTTCAAAGTAACGCATTTCGACGTCTTATCCGAAGACAAACAACATTGAAATAGATATATTAAGCCGGTGAGTGTGAGTGTCATACACATCACAACGCAATATCCACTCAGCCGTAGCTATCGACCCATACCGGTTTTCGTTTCATCGGTCAAAACGGTTATCATCACTTTTACATCCCTGATTACTTTTCTTTGTAAATCATAATGTATTAAAAGTTAAACTTATTCTTCTCAGATTGTATTACAACATTTAGTACACAATATTGGTATTATTTTCCTGTTTTATTATATTTCCACTCATGTTATTAGATAGCAAACAATTTATATATATTTTCTAGGAAATAATCTAACACATCGTTCGGCTCGATTTCTCAAAGCATTAACGGCACTTGATACTCTCTCTATCTCGTTATTTTCTGTTCATGTAAAAGAATATCAATATTGTCTAAACAAATATTTAATTATCGTTTTTTCCTCTATCATTAGAAAAAATCATTATTTATTAAAGAATTCGAAAATCTTTATGAATGTACTTGTTCAATACAACATAACGGAGAAGAAATAATTAATCGTGGATGGATTGCAAAAATTTCTCAGTTACAAGCCTCAACAACAGCCAATGATAATAGTTTTTGTATGAATTTATTTATTTTGAATTATTTTTATAATAGATATGTATTTATTCAGATCGAAAACGTCGTCGTGTAGATAATGATATTACAGTACCAATAATAAAACTTGTTCGATATTGTTCAACATGTCAACCAATTCTTTCATTGAAATCAATTAAAAAACAGGAGAAAACTAATTCTAATCCTATAGGATATATAGATTCGACACAAGCAAATGATCTCTTATCATGTTACTTATAAAATTCTTTCATTTTTCAGATAAAATCAAAAAAAAATGTATTCATCTAAAGTTTCTTCCTTAACTCGTCTTAATCAATCTACACATCTATTTCGTCGATCATTTTTTAATCAAACATATATTAATGGTCAATGGGTTTCATCACAATCAGGTGAAACATTTAAAGTTTATAATCCATCAAATGGTAAAGAAATTGGTAGTGTACCAAATTGTAATAATCAAGATGCTGATAAAGCTATTCAAGCAGCTTATGATACATTTCATAATAAATGGTCGATTAAAACAGGAAAAGAACGAAGTGTTATAATGAGAAAATTTAATGATTTAATTTTAAAAAATAAAGATCATTTAGCAAAGATTTTAACAACTGAAATGGTAAATTGATTTGAATATGAATCTCTATATAACTGTTTTAATAGGGTAAACCAGTAAAAGAAGCAGCTGGAGAAATAGTCTATGGTGCAAGGTAAAAGAAAACAAAAATATTAGTTGTTTTATATTTCATGTACATTTTAAGTTATATTGAATGGTTTGCTGAAGAAGCTAAACGTATTCATGGTGATGTTCTTCCATCAGCTACAGTAAATCGTCGTTCATTTGTTATTCGTCAACCTGTTGGTGTTTGTGGTTTTATAACACCATGGAATTTTCCAAGTTCAATGATATTACGTAAAGCTGGTCCAGCACTTGCTGCTGGTTGTACAATTGTTATTAAACCTGCTGAAGATACACCTTATTCATGTTTAGCTCTTTGCGATGTAAATAAATACAACAAAATTCTTCAAATAAATATGTAATTATTTTTAGTTAGCAAAAGAAGCAGGATTTCCTGACGGTACAATTAATGTTTTAACAAGTACTCGTTCAGCGGAAATCGGTAAATTCCTATGTGAACATCCATTAATTTCAAAAATGTCATTTACTGGATCAAGTAAAGTTTAAATAATTCGATTTTCATATTTAATAATTTCTTTTTTGTTTTATTAAAATTTAGCCGAAGTTGGTAAAAAAATTATGGCTATGTGTGCATCAACTGTAAAAAAGATATCATTAGAACTTGGTGGTAATGCACCATTTTTAGTTTTTAATTCAGCAGATGTTAAACAAGCTGTACAAGGAGCTATGGCATCGAAATTTCGAGCTTCAGGACAAACATGTGTATGTGCAAATCGAATTCTTGTACAAGATGTAAGTAGTTAGATATTCTATTGAAAAAATATAAAGTTTTATTTTTTTAAGGGAATTTATGATGAATTTATTGCTGAATTTACAAAAAAAGCAAAAGAACAAACAGTTGGTGATGGTTTGGATGAGAAAACAATTTTAGGACCTGTTATTAATCAAGATCAATATGAAAGAATAATTGATTTTGTTGCCGATGCAAGAGATAAAGGCGCAAAGATTATTACTGGTTAGAATAAAACTATTTTTAAAATCAGACTTAATCAGCTTTTTATTTGAATAGGTGGAAAAGAAAAAAAAGGAAAAAATTCAGGATTTTTTATTGAACCAACTATTATTGCAGATGTAAAATTATCGATGCGAGTAGCACAAGAAGAAATATTTGGACCAGTAGCCTCAATTATTAAGTAATATAATAATATTTCAAATAAAATATATACATGTATTCATTTTTATAGATTCAAAACTGAAGAGGAAGCTATTAAAATTGCTAATTCAGTTGATGTTGGCTTAGCTGGTATAGAAAAATCGCTTTTTTCTCTCTCAAGATTTAATAAGAAATGTCTTGTTTGTTTTTAGCTTATTTATATAGTCAAGATTTGTCTCAAGTTTGGCGTGTTGCTGAACGACTTCAAACTGGTATGGTTGGTATCAACGAAGGATTAATTTCATCTGTCGAAGCACCATTTGGTAAATCTTATATTTATTTCTATTTTTTTTTTTGATTATATTTTTAATTGAAGGTGGAGTTAAACAAAGTGGTTTCGGACGAGAAGGTTCAAAATATGGAATGGAAGATTATGTTAATATGAAATATATTTGCATGGGCAATTTAAAAGATGTTGATCGTACTTCATAATAATTACGTAATTTATTCAAGCTATTATTATATTATTCGTTACATGTCGTCTTTCTCTCTTCTATATAAAATATGTTCGTATGAGTGATGATTCAATCATCGAACTTTCTTTTTTTTTTTTCATTCCATATTGACGCGGAAATACAATTTTGTGTTTCTACTTTTAAAAATATTTAAAAATATATTCGTTAGATTTAAAAATAAATTATTTTATCATTTAATTGTTTCTTTTCTTTTTTTAATAAAGTCAGAAAGTTCCTTTTTTTTCGTTCTACTATTGAATATAAATATATAGATGAATAATCGTATTATAGTTTTCATGAAATATCCGGACTAATGAAAAGAAAGAGAAAAGTAGTGTATCCCTATACGTTCTATCGAAATGTATATTTCAAATAGAAATAAACATTTTATTATTCATCTATATCGATTCCTGTTTTCTCTTTCACACATTCTCCATCCTTTGTTTATCATTCTCATTCAAAACGACGACGACAATCGTATCGTCTTATTTCTATCTGTTGATCTTACTGACCACCTTGCGTCATCCACCTTAATATCAAAATTAAAATGATAAGACAAACAAAATTAAATTATTTACTTCAAATTAATAATTTACAGAAGGACAATTGTAATCCATACACATTTGCACGTGGCTTTGAAGATTTTGTAGTATCATGGCCACCTTCAACTAATAACACAACGAGCATTAATGATGACAAGTAAAATCCAAAAAAGAGAAGAATTTTTTTTTTGTATTCCAATAAAATGATGCTCAAAATAGAAATGTGCATGTGTATATTTATTTATATTTGATATGATATTTCATTGTGTATTTAAATCTTTTTTTTCTTCTTTTCTATTTGTGTAACTGTCTGATGTGTTCAACAGTATGCTGTGTACGTGTGTGATATGTTAAAAATGAAAAACAAAAAAAAAAACAAACAAACGTTTTCTGTTGTATGCAAACGCGTCAGATCGTATCGATCACATAGACACATCATTATGAAGAACATTGATGGTATTATTTTTTTTTCAATTTTTTTTGTGTTATTTAACAGATCTTTGTGTGCAATGATTAAGTATATAAGATTTTTCTTTTTCTACTGCTCTTTTTTTTCTAGTCTTTTCTATAACAATAAACAAAACATAAATTCTTTTGAACGAAATAAAAAATCAAAATGAATAAAAATCATTGAAAAAAAACATTTTTCTTTAATAACGTAAACAAGATTTAGTAGAGAATATAATTATTATCTTTTCAGATTTACAATTTAAAACATGTCGGATTTACCACCAGGTTGGGTTAAAAAGGTTTCAAGTCGCACTGGTATGTGAATATTTTTTATATGATGATAATACAAAAACAAAATCTATTTAGGTAAAGAATATTATATTGATCCAGTTACAAGAGAAAGTCAATGGGAACATCCAAGTTCTACAAGTAATAAACCATCAGGTGGACGAAAATCAGGAAATGGTGATCAAGTACAAGTACTCCATATTCTTGTTAAACATACAGGTTCACGTAATCCAAAGAATTATAAAGGTGAAACAATTACACGTAGTAAAGAAGAAGCACAAAGAAAACTTGATGGTTTGTATTTCTTTTTTTTGTTTAACGAATATTAATTGAATCTATATATTAATAGACATTATCAATGAATTAAATAATGCCAGTGATCTTGAATCAACATTTCGTCGTATTGCAAAAGATAAAAGTGATTGTAGTTCAGGTCAACGTGGAGGTGATCTTGGTATGTTTGGACATGGCGCAATGCAAAAAGCATTTGAAGAAGCTTCATTTGCTTTAAATATCGATGAAATGAGTCCAGTCGTCGATTCAGATTCTGGTCTTCATGTTATTCTACGCATTGCTTAAAATAAAACTGTTTCTTTTCTTCTTTTTTGTATTCCATTGAAACATTATTTTAACTCAAAATATATTTGCTCATGTTTGTCTCTAATATAAAAACATTATTGATCGAAATAATCAGTTAGAGAAAGTTCTAGGACATTCTTATTTTTTATTTTCACATCATAATCTATCGACTGGAATGTCTGATCTGTTGTTTATTCAAACATAGTTTCTGATTGTATAGAATGGCAAACGTCAAATAATCGTTTAAATCGACTATATGACAAAATGCAAGTTGCTAACAAATGATTTCATTTTGTTTATTATAGGATACTCATTTTTTTTCATCTGTTCTACATATATATTTTATGACAAAACAAAAAAATCGACAACGGAATAATCTATCAACATTAATAGCAATAACTGTAATTAAATAAGACAAAAAGAAAGTTGTTTTCGACATATGATAGTAAGTTACGTGACGACAGCCAATGTCGAGATACTAAAATAAGAAAAACAATATTATCTGAGAGTGTAAATCATTGTTATTACGAATATTTGTTGTTAGATATTATTCTATTCTTAACCCTAATATTTCTTTGCCGCGTTTATACAAGTAATATATCAACCCACAGAAAGGAAAAAAAAATGTGATATATACCATCAGCAGAACCATACCCATTTATTTTTAATAATAAACAAACGATAAATAGGAGAAAACATGTTGTCGTCTCAAGTTCTTCCAATTCAGCGTACAACTAATACTTCAACACCTAATTGTAATAATCCGAATGATACTTGGTTTGATCCATTTAATTTTGCACCTGGTCAAGATCAAAATATTCGATGGCTTAATCGTCCAAATCAACAACTTTTACATGCAAAATATTCTCATGATTTCGAAAAATTTCATATTAAATTCGATGCTGAAAATTTTCAACCAGATCAAATTAAAGTATAGCTCTATAAATACACAAAAAAGAAAGTTTTCATTCATGTATTATTTTATTTTGCATAGATTTATATTCAAAATCATCAATTAACGATCACAGGTGTTTATGAAGAACATAGTGAAGGTCGTCATATGCAAAAACAATTTGAAAAATCATTTGATATACCACATAATGCCGATGTTGAACTTATGGCATGTTATATAACACCTGCTCATATGTTAGTTGCTGATATTCCTCTTAATCAAAATTTTCATGAACAATTAGCACAAACTGATTATTTAAAAGTCAATAATAATATGAATGATAGTCGTCGATTATCATTTTCATTAAATAAATTCAATACATTAAATGAGCAAGGTTTATTATCATCATCATCATCGCCAAATAATTTATCACCTTTACCACCATCAGGTCAACAAGTTAGACGTACATCAATTACAAAGACCACAACAACAACAACTGGAACAACAGGTTTACCACCAGAAGCAACCGAATTACTTCGTAGTGCGCAAACAACAAATGGTGGTACACATTCATATAGTACACATGTAACTGAACGTCGTGGATCAAATATAAATAATCAACAGATACATATAAATGAACCTAGTCCATCAACAATAACAAAAGCAGATAATCAAACAACATCAAGTTCAATATTAACAAGTGCGGGTAAGAACTAACATAATTCTATTTTGTATTGTACTATAAAGAAATATATATGTCTAATAGATTTAGCAAATTTACCAATTGAAATTCCACCAGAACTTTTAGCTACAGGTGGTACAATAACAATTCAAAAACGAAGAGTTTCCGTTATAAAAACAGTTGAGCCAGCTACACATTCAACATTATCTACAACTACAAATACTATAACAGAATCACAACAATCGACTACTAGTAGTGACCGACATCATTCGAAAGTATTTGAATGAATATTTTAGATTAGATTTATTCGTATATTTTTATTTTAGTCTACTGGACCTGGTAATCGTCGACGTACACTTACACTTGAAGAATTTCTTCAAAATAGAACTTGGAATCCAACCATTATTGATGGTTCACATGGAAAGAAAATACTTTCCATGTGTTTACAAATGAGACCAGGTACAACACCTGAATCTATAAGAGTTACACTTAATGGATATGATTTACGTATTGAACTCGATAATAAATTAGCAACAGATAGTGGTCGATTGATGAGTATGAATATTCTAATTAATATAATTATTTATTTATTTATTTTTAATCTTTAGATCAACATAGTTATCGTCAAATAACACTTTTTCATACATGCCAAGTTGAACAATTAACAACTGAACTTAAAGATGATGGTTTTCTTTATATTCATGTACCTATTAAATTGTAATAGTCGAATGAATTACATTTATGAAAAAGACCTTTTAGCATTTCTTACATATAATCATGCCATAATACTATTTAACCTAAATTAAATATTTTATTATCTTACAAATAATATATATATTTTAATAAAAAAAAAATATTTAGAGCTCTAATTCATTTACTTAAAATTATTTATGTGAAAGCCAGTCAATATTGTGATATTACCTGTCTAAAAGATATATTTATAGGCGTCATATAGCTATTAGTTATCTTATACAGCTTGTCATCGTATTCTGACATTATGATTATGAGTGTTTTGGAAATGGATGTGTTTGTATAATCAATTTAGTTAAATGTTTTGATGATCTTTAACGGAATATTTATAGTTAAAACAAAAAATGTCATAATCTCAAGTTAAGCCGATAGATTGTTGTAATTAGAAATATTTTTTTTATTTAGAAATTCGAAAATATAGAGATAAGATAAAAAATTTATTGATATTTTTTTTCTTTCATCACTTTCTATCTTTCCTGCATCGATAGATGATATTATATTACGATTTTGAATACTTTATACTATGTAATATTGAAAATTATGAAGTATTTTTTCTTCTAATTCATTGATTTAATATAAGAAAATCAATTTGTACAGTTCCAACTGGAATGCCATCTTTCGGACTTTCCAAATTTCCATTGGTTAATGACACACGTATTAAAAAAAAAGAAAATCTAATAGCCTCTTCTCTATGCATGTATACGGATGAATGTTGATATAACTGATTGATTTAGTATAACAAATAGGCTCGCTGACCCGTATACAGATGCATAAAATTGCTTGTGAATTGATTAACAATGTTTTTTTCTTCAATACAGATTTCTATTCTCACTCATGAATTTGTCTGTTCATCGTTTAATACCTACTATATCGACATGTTCATCGTTCTTTATACGACGTCGTCTTGCTCATTTTACTTTTTTCAAAGATCAACCTGACCCAGCTCATGGTCAGTCAGTCATATTTTTATTTTCTTCTCAAAACATAACACAAAAAAAAAATCTAATCTACATATTTTCAAGGTCCAACAAAAGAAATGAATCTATGTCAAACAATTCAAAATGCACTTGATATTACACTTAAAAATGATCATACAGCTAGTATATATCATGTGTTTTCTTCTGATTATTGTATAAATAAATAATTGCTATTTCAGTTATATTTGGTGAAGATGTAGCCTTCGGTGGTGTTTTCCGATGTACAGCAGAATTGAGACCAAAATATGGTAAGATAAAACATGTCATGGTTTGTTTTTGTTTATATATATATGATTAAATTCATTGTATTTTAGGTGCTGATCGTGTATTTAATACACCATTATGTGAACAAGGTATAGTTGGTTTTGGAATAGGTGCAGCAGTTGCTGGAGCAACATCCATTGCTGAAATACAATTTGCTGATTATATCTTTCCAGCATATGATCAAGTATAAATAAATCATAATCATAACAGTATTAGATTTTTCTATACCAAGTGTTATTTAGATTGTAAATGAAGCAGCTAAATATCGATATCGTTCGCAGAATCTATTTAATTGCGGTCGTCTTACTATACGTGCACCATGGGGTGCCGTTGGACATGGTGCGCTCTACCATTCACAATCACCTGAAGCACAATTTATGCATACACCTGGTATAAAAGTATGTTTTTCTACAACACACATAGACATACATATATATATATATGTATTTATATAGGTTGTTATTCCACGTAGTGCCATTCAAGCTAAAGGATTACTTTTATCATGTATTAAAGATGATAATCCATGTATATTTTTTGAGCCAAAAATTCTTTATCGATCTGCTAAAGAAGATGTACCACTTAATGAATATACAATTCCATTATCTAAAGCTCAAATTATAACTGAAGGTATGTTTTCAATATTACCAAAATATTTAATTTTTTTTATTGAAAATTTAGGTAGTGATATTACACTTGTTTCATGGGGAACACAAGTACATGTGATTCGTGAAGTAGCACAAATGGCAGCGAAAGAAAATATATCTTGTGAAGTAATTGATTTACGAACAATTGTACCATGGGATGTTGATACAATATGTCAATCAGTTAGTAAAACAGGTAGATTATTAATAAGTCATGAAGCACCAATAACTGCTGGTGTTGGCGCTGAAATTGCTGCTACTGTTTCTGTATGTATTTTATTTGAAATAAATAAATCATTGAAAAATTTTTTTTTAGAAAGAATGTTTTTTAAATCTTGAAGCACCCATAGAACGTATCTGTGGTTATGATATTCATCCAATTCCTCATGTTTTTGAACCTTTTTACTTTCCATCGAAATGGCGTTGTTTAGAAGCTATCAAACGAATGATAAATTTCTAAACAGTAAAATACAGTTGTTATTGTTGTTTTTTCTATATATTATGATAATGAGTACGAGAAAAAGAAACATATATAAGCATTTATTTTAAATATATCTATATTTTTGTTTTCGACAACAAAAGAACAAGTTTATTCGAAAGTTTCTTTTCAATAAAATGATCTTTATTGATTTATATTTTAGATGATTTATTCAATTTTCTAAAATAATTTAATTAACAAATGTTACAGAATTTTTTGTACAAGTATGTTTTATTTGCTTTCCTAATTATTGTTTTGATTCGAAATTTCCTATTCATCGGGATATCTTTATTATCTGTTTTTATACGTGTCAATGATATTTAGTTTGACACATAAAACATTTAAATTCATTATTATGATATGTAATTTGGGAAAAAAATCTTTTTTAACCTTTATACATACCATCTCGTAAATGCTGCATGCCATCAGATAACTTCGAATAATATGAAATACTTCCTTATTAATCATACAACCTTATAAATACAAAATATGATCAAATAATGATATACTGTTTAAAAACTTCTTCCTTTCTATTTTATCTGTAACACCTATATACATAATATTATTTCAGTGCATATTGATAAGAATACAAGTAAAACTATTAATGTAAGTTAAGATATTCTATCTCATATTTGTACATTAAAATCTCGTTTCTCATCTAAATGGAAATAATAATTATTATTTTAAATATTATTCAATCTGAGATATATGTGTGTCTTATTACCAATGCAATATGTTTCGTCTTTTTGTTTCTTCTCATTTATCTAGTAATCAAAAAATCTTATCCGCTTTTTTGTGTTGTTTATGTGTTCTCAACCAAACAACAAAAAAACTGAAGACGAAGAAGAAAAAAAGGATGCTCCCTCCTACTATTCTTCATCTAGTTTTCCTTTTTCTTTATTATTCTTTTTCTATTCATTCTTGTTCGTTTTTTTTTGGTCTGATCTAAATGATGATAATATGCATTTTTTGACTGTCATTTATTCTTCTCTCTACTAATCATAACTAAATCCACGATAACAAGTCAATTTTAATTAGGTAAATTTATTATGTAATGGAATTTTTAATCATCTACCTTTAAGTACATATTTCTATTAGTTGTATCTTTAAGTCAAATAGACTTGATGAAGCCCGATATTATAAAGTGAGTCCATTAAGTACCCGACTAATTGTTGTAGTGAACATTTCTCTTTCTCATTCTACTCTATTTCATGACCCGACATATAAAAGGTGTTCTTTCGTTCTCTTTGACTAGGAATGATTGAAATAAAAAAAAGTAACAATGTCTCTTTGTTTTGCTTTTCTTTCTCTCTATTCAAATAGATTTTCTTCATAAAGTCAGTAAGATAGACATTTTTACTTCATCTCTTTCTCTTTCTTAGTACCACCCATTTACCGATGAGTATATATATATATATATATATGTGCATGTTTTTCTCCTTCTCTTGTGTAACACATGAGACCTACCCATTCAATTTCTTTATTCTTTTGCAATTTTTTTTTATTTCTTTCTATTCTCACTGTATGGAACATTGCAGTCAAGATGTGAGTGAGAATAAAATTACTATCTGTTGATCATTGAACACGCAATATATATTCACTCTATAATTCTTTTCTTGCATGTCATGCTTTTACTCCTATCTTTTTTCTCTCTCTCTTTCGCTCGATTTTCTTCTTTTTTTCATATATTCGATGAAGTTAAAATCTTATTGAGACGCTTTGTGAGATTAGCTTCATTCATTCATTTATTTCGATAACTATCTTTCTTCTTCATCTTCGTGATAAACAATAAAGAAATGAATCATGCTCATTTTTCTGCATACATGCATACATTCAAATGTATCATTTGAGTTTGTGCAAAAATGCAAATGCATTGGAATGTCAGGATTATTAACACTGTTAGATAGAGAGAAAAGAAATTGTGAGACGCGAAAAAGAAAATAGAATAGAATCTACGGACAAACACACAAAGCAAAGTAGGACTATAACTTATAATAAATTTTCTATAATCAAAATGAGTCTCGTTCACGTTATATTCTTTTCTTTTTCTCTATTATTATGTCTTATACACGTCTACACTTTTTTTTTCTCCTTGATTATTATTATTATAAACATCATTTCTCGTTGTCAATATTAATACACACGTTCGATGTTATTATTATTCTGTTTTCTTTCAAATTTAAACTTTTATTTTAATCTTTTCTTTCGTGTATATTTATTCATTTTCATGTCCTGTTGAGTATCAGTCAAAAAGTTAATTCGATCAATTTTCGCATATGGTTAAAGAAGAGTCAGACAAGATAAGATGTCGAAAATAATCAAAATCAACTTCATGTTTCTTCTTTTTCTTTCATTCATTTTTTTTACATCATAATCTAACATTATCCCAGAGGACTATGTGTTAAAGAAAGTAGTTCGTCATTTTCTTTTTAAGTATAATCTTTCAATACATTTTTTTTGTTTCTGCTTTATACTTTAGCCATTTTGTTACATATATATACATATATATGAATGAATAATTACAACTGAATAAATAACTGACGAAATGGAACATCAACATTATCAAACTAATAATGATGAGAACGATATTGATGATGAAAAATTTGCAACTAATAATGTAAATGAACTTGAAAACTCAACTGATAATGATACTGAAGAAGGTTCAGATATAAATGCATAAGAAACAAGAGGAAAAAGGAAATTGTTTTTTTTTGCTTCTATATTTTAGATAATCATGAGTTATCTATAACACCAATTCCAGAAATAATTAATGATGAAGATGATGAAAATATTAATACCATAAAATCTTCAAAATCACAAGTAAATACTTAACTTAAGATGGAAATATTGGAGGAAAAAAATGGGGAGAAGACAGATAATTAGCTTTTGTTTGTTTCGATAATAAAATTAATCAAATAAAAATAGAAACTATATTTTGAGAAAATTTTACGGTTAGTTGTCAAAGACTTCGCACTGTCATTTTTCTCTTTTTTTGCGTTTATTATTGGCTGTATTCATCAATTAGCGTCGATTCAATAAATATTCAGACACACATGCGCATGTCTTCACATCTGTCTATCTATCTATCTATTCTTTTTCTATTTATTGTCGCCTTCTGTCCAGTTCTTCGGATCAATATATTGTCCTTGCTATTTGGTACTAGTGTAAAAAAAAAAGAACGAAGAATGTATTTCTCATTGATAATAATAATAAGAAAAGAGAAATATTCTACTTCCGTTGTCAGTTGTATTTCTTGTCTAGTATAGCATAGCGATTGTTCAAAATATCGCTGGTCTTCTATGTTAATCGCATGTCATTCATTCACTCTCTCTCTCTCTTTCTGTCTCTCGCTCGCTCCCTCTTTCGTTGTCTTTTTTTTGTTCGTTCTCTCTTTCTTTTTTTGACGCCGACAGTGCTCTGTGTTCGATGATGATGACGACGAGAGTTCGGATCGTTTTTAGCATATAGATTGGTGAAAAGAATTCAACGTCTGATTGATCCATCTCTAACTTGTCGTTGTCTCTTTCTCTGGCACTTGTTACTCGCACTCGCGTTCAAATTTCCATTGCTTTCGTTGTCTTTTGCGAATATATTTTTCTCTTTCTTTTCCTTCATTTTTGCCATCCTTCATATTGACAGATGGAGAGGATAGTCCCGAAGCATAAGAACTAGAAGAAAAAAGGAGAACAAGAAGGAGGGGGAGGAAGAGGAAGAAGAAGATAGACAGACAGAGAGAAGACGAAGAACAGCTAGGAAGAAAAAGAAGAGATAGGCATAAATGAGAAATGAGATTGATAGAGCAAACGAACTATATGTTTTGGCATTGAGATAGCGCTCTAGTATTACTTGCTATCCATTCTTTTTTCCACTACAACGATAATAATACTAGTAGCGATATTCTAAGATCGAATGAGTCAATACGAATAAGATATGCCTTCCTTATCATCAACTAATTCTACATCGACTACGGTGGGGACGAAATCTCGTCGAAAACATCATCATCATCACCATCATCGTCATTCACAACGTCACGTGAGTGTTTTCTTGTTTAGTTTGATGCTTTCAAATAAAAATGTATCTCTCTCGAGAAACAAAAAAAAAAAGTTGCATGATTCGTCAAACTGAAAAAAATTGATCTAGATGTAATTGAAAATATGGATCGATTCCGTCTGCCTTCTAGCAACAACGAGAAGGGAAAGAAAGAACACAACAAGTGTATAGTCAACTCATCCTTCTAATTGCATGTGTTGATCGTTGTCGGCCCGTCGACCCAAGAGTGTTCTCTCACTTCACCAACCATCTTTTGTTATGACTAAACTAAGCGACTTCTTCTCTATGTAATTCTTATAATTGCTTCATTGCTTTTGTTTGCTTTTTTTTCGAGCAGACATTATTATAGTTTTTAAAGAACATGATAGACACATGCAAACACGTTTAGGTAAGATTTTCTGTTCTGCCAATAGTGCACAGGAAAATGTCATCAGTACCATTAATGATTCAAGGATAGTACTACTTTGGTACTCGTCAATGATAAGAAAAGAGAAAAAACAGATAAAAAGGAAAATATACTAGAGAAAAAAAATGTATTTGCTTCTGGACAAACACCTGTTTCCTTTCTATGTTATGCAGGTTGATGAAAATGCTCCACAACAACAATCATCACCATCATCATCTGTAATCGTTGCAACTCCAGACGATAATGGATCGTTATCGGCGACAACAACAGCAATAACAACAATGGAAACAACGAAAACGGACGATAGAACATCTCCTTTAAATCATCATACTCTCCGTAAGAAAAAGAAAAGGAAAAAAAAAGGAAGAATAGTTACAAAATAAATCATTATTCAACATTTTCTTTTTCCCATATTGATTATATAATTACTCAAATTTTCCGGTTCTTTCACAACATTAGTTAAACTCAAAGAAAGACAGAAAGAAGGGGAAAAAAAGGAAACGATAGGTCTCATTTATCTAACTAACATCAATATACTCATTGCCATTTTCTTTTCCCTAAAGAGTACATTAAAAAAAAATTTGATTATAAATCTAACCAAAAAAAATATGTAGCATATTTTTCTTTTTCCTATCTCAGGTGAAAATCAACAAATATCAGATCGTACATCTCCTGTCAATGGTCCCGGTTTAGCTAAACCTATATCAATGACATCATCTTTAAAAGAACATCGTTCATCACCATCATCTACAACTACTACTGCAGGAAAAAAACGTATTGATGCTGCATTAGAAAAAAATATTGAAACCATTGTTACACAAGTCCGTCGTACTACAACAAAACCATCACAATTAACACAAAATGATTTACAATTGTTTGATAGTACATCATCAACAGATAGTATTAAAAATGGTCATCATTCACGTGAAACAACACCAATTACATCAAATACAAATCATAAACATGTATCATCTTCATCATCACGTGAAATGACACCAGATTCAATTAATGCTGATTCAGCTAACGAAGATCAACAACAAACAATACGAAATGGACATCATTATCATCGTTCCGTACATCATCCACAATCAGCAACTGTTGATTTAACTCCGCCATCTATACCATCCTATGGACAACAAGCATGGCCTCCTGCTGTTTATCCATTTACTCATCAACATCCTGGACTTTATTTACCTTATCCACCACCACCATCAGCTACAACATCAACACCAACCAATGGTATACCAACATTTTATCCAACATATGATCCATTATTAATTGAACAACATTATGGTCCACAAGGATTATCTGCTTATTATAATCAACAACAACAACAAGCTCGTCTTTTACAAGAACATTCAATAATGTCAGGTACGCCAAACAGTACATCTTTATTTAGAGAATCACAATCATTAACAGATATATTTAATAATTCAATAAATAATACGAAAATTCCAAATCGTATAAATCCACGTCTAACAAATTTGAATGAACAACAGCAGCAACAAATCATGCTTTCACATCTTTATCTTAATCAAATTAGTTCACTTCCATATGTAACATTATATGAAAATTCTACGCCATCACATCAATTTAGATTTAATGGAGATATTGGTGAGAATGAGATAAATAATCGTTCTCAATGTTGTTTATTTGTGTTTTAATTATTCATATATATATATTTTTTTTTTGTGTATATAATATTTTTTTTTATTCTTTATTATTATTTTTATTTAGATAATCTATCATCATCAATAACAACACCAACAAGAGATCAAGGTGAAAATTCTCCTGTTGGTAGTGGTGAATCAGTAAAATCATCGGATTCAATATCAACGGGACATAGAAAAAAGAAATCAACATCACAATCATCTCAACAACAACAAATAACTAATGGTAGTTTAGCGAAATTATCACCAGATTTATCATCAGATGGTGCTGGTACAAATGATGCTGATAGTATTATTTCAGTAGAAAGTCAAAAATCAAATACAAATGCAAGTATGCCAGTACTTGAAGATGGTTTATCTGATTCAGAGAATTTAAGCGGTGAAGAACAATCATCTCCAATAAAATCAAAAATAAATGGTCGTCATCAATCGACTCAAAGTGATTTTTTATTTGATTCAAATCATTCATCATTAGTAACTTCGTCACATAAACGACAATTTGCTAAATCAACAACAAATGGTGTTGAATCTCAATCAAATTCATTTTATATACGTCCACCTCCACCATCATCATTTGTTCGACCTGTAACAAAAACAGCACGTTCAACACCACCTATTTCTACAAATGAACCAAATTTAAATCAACCAAAACCATCATCTGAAGAAACATCAACTATTCCGGCTGGTAAATAAATAATTTTTCTTTTTGTCTTTTATCGAGATTTAAAAGTAAGACAAACAAACTTTAGATGAAGGAACTATTAATCCAAAACCATTAACAAAAAAGGGTTTGTGACGCATGTTATATATTTTTTCTCCCTTAAGTTTGCTTTGATTTTGTGATTAGAAATAAGCATGAATCCATTTCTTTTTCTAGTTTTATCTAGAAAAGCTAAATCTATATTTGTTTAGATTATGATACTGATGAAGAAACAGACAAATTGCTTGGTGTTGAACATCGTATTAATGCAAAAAATCAAGCTATTCGTGATGCTGTATGTATTGAATATTAAAAAAATAATTCATAAATTATTTTATTTTATCTTTTTTTTAATAGGCCGTTTCAAAACCATCAAATAAACTTCCTAAAACACAAGAAGGTAAATATTTTTATTTGATTTTTGTCTTTTAACTCATTAATTTTTTCTTTCTTTTTTTCTTTAACAAAATCAAATAAACATATTTTTCTCTTTTTCTTTGTAAGTAATCATTAAAAAAAATATATGTCTGTGTTTTTATTTGAATGCATGTCGTCGTTTATAATCAATGATTATTATTTTAATAATAAATATGATTTTATTTTTTTCTTTAGTTCTTATTCAAAAATTTGCTAATCCAGAAAACTCATCAGTACTTATTGAAGGCGTTTTATTTCGTTGCCGTTATCTTGGTTCAACACAATTACTTGTCGAAGGAAATCCAACGAAAGCATCACGTATGATGCAAGCACAAGAAGCTGTTGGACGTATTAAAGCTCCACAAGGTGAAAGTCAACCATCAGTTGAAGTCGATTTATTTATATCAACTGAAAAAATTATGGTTTTAAATACTGATTTACAAGATATTTTAATGGATCATTCTTTAAGATCAATATCTTATATTGGTTAGTTATGATTGATTATTTAATATCGAATAGATAGGAAAGTAACGGAAAATAATTTGACATTGACCTTTTTTTTTTACGAACGAGGAGAATTTCTTAAGTGTTAAAAAGCTTTTAAAGTCAAACTAGGGAATAAATAGTTGATACTTAACAGTTTCCGGTTCTTCTTGACAAGTGCATCTAGTGATTGAGAACTGTCATACTTCTAATATATAGATCTTGTATTTATGAATGAATATAAAGTTGAATAATTTTTATTTGTTTAGCTGATATTGGTGACCTTGTTGTACTAATGGCTAAACGACGTTATTTACAACATACAGATGATAATACTAATGGTACTGATGAGTCTAATGAAACAACGACTCGTCGTGTTGTATCAATTAATCAAAAAATGATTTGTCATGTTTTTGAGTCAGATGAAGTGAGTTTATTTGAAAGAGAATTGAAATCATTCTTTTTTTTGTCTAAAGGCTCAATCAATCGCTCATTCGATTGGACAAGCATTTCAAGTAGCATATGTTGAATTTTTAAAAGCAAATGGTATTGATGATCCAAGTTTTACACGTGATATTGATTACCAAGAAGTATTAAATCAACAAGAAATTGGTAGTGAAGAACTAGATCGATTTTCTAAAAAAGAATGTCAAAAAGAAGTAAAACAGTTTATTTATTTATTTAAATAATTCTATTTGTTTATTTTTATTTTTCTTTAGGTTATCGTTCCAAAAGGAAAAAATGAACCACTTGGTATTGTTATTGTTGAAAGTGGTTGGGGATCAATGTTACCTACAGTTGTTATTGCAAATATGATGCCGAGTGGACCAGCAGCAAGGTTTGTTTATTTTAGATATTATTTGTAAAAAAATATTTTTTTTGTTGTTGATTAGATGTGGACATTTAAATATTGGTGATCAGATTATATCAGTTAATGGAATTAGTTTAGTTGGATTACCATTATCTTCTTGTCAAACACAAATAAAAGTATTAAAATTAATTTTCATAATATGAAATTTCATAGAAATTTGTTTTACTAGAGTGTTAAACATCTTACAACTGTACGGTTAGTCGTTGTTCCTTGTCCGCCAGTTGTTGAAGTACTTATCCGACGACCGGATACTAAATATCAAGTAAACACTTTCATTCTTCTACTTCGAAAATTTTATAAAAAAATAAACATCTTTTGATTTTTAGCTTGGTTTTAGTGTACAAAATGGCATTGTAAGTTATTTTTTAATTCATATTATAAATATCAATCATTAATTCTATTCTGTTTTAGATATGTAGTCTACTTCGTGGTGGTATTGCTGAACGTGGTGGTGTACGTGTTGGTCATCGAATCATTGAAATAAATGGACAGAGTGTTGTTGCTACTCAGCATGAAAGAATAGTTAGTATGTTATCAAATTCAATCGGTGAAGTAAGTTATTAATTGAATATGCATATATATAAACTAAATTATTTTTCTATTCAGCTTCGAATGAAAACAATGCCAACACAGATGTATCGTCTATTAACTGGACAAGAAAATCCAATATATATATGAAAGTCTTTCCTGTTGTTTGTTTGTTTTTTTTTAATGAAAACTAATGTTGTCATCATTTTCAGTATTCGATCTCAAATTGTTGTTCTTTAACTCGAAGAGTAAATGTGATATTCGCTTATTTCTGTCTATCACACGCACACACATACGAATATAAATCAAGCAATATTATTTGAATATCATATACTATTATGAAATCTCTTTTGTTTGTACATAAATCGTTTCGTTTTTTTTTAAATTCTGTCGAACAACGAAATGTGTGAACAGTGTTTGGTGTATTTATTGTTCTTATTAACTGAACTCCACTTTTTAAATAACAGCATATAGATGATGATTATCTCGTTTGTTCTTCTTCATTTTTTTATATGAATCTCTAGAACCTCACATACTCATGTTCGGCCTTCTTTTTTTTCTAATTGTATTACCTCTTCTTGTTCGCTACTCCTCTTTTTTTTTGTTATATATACAGTCAGAATGATGCTGATGATAAAAAATCAAGAATATTTCATTGATGTATCAATGGATAATGTATGTGAAAGAAATAAAGTTTGTCTTTGTTAGATAGATTTTTTTCTACAAATATACATATAAATGATAATATAAATATTCTATTTCACTAGATTAATATTTTTAGCTTTTAGTACATGTCATAAAAATAATTAGACAAGACATGCAAACAAGAAGAAAAAGAGAGTTGTATGATATTTATAGATTCTCACTACAGAACGTGATAGAGTATTAAAAGAATTGAATCAAGCATATTCTAAATTGTTCGTTAACTAGTAATTGAATACAAAGTCTTTACAGATCATACTGACATATTCTCTTTCTCGTAGAGAAGAGTTTTGTTAACAAATAAATTGTTTGCTTGCTTGTGTGTCAGCACTTTACTGATTAATCTGAAAACAAAAATGATTGGTTTTCACAAACTTTGATCGAAGGGTAATCGGGATCGAAGAACTCAAATCTGAAGTCGGTTTTTCGAAATTGTTTAAATAGCTAGTTTACAAGTAGTGAAGACACGCCGTTTCTACAAAAGAGCAGAGCTAGTTCCCAGACGAGCGTTGCTTGTTTTATGACGAAAAGATATAGTTGGAAATTTTCACTGATAACTAGATATTCCTCAAGTGGTAATAAAGCATTCGAGAAAAGGCTGTGGGTGTTAGTTTTAATGGACGTGGGTATGAAACTGGATACTCATTTCATTCATCATCCTAGTCCAAAGCCACACCCACCCTCAAGATGGTTCAGACACAATATTATATCTCGTAAAAGTCTTTTTCTACAATACATGTCTCTTGATATGTATTGTTCATATTACTGATGAGTGTTACCACCCGTTTGTGTCTCAACAACATCAGAGTTTCTCTGTACCCAGGCGCATTTAAAACAATTCTTTTCTCGTTTAAAAAGGTTTGTTTTTTCTATTTCATAAAAACAAATTTCATAGCAATACAATTTATTATATATTTTTACACGTTCGAGATTCTTTCTTCGTTGTTGTAAAGTTGGATGATTGGAAGGTAATGATTGTTGTGCTATTTGTACAGCACGCTCATAAAATTTACGGACTTTTGAGTAATTACCCATGTTTTCATATACTAAATCAATGTTGTTGTAGGACGAAGCAAAGTCAGGATGATTGGAAGGAAGTGATTGTTGTTGAATTTCAAGGGTTTTTTCATAATAAGAAAGTGCTTTCGGATAATTACCCATGTTGTAATGCACTGCACCAATGTTGTTGTAGGAAATTGCCAAATCAGGATGGTTGGGATGAAGAGTTTTTTGATAGAGAGCAAGCGATTTTTTATAGAATGTAAGTACGTCTTCATATTTTCCACGATTTCGTTTGAGCATACCAACTTGATGATAAATAGGCGCCTTATTCTCATCATCGTTTGTTTGATCAAGTGAAACTTGATAAATATCTTCAGCTTTGTGAAATTGACCCATATCAGATAATACCGAACCCAATCTGTACCATCCTTAAGAGTTTGGACAACTCTCTTTTCGAATGTATTCAGTAAGTCTGCTTAATTCTGGATCGTTGTCAGCAGTCAGTACCAAGTTAACTTCATATAAACGATTATTTTCAGCTATCTGTTTAAAATCCTGAATACGAAATACACTATGCATCGAAAATAAGATTTCCTCTTCTTCTTGGAAGTCACTAATACCAGCAATGGAAGCAAATGGTGTTGTTGATTGCCCAGGATTAATTTTCATGATAAACAGAACACCGACTTGATCTGGACTTCTTCCAGCATTTTGAGCAAAACCCAGTGAAACTTTGCGAACCGTACTAGTAGATAAGATGTTATTGAATGAAATAAGACCACCTTTGATGTTCATCATTTTTTCAAAATCCTTTGTAGATAAACCTTGACCACGATAAACGGTGAAGGTGTTAGCAGCAGTTGCACTGGCATATTGTTTCTGATGTAGTTTTTCAATCTGTCGATGTAAATCACCAATGAAGAAACCCACACGTGTAATGATATCACCATCCATCAATCGTAATGCACGATTGAGCATAGGATATAAGAATATTTGACATGTGTACCAATAAATGGATATTTTTCTGTGATATTTACCTTCTAATCGTTTAATATTCTTGATTTCTTTTTTATCACCTTCAAAAGCATCACGACAATAACTAAAATAATCTTGTATGTGATGTTGGTTGAATTTGATGATCAGTAGTATTTCTTTGATGATTTGTGTGTACATAAAAGAAGGATCTAATTGATCCAACTTTTTATTTGTTTCCATGAAACTCATGGGAATAGCATTTTGCTCACATTGAAGAGCAACTTCCTTGAGTGCTTCACAGATGCATGTAATATGTGTGAAGATACCCTTTATTTTGGGCCAATCTGTGGTCCACTGTTCATGATATTTTCTGTTACCGCAAAAGATAAATATTGAATCAATTTGAGACATATTGTGCACACGAGGCACAATATGTTGCCGAAGTGATCCAGATATAATCATACATACTCTTTTGTCGACAATGGTTTGAATGAATTCGAGACATTGGTCACCATTTGTATGTGTCTTGATGTCGTTAACAGTACGTCGTAATTTTGTGATCGTGTTTTGACAATCATGATTTGTTTCGTCAATGTTACTGCCTAATCAGATTAAAAGAACATTCTGCATCTGTTGGATAGTGATACATCGATGACCTTCTGCATCTGTTGGATAGTGATACATCGATGACCTTCTGCATCTGTTGGATAGTGATACATCGATGACCTTCTGCATCT